>NIJG01000161.1:3759480-3845451 GCA_002201625.1 Euglossa dilemma
TAGGTTCTTCCACCCTGGAAGAGATTCGGAAGCCAGGTTGGCGCGAATTTCATCGACCACCCCCGGCATCCCCGAGTGAAACTTATTCCCGGGCGGTTCGCCGACGTCCGGAGACACTTGGACAGGATTCAACGGGCACCGGAAGACGAAGAGTCACCCGGTACTCCCTACTGGCACTGGTTCTATATAGCAGAAGCTACTGCAGATCGAGATTACGTAACTGTGGCTGCTGGGTCGCCAGGTTGGTTAGTTTGGACCGGCAGTTTATGGTTATGTTCGCGCTCGAGCCGGAGCTATCTTTAAATGGAATATCTATAAAACCGAGCTATCTATAAACGTTGGATAGTCGGTAAAGAGTGGAACCGGGGAGAAAACGGCGCGAAATAATAGACGAGAGGCGGGTATTAGACGAGCGGCGGTTTGCCGAGAGGGTACCGAGGTGAAATATTTCAATTTCCCGAATCACGATACATCAAATCGGCAGCAGGCTCGGCTCGGCCGCGGCATAAATGAAATAAATTATCCGGCTGACATCGATACAAAGCACGGTAAATATTTCCCAACGGAAACATCTGAAGGCAAAATCAATATCCACCGCGTGTAACGCGACGTGCAATTTTCTCGGCGTCATTAGCGGAAACCAGAAACGCCGCTCGTCATTCATCGCGTCTACTATATGTATACGTTTCGCGTAACCGCAAAAAGCCTCTACCTATTCAAAGCCTCCCCTCTGTCTTCCTTTTTCTCTCGCTTTTTCCTCGTTTTTTTTTTTCCTTCCTCCGCGTGTGTACGCGTGTATATATGCACGCGCGTGTCTTTTTGTTCCGCTTCTTCGTCCTCGTTCGGAATCGATAGCGACGCAAAAGCCGGGAGAAACACGCGAGAGGATAGAGAGCGGATAATCGCGAGGAACCCGAGAGCCAGACGAGACAAAGAATACAATAATGCTCGTCTTATCGAGCGGACTTTAAACGGAGAACCGTTTCGCGATATTAACATACACGCATACGCGTGCCCGCGTTGTAAATAAAAACCACGGCAGAAGGAAGAAAACCGTACTATAAAGATTCCTCTTCTTCTTCTTTTAACCGTCCCCTAACTTGTACCGCGTGCCACGTATTTATGTCCCGGGCCCCGTGGCGATGCTACTTTTTCGCGCGTTCGTTTGTAAATTACTATTACGATTCAATCGGGACCGGCAGGGGACTCTCGCGGGCCGCTAGGAGAGAAATCTTATTTTCCACGAAGAAAAATCACCGAGCGTCGCGGCGCATCGGTGAAAACGACGCGGAGACACACGATACGCGTCCTTCGCCCTATTTAAGAGATACGCGCCGAACCAGCGCCACCGATTGGCCGAGATTGACCTTGGAAAACCCTCCACGCCTGCGCCAATAGCGATTATTTTCGTCCGTCCCTGTCATCCGCCAATGTCGCTCGAGTTTCGTGTTTTTCTTTTTTTTTTTTCCTTCCTTCCTTTCTTTCTTTTATTTTCCCAGGCCGTTTAACCGCGCGTCGAAATTCCGATTACGGGGAAAACGAGCGTGACTCGTGGCCGGCGCTTTGATCGCGATACGCGATACCGGGCGGGGATCGGCGGATAATCGGAGGCGGAATCGCGAGGAAGGAAACCGCTATCAGCGGGAGGAAAGTTGGAAAGAGAGACGTATACGGTGTCTGGGTGAAAACCGTTGGTTCGTTCCGCGGACTAATCGCGTTCACCGTGCACGCTCATCTTACATAACATCGACGTCTGGACAGGACCTTCGTCCTTCTGCCCGGTCCCGATCGCGGCAAGGAATTCGAGGGCGAGCAAGAAAGAGAAAATGCCGGACCGCGATGGACCGAGTACGCACGCGTGAGACGGACCGAGACGGAGACAGATACGCAACGGAGGAGAGACAGAGAAAAAGAGAGAGAGAGAGAGAGAGAGAGACGGAGAGGGAAAGAGGGAGGCAGAGAGAGAAAGAGAAGGAGATGGCGCGAGCGAGTAAGAGAGAGAGAGAGAGGCGCTTGAGGAAGGAGAAGAGAGAAGGAAAGAGAGACAGAGAGTCCATCAAGCAAAACTCACCCTGTTGCATTCCAGAGCCTCCGCGCTGTGCTCCTCCTTCTGCTTGAAGCAGTTGCTGCACTTGCTCTTGTTGAATATGTTCGGCGCGAACTTCCTGCACTCGGCGCCGGTGCCACGAACGCCCGCCGTGCCGCCCGACATCGCGACACGTGCGAATTAACCGCGACGACCGGACAGCAGCATCGTTCCTCTCTCGCCCCCTTTTTTTCCCCCTTCCTGCCGGTTCACCGCCGCCGTTCCAGCAGCGAGAACGCACCGATTTCCTATACTACGCACCAGCTTCGACACAGTTTTATTTACGCGCGATTTCGTTCACGCGGACGTGCCAGCAGCGAGAGGAGACGAGACGAGACGAGACGAGCGAGTCCCCGCGGCGACCGCTCTCCGTGTGTCCGTTACGTTAACGGATCGAGTTAACAGGATTTCGTATTCTCGTTTCGCACGAGGATCACCACTTATCGAGCAATCGGCCGGCAACGATATGTTCCCGGTTTGCCGGAGTCCAGCGTCGATTTGGCTTGCACGGTGCAACCGAGTTCGTGACACGATCCAAGATCGACCGTGTATCCCCAGCGTCGCTTGCTATTCCAACGGCAAAGTGTGCGAATCCGCGCCAATGTACGAATAGTATTACGCTCGTGATGCTCCCGGCTAACCGGAAGAAACTCCGATACGCTTCTCTGCCCGTTGTTTACATACGTTCCACCGAGAATCTACGTGCTCGGCTCCGTTCGAATTTCGTAATACGTAGAAACCAGCGCGTCTCGTGCCTGTGTGTTTACAATGCGTTTATGTCACGCGGCAACACGCGCGCGTACCGTCCCCGATATTGACTCGGCTCGGCCGAACGTTTGTCCAGATGCGATATAGCAGGTGACTATCCCCCGTTCTCGGTCACCCTCGCGGCCCGATCGACTTGTTGACAATGTTTTCCTCCGATACCGTACGCCTCGTTCTCCTCCGAGCACGTGGATTATACGCGGCACTTCGAATCACACGAATCTATTATTAGACACAATGGCATGCACCGTAGTTAACATGTCACAGCACCGTTGGCCGATCTCTCTCTCTCTCTCTCTCTCGCTCTCTCTCTCTCTCTCGATTCTTCCGCGAATCCAGCGTGAACCACACCTGTGCGTGCGGTTCCTTCATCCGCCAGGGACCACTTCTTTTTTGCCCCTGAAAACTCCTACCGTACAGGCCTGGCTACGATGTAATTATTCGGCTGCCACAGTTCGCGATATACCGATAGTAGCACCACGAGCACCACGATCCTTGCACACGCCTAACTCTGTCGACTGTCACTGCGATAATCCCGCGATACCGGCCGAAATACTGCACACGCGACCACAACGGCAACGACCACGACGACGACGACACTTGAGCACACTTACGACACGTCGCGTTGTGCTCTCCATGACAGAACGCTCCCGCGGACGTCCATCTGCGATCTGGCCCGTTTAACTCGGCCTCTATGCCGTCGGCAGCGCTCACTCTCGCTCGATCGACCGTAGCACGCCCTCTCGGGGATCGTGCTACGCCAGCGCCAAACTAGTCCCTCCTTCTACCGCTCGAATATAGCGCCGGCGTAAGGATTTCCACTAATCGCTTCGCCTTTCTTTTTTCACTCATTTTTTCCCATTGTCACCGGCCAATCGTCGTGTATTTTTTCTCCGCCGCTTTCTAGCTTTTTTATCGGCTCGCTTGCATAACGAGGGAACACGTTCGGCCACGTTCGGGGAAAAAACAATCGACCAGCGTGTTTCTTTATTACACGGAAACTTTAAAGAACGTTTCGTATTTCGAATAAGTCTCGGTGAAATTCACCAAGTAGCGTACGATTGACCGACGGGTATTGGTTACTAATCGAGAAAGACGTATCTCGAGAAATGCTACGATACGTACGATACCCTCTTGTCGATTGATATGACGTTATTCGAATTTACTAAACTAACCGTTACGATTGTAGGAAATTTAATACTACCCTGTATTTGTCCCAGAAATACGGAATTTTTAAAAAGTAACTTTGAAAAAAATTGTTCTTCCTACGCTTTGCAACCGACTTCTGCAACAGAACAAATTCGCGTTTAAATGCAAAAAGCGATAAAATGGAAAATATAATTTCGATCGTGTCCTTTGGTAATTCCGCCTACCTTTGCAACGAATGATACAAATACAACCGTTACACCTTTTTAAACGCATCGAAATATTCGGTAAACGCACTTCATAGAACTTCCATTTTATAAAGAAACATGTTCGGATAAATTCAAGATACAAACTACGACTTGACTCATGCGAATGCTTAAATCAAATCAGCTGATTTTTGCATCCGGTTCGGTGTTCGAGATTCCTTTTCCGGTTCATCCAGACCAACGTTCCAGTGTTTGGAAGACTGACTGTAAAGATGGTAGATGAAGCTGGTGACAGGTTCGTAGGCTAAATTATTTTCGGTTTTTTATAAGAAACTAATATTTTTAACTAGCTTCGGCGCTTATACCGTCATATAATAAAATGGCATAATGCTTCGAAATAAAATTAACCTCCCTATCCATTCCCTGGAATTCAAGAGATTAATCTTCCATAATCTCTGCTAGATGTCCATGAATGTTTTACTAATCCGTAAATTTCCATTTCAAGATAAAACGAGAAATGATTTCATATCGAAGATTTATTATTTTTACGTATTATGACAATTCTTTCTATAGAATTTTTACATCTCCTGTCAGTTCCAGTAAGATATTTCAATTATTAAAATCCATATTAATTTGTCAAATTTTATTACACCTCGATTTAAACGTGAAATGCAATTTAAACGTATGATACCAGATATAAGATTGTTGTTTTTATTATAACTTTGTTTGTATTCAAACAAATGAGACACTGATCGCTTCTAATCAACATCTTATATAACACACAAAAGAATTAATTTCTGATAAGGATCACAAAAATTTATTTGTATTGTACAAGTCGTGTCTAATAATACATTTTACATCTCCAAGAATATACGTATGATTTACATATTTCGACGATTAAAATGTCAGATATAATCGTTGTTTTCGGATAAATAATATCTTTGTACTTAATTGTAATTGTAATTGTAATTGTAATTTGTTTAGATGTTATAAAGTATTTATACGACAATTAAGTATGAATTTCTTTCAGGGATGATTCCTCAAATGTTGCCATCATTAAAGAAGTATACGACAATGAAAATGCACATGAAACATTCGAATATGAGTTAGAAAGAGCATTAGAATCTGAATGCAGTTTAATTGTTATTGAACCATCAAAGTTAGGTGATGAGACCTCCAGATGGATAGCAGTAGGAAATTGTCTTCATAAGACTGCAGCATTGTCTGGTTTTGCTGCGATAACTACAGGTTTTTGAAACTTGTATTATATGTTTCGTCTATTAATTATTTGTATAAAATATATTATTATATATTTCACAGGTCTAATTTGGGGTGACCAGCCCTATATTTGTGGTCCATTAGGCTTTATATCTGTAATATCCTGTGGACTTTATACAGTTTCTTGGCAGTTTGATCCTTGTTGCCAATATCAAGTAGAGACTGACACAAGCAAGCTACCACATGTAGAACTCTTAGCTGTTTTAGGACCATCGTCTCCAACGTTTCTTGTAAGAAAGGATGACACGAGAAGAAGAATCCTTCACACTACTATAACATTGGTAGCACTCAGCATCAGTGCCTGGAGAATTTATCAGGCATTCGAGTGAAATATTTTCAGTCAAGAAAGAAAGAATCCGAATTGTAAAAAGCAGTAAGGTAGGCCGTACGATATGTTGTAAATGATCGTAATAAGGCCTCTCATAGAAATCTGTGAATTACAATTTCATATATATTAGTGGGGATTGTTGAGTCACGCAAATCTATTTTTGTTTGATGTTTATACTTCTTTTATGTTTTAACACTACCTCACAGGTGGATGCTGATTTTACAATGAAAAGGAAAATAAATAACAAGACAGATTAAGAGAAGCTTGTTCTAAGAATATTTTCAATTCAAAGTATGGTGTTTTTTAAAGCTCCACATTGTTACTCTATGATCTCCATCTTATTGATTACATCATAATTAATATTAACACAAAAAAGACACGGTCATATTCACACTGTCACTTGAGTGATACAACTACTGATATAAGTGTTCTTAGATTTATGCAAAATTGCAACCATACACCTGGAAAGTTGGATTTAGAACTATATATTTTTAGATTGTAAATAAAGTAGATAGAATACACTGCATATGATATACTAAAGAGAATGTTGCCTAGATTTTCTCACCCGATGATATAGCCCACTGTACTATGAAAAATACTAATATTCGTAAAAAAAACTTTTTTAAAAATGTATAACTTTGATCTTAGTATTATTTGGCAAACTTCTTAATTCGCATAATACACAAAACTTTTGTTGATTATATAAGGCTCTTATCATGCTATATACAAACACATGGGATATCAAAAATAAACATCACAAACATTCCTGTAAGTGAATGATAATAATAAATATTACGTAACATAATGTGGGAAACTTTTAGAAAAATTTTGTGTTCAGTAATGTATCAAGAAATTCGTACAACTACTTGTATATATAAACAAAATGTAGCAACATCTTCTACAATTATTATCGTATAACTATATATACCAGACATAACACAAAAGTTAGTTGATATTTATATCATAAGTAAGAAAATCAATAACTTCAGAGACATTAAGTACTATTTATCATCTTTTTTTTTTTTCTTTTTAGTATAAAAATGATATCAAATTTACATCAACCAGTGCGTGTTTCCTAATATTTATCTATTTAGTTTTGATATTAAGAAAGTCTATAACATAAAATAAAATCAGCAGCCTAAAATAATTCATATAGAATATAAGAGTTCAACTGTCTTTACATAATATTTTTTACCTAAAAACCCGAAATAAAATTTATCTCTATAATTATTATATATTGCTTATATTTTATGCATAATACAAACACATAATTTTCTATGCATGTCTGTAAAAGTGTGTGTTTGTCTACATTTCTTTTTAATTACATTAATACCAGTTAGTTTATACTATAATCGTAATATAAAAAATTAAATTAAAATCTACAAAACATCAGTGATAAATAACGAAAGCTTAAATAAGTGTTGATAATCCTGCCATGACAGCAAAGTTCGTATCAATCACTGTACATTATACATCATACTTTAAATATTTCTGTTATTAGCCAAATATTTGTAATAATACAGCTGATTATATATTTATAATATATGAGAGGAAATGCAATAAAATATCGATAATGGATAAAGCTAAACTTTTAATGAATGGTGTGTTAGATAAATTCATTGTTCTGTGTCATTTATGACTTAAAAGGTTTCTATTCTTCTGCATTTTCAAGCATTTATTTCTTTTTATACGAAATTGATACAAATACCTTTATTTTCAGCATGACTACATTTTAAAGAACTTACATTTAGAGAGTATCATATTTAAAAACACAAAAATTTCAACAACTACTTGTTATATATTCCATAACTTTTTAAGTTTTAGATGACACAAATATATTTTAATGTGCTTCAATCTCAATTCCATTAAAATGTTTGTAGTATTAAAATGTATATAATGTAAACATATTCCACTACTGAGTGGCATAATAATAAAATATAGTTTGGATATAATTTCCTCTAGTGTATTTCATAATGTTATTCTCCTTTTATTGGTATAAAAATATAATTTATTGTAATATACATGTAATTTTAATTGCAACGAAACGGTAACAAAAATTACCATATATACAGAAATAAAAACAAAATATTTTATATAAATAACAAGCAACAAATAATTGTATTACAATACATCCTATCTATTCTCAATACATATCAAGCGAATGAATCGTTATAATTCTTTTGCTGCTTTTTTCGCACGTTTTTGCATTGCCCAGAAATATAATGAAGGGCATAAAGTGCGTAAATATACTGCAAATTTTGGAATAAATGGTGTTATTATTACATCTTTCTCTTCTTTTAATACAGCTTTTAAAATACGATCTGCTACATATTCAGGAGAATATCCCTCTTGTGTGGCTTTATCCATTACTGCAAAAACATTATTCTATGTATACGCAATTACCTTTTACTAAGTATTATTAAATTTCTTAAATACAAACCACCATAAGTTTGTCCATTTTCTGTCAATGCATTCAAAGAAAGAGCAGTTCTTATATAACCAGGACTAACAACTGTAACTTTTATATTCTGGTCATGCAATTCAGCTCTACAGATATCACACCATGCTTCCAATGCACTTTTAGAAGCTGCATATGCAGACCTGACACATTAATTATAAAAATTAGAATATTGGAAGAAACGACTTGATCTAAAAACTATTATATAGATATAAATAGTTTTTTCCAACCTGAATGGAATTGCAATTTTGCCTTGAATACTGCTAACGCATACTATATGACCTGACTTTTGTTGTACCATATATGGGAGAACAGCTGTAAAATCAAATTTTTTAATATAAATTAAGTAAATTTCATAAGATTAAGATTAAATAATTACCTTTTGCTAAAGCAATTTGAGCAAAATAATTTGTAAGCATTACTTTTATATCTACATCCATTTTAGTATTAACAACTTGACCCCTATAGGTGATACCGGCATTATTAATTAGAATATCAATTTTTCCATGAATATCTATTATTTTTGTAATTTCATTTTGGAAAGAATTAATTTGAGTTAAATCTAATGGTAATACTACAGGTGGATGAGTTGGTACCGTCTGAAATGAAATCAAATGTAATCAGTGAAAATTCACAGATGAGTTTTCCTTAATAAATATAAACATACAGCATGAGTATTGATTAAAGCATTTTTCACTCTTTCCAATTCTTCTTTCCTTCTAGAAATTAAAATAATTTTACAGCCACAAACGTAAAAAACATGTGCTAAAGCTTCTCCTAAACCAGAACTGGCCCCAGTTATCATTACAACCTAAAATTTAAGTTCAAATCAGAATCAAATACTTTCCAAATTTAAAAAATTTTATTTTAAATAAAACTTAATTTACCTTTCCACTCAGTGCACGTTTCCTTCTTTTTAATTGCATTATATCAAAGAAATGATATATCAACCATGGAATAGTAATTGGAAATCCAAATAATTTAAATAACCACCATATAAGATGCCAACCTTTTAATGTATCTTCTTTCATATTTTTAGATATTTGTATACGATGGTCACAAAAATGCGAAGAAAATTTTTACGTTAACGTTGAGTATTAGCAGCCCGACTACATGAAGTCACAGTGATATTGCATATATATATTATATAGCATTTCATACACACTGTACAAGGCAAAAAATATAACCTTTAGACCCTCAAATATTCCTACACCTTCAAGTCTTAAATATATAACAACCGTATGTAATACTATGAACTTATCTGCATAAGTAACACCGGTAATGAAAAATAAGGTAAAGCTAACATTTAATACATTTTTATGTTACAAAGATGGATGTACGCAAAAACTTACCATTTTAATGCGACTTCCAACGTTATCGATTGAGTATATAAGTTTATAATAATTTTCTATAAAATAATTGAAATTTCCAAAATATCATTTGGAATAAATTACGTAAAAAACTGTTAAAGAAATTTTTGTTATATTTAATTTTTAAATAATTTTGTCACAATTTACATAAAACCACTTTTTTATAAAGTTACGTACCATTTACAGAAAAGAAATTATAGAATATTAAGAAAATGATATTTTGATTTGTGTCGTACATATAGAAATAAATATGATAATGTTACTTATTTGAATTTCATTGCAATAAAGTAATAATCATGTTTGCTTATAATGGTGTGCATTATAAAATGGTTTTTCAAATGGTTTACTCTAAATTCTTGTAATTTATTAAAAATATTTTGGAAAATGTACATAAACTATTTTTCCGTATTTTGTATCCCCGTTGTATCCTATCGATGCCTTTATTTTAGTTACATTAAAATCAACGTCGTTCCTATATTTCAATATAATAACGTCGGTACTTATTTTGAGAAAATACCGTGGCAATTTAAAAAAAAAAGCGAAAGTAGAAAATAAAATATAGGAATATTTGTTTGAATATTGAGAAGCGGCGCTACGCTCGACGCTGGTCTGTGATTGGTCAAAATAAGCGCGCCCATGTCAGCTGTGTGACACAGAGTCGCCAGTCGTCCGTCGTAGACGCGGATTCGTGCAAATGGCGTCACTGCCAGTATGAGCGAGCGTATGCCGTCTAATAACGCGTACGGGCCTCGTCCGGGCGCGGCGCCGCGCGGCCCAGCCTGACGGCGAGCGTGAGTGCGAGGATATTGGTCGAGATCGAAGAAAAATTAATACAAGGGATCGTTAAATTTCGTCGTCAAGTTGCAACGGTGTGTACGTATCAACGACGAGTGGTGACACGCAGTGAGGAGAGGTGAGTGTCAGATAGGAAAAAAGTCGACAATAAGAATTGTGACCCCTGCGAGAAGTGCCGTCTTACGCATACGTGCTCGTAATTCGCGAAACAAATGCCTACACCTACATTAGCAGATGTTACAGAAACGTTCTCGATCGTCGATAGATTTTTTTCGAAATAAACGGTGAACCTATGCTCTGCGGTCTTTTCGCTCGCATCGTTTCAATGCGGAAAGATTTTACGGGTCGTAACGTAGTATAAGAAGCGCGCGATACGATCTCTGTTGCAGTAAGATAAAGACAATACTTCGAAGCTGATTTCCAAGCGTCTTTGAAAGTAGGATAGTCGAGTAGGATGAAAAGAAACGAGTAACATATACGCGCAGTAGTTTCCTCGTTCGATTCGGATCGTACTAAATCGTGACAGGTGCCATGCGTGTATCATTGCCAAATCTATCGTGACGCTCTAAATTGCTATATCTTGCCTTGTGTATATTTTCACGGACCTGAAATACTAAAAATTCCTATTATTCGAACGTAATGCGAAGAGCTCCCGTACGATTTATATTTTATCGTTTAATGCGTAAATTTGCAATCGTGTATTCTGTTTATCTTTCACAATGATTAGAAATTTTCTTATCGTCTTTGGTGGAAGTTTTTGTAATGTTGTTATTCTGACAGACTATTTGAATATGCCGTTGTTATCGCGTAATCAGAACGGCCATGTTTTTCCCAGCTAAAAAACACGTTTCTCGTGGCCACGCGCACGTGTGGGCGAAGCAGAATGTTTTTGTTTGCGCCGCGGCGAGTTCCTAAATACGACTGACGGTTGCATAAGCGATTGAGGTGTGCCCATCTGAAAAGAGTTCTGCCGTCTTAGAAAAACTCTAGGACCGTTTCTATCCTCGACGCTGTCAGCCTGTGAGTGATACGGATTAGGAGAAAAAAAAGAAAAGAAAAGAGACGCAGTTGTACCGAATGTTGCTTTTCTTTACATAAAGACAAGTGTTTAAACAAAATAGAATTACAATGGCACATCTGATAAAGTACGCGTGGTATTTTTCAATTACGTCACGGCGTAACGTGTTATCCTCGCGTACGATCGCGTATTTCCTACGCTTCTAATTTATCGACAGAGCCCGCGATCGCGGAACCCATTTTCGCGATAATAAAATTCGCGCAGTTACATTGGCAAGCCTAACCATTTTGTTTTCTATAAATACAACAGAACTTTTAAAAGCACGAGGAAAGGAAAAAAACCTTCGTGTACGAATGGATAAAGCGGTTAACCTTACACGATACGAAGTGACACTGGGGTGAAAGGGCATTAACACTTTTAAGATAACAATTTCGTGGAATATTAAGATCGTTTATTAAATAGAATTGTTGCAAAGGAAATTCGTCGCGATAAAATCTCACTTGCGTCATGTTACGAGGAAGGAAAATAGGAAAATGCCTACAATGGATAACGTTAGTAAAGTTACGACGACCGTTAAGCTGACTTTGGAATTTTTTATCGACGCGTCCCGACATTTTGTTTCCACCAAAAGCAGCGCGATCGGAATTGTAATTGCATAAAGTCAAATCGATCGCGGTGAATAACGCTGGTAAATTCCAACGTATTTACAAAGATATATCGTCAGCTGTTAATACTTGGCCGATAAGTAAGGAAAAAAATAATTTACTATCCCCGAAACCGGTTATAACGGATTAACCTGTAATTTACGATATCGAATACCGACTGTTCAATGCCTATTAGAAATGGACTTCGATTTCCGTTAGATGTTTTCGTAACATGTATCCCGGTGAAGGTTTCCACGTACTTTTATTAGAAGTATCTAACACGTGTTGCATATTAAAATCGTCGAACCGTTCAGCACCCGTCTGTGTTAACCTTTTACGACTCTCGTGAAATTTTCAAGAATCGTATCGGTGAGATATCGAAGAAAACTTTATAACCTATTCGGATAAATCTAACCTTCGAATATCTTCAACAAATACAAAGAAGGAAAGCGTGCGCTGAGAAAATATAGCTGGAATTAAATGTGCCTAATTCTTTTCCAACACGTGTAACCAGATATCTGTCTTTCGCGTTATCGCGTGGCGTGTTAATGAATTCTGTCATTGGAACCTAACCTCAAAAACTTTCTAATATTCGTCGGATCTTGGTTACGGATGGGAGTTGGAACGTTAGTTTCGTGTAAAACGAAAAGTCCGTAAGGTAACATCACGCTTATACGCGATAATGCCGCGGAAAGGCGTAAATTAATTATAATCTATCGCCGCTTCTTTCTACGCGAGTGTTAAACGTCGTGTTTCAACGGTCGCCGAAAAATAACAATTAATCTCAAAATACGCGTAGTGTTTAATTTTAAACACCGGGATATCCACGGCCCCCTCGAGAAAGTCACTGACCATTGGAAATTCTGGCGCGCAGTCACGTTTTCATGGAAACGATTAAGCCGAAACGACGTTTTTAACGAACCTCGGTCGTTCAACTGCGCATTAAGGTTGTTTACATGTTCTGCATCTACGCATCGGGGAAAAGGCTGTCCCACGGAATCGAGCTCAACAGCTGTTTTCCGGGACATTTAAACGCAATCGACCTCGCGATGTTTTCGCCGAAATCTTTCTTTTATTTTTTCATCCACTTTTCAACTAACGTAACGTCGCGATAACTTCGGTGTTAGGGTCTCTTTTAACACGGTGTCGCTAGAAACGGTAAACCGAATGAACCGTTCTGCGAGAAGGTTATTCGTAAAACGGTGCAGTAAAACTCAAAAATTTAAGAAACTAGGAAGAAGGTGCGCGAAGTTAACGAGAGAAGAAAACTACGCGGTGCGGAAACAAAGTTCACATTAATGAACGTAAAGATAGGCAGCCATCGAACAGGGGATTTCAAGCTTATCAGTGGTTCGATAAAGACATTTGTTGTGTCTGGCGGAAAGGACTCGTTCTATCGGAATCGAACGTGTACGATTCTCAAGCTAGAGATTTGGTGAAACGAGGTCGAGCAACACCACTAAATTCCGCGTTAGCGACCTCGTTCTACATCCCCGCCGTGGTTCTATATCATCGACTTACCAAAGTTTAAAAATAATTGTCAGCTTGTATCTTGCTTTCCAAATATATTCCGAGTTTCTTTTCTCGCTGGCCCGTGCAGTAACGTAGCCCTAATGTATCGCGTTGAGAACGCGGGGTGGCGCGCTAAGGCACGATATAGCAACGCGGTCCGCTTAATCCGCAGCGCCTCTATGTCGCGGTTCTCGAACTAGAGACCAATCCCGCGATATTCCGCCGTTGCTAGATTTCGTCTATGTGCTCGTCGTTGCGAATAGTTGATAAAAAGATGAGAAAAAAAAGAGAAACGTGCGTGAGAATACGTATCGACGCGACTGTGCTCCGCAGAGTGGCGCTACGGAGGGATGCAGGCCGAACTGATGTACAGAAAGCCGTTAGCCATGATGACGACGAAGCCGAGCCAGAGTTTCCATCGTGCTGGTATGGGGAGGAAGGAGACCAACGACAGGGACTCCCGGGAAACCATACATTCTGGCCACTTCATGGTCTCTGACTTCGAGGCAGAGGCTCAGGACGACGAGGACGAACTCGCTGTCCCCGTGCCGGACGAGGAGACTGCCAAGGTCGCGATCATCGCCCCGCCTGGACTGCTCGAGAAGTTCGTCAGCATCTCCTCCAACGACAAGAGTCCTCAGCAGCTCAGCATTGAGACATCCTTGAACAAGCTGTTCCAGTGCATGTCCCTGGCGTACAGGTGAGTTTCTCTTTTCCCTCGGTTTTCCTTCGCTCAGCCTGCTGTTCTTTTGCTCGTCCCGTTAGGTCACTAGCGCTCCGAAGAGAAATCTGTTGCGCTCTGTAGATGGCGCGATACCGACAACATCGATTCCATTTCAGTTTCTAATCCCGTTCCCCAACTAAACCCTCGATCGTTCTGTCTTTGTAGAGAGGAACGTTTCTGTCTTAGAGGAAGTTTGAGAAATTAACGCGGAGGTAACCGAAAAACGAAGTCGACCCTTGCGAGAAGAACCCACGAAACACCGTCTTATCCTCTCCTGTTCCATCGTTTGTCGTACCGTTTCCTAAAGGTTCTCGCGTATTGAGAAAAGGATAGGAAATTCGTACGAATGACGGAAGGTAATTCCAGAATGATATTTAACGAGCCTCTACGACGAGTAAATAATTTCAATGTACGTACTGTCAGTCCAGGTCGATCAGAGTCCGAATAATCGTAAACCGGTAGTATATATACCAGTAACGCTGGCCAGAGAGTACGCTTCTCCACCAATTAGGAAGATCGATCATACGCGATGGAAGCGTTCGCCGAGAGGGAGGAGAGTCGAACTTTATACCATGATGCCAACGATCAGAAAGGATGAGAAGCGTGTTGCGATGGTCTCGTAACCAGTCCCGTGATTGCAATATGCCCAGGCGTTTTGCAAGAACCCGGCGCGTGTCCCTCTCGCAATCGGCTCCCTCGGGAGATTAGTAGGGCAGCGCAGATTCCAGTCGTATTTCCAGCTCGGCAACCGGACAAATGCCGTGCCGCCGGCATTCCTGCTGATAACGGACAATTGAATTAATGAAGAAGAGGCCGTAGAACCAAACGACAACATCGCAATTAAGCTCGGCCTCGGCGAAGCCGACAGGCTGCCTCCGTGACAATTTCCGTTTTCCCTTTACGGCACCGTTTGAACCCCCGCCATTCGCTTCCTTCGCGTCGTTTCCTTTCCACCTTATCCACCCGGACGAGTTAACTCGTCGTTAACCGCTCCGTTTCTCCACGAATGTTATTTTTCGTTTCTATTCTCGTCGACGATCGGTTTCTTTAAGGGTGGATTAAAGCCTTCGAATTCTCGTAGCTCGAAGTGTTTCTAGTTTAATATTCTGTTTCGAAAACTGGTATCTCGACGTTTCCTTTCGACTTTTCGATCCACCATGACGAGTTAATTCGTCGTTAATTAGTGTGTTCTTCGACAAATGTCTTTCGTTTGATTCCCGTCGACGATCGGTTTCTTTAGGGGTGGATCTGAGTCTGACTTTGAAATTTCCGAAGCTCAAAGTGTTTCTGGTTCGTAATATTAATATTCTCTTTCGAAAACTGGTATCTCGAGAGAATATTTGCATAATTTCTTATCGAGTATAATCAAACAAAAGATAAACGGCAGTATAGAAAAGTATTTAATCCAGATTCTAGTATAAACACGCTATTATCTGAACTATTTCTGAACTTAATCCACTCTTGTTCGTTATCAACTGTAGGGCACGGTAGAGTTTTTTCGAAAATCTCGTCGATGGCAGACCGATTACACATTTCTTCTTTCATTCATCGATCTCTCGATCATTTATCGCGTCTTTTCTTGGCAAAAATTTCGGATCTCGAAAGAGATAAAGAAAGAAGGTCTAAACGTGTCGAGCAACTCGTTTCTAGCCTCTATCTCGAGCGAAGCAATTTTATCCCCTTCTTGTCTTTTTAATAACGGATTAACGTATGAATCAACGAGCTAATGGAACGCTTGGAAGTTCCAAAAAAAAAAAAAAAAAAAAAAAAGAAAATAAAGACACCTTGCTCGTTTGACAAGTGTCGATCGATTACGAGGGATTAAAACGTCTCCGATGGGAATCCAAGTCTTTGAAGATTAGTCTGGCGATCGTTAATATCGACAGCATGAAAAGCAAGCGGTTTATCGTCATTTTTTCCTCTCTTTTCTCCTCTTCTCGTTCCCTTTGTTGCCGAGAGCGGTTTTTTTTTTTTCAAATTCGTCTACGCGTTGGAAACAATGGATATCGAGAGTCTAGAACCGAGAGTGCAGAGTAATCAAGAGCGAAACGACGCTCGCTGCTCGAGTATTTTTAACGTCGAATCGGCCGGACGGCGAACACCTCTGCCCCATTGGTTATAAATAAATATTTCGCCGGCTGTTTATCCCTAATTAAATTGTTGCTCCTCTGCAATCTCGCGGTATCTCGCTTTCGCGGAGCGACACCTTCGTGCACGATTCAGAGGAGAAAAACGAGAGGGCAGGATCGTTTTGGACGAACCGAGTGGCTCGTATATCATCTCTCTGTACTCGACAATTTTTTCACTTTATAGAAGTAGCAATTGATAGATCTTTTCGCTACAGAGAAATAACAATTTGTGGATTTTTCGCTATAGAAAAGTTGCATTTGTCTAGTAAAGAGTCTCGCATAAATACCCGCTTCGTTTGCTAGATTCACGGCGTCTTCCGAGATGAGACAACCGAGTGCGATGGGTTGAAACGAATTTTCACATTTCTCCGATTACAATGTCTCGTTATCGCGCGATTCTAATTATCAGATATCGTGCGCGATGTTTCGCGTCGATTTAGCCGATCGGAAGCGACTTTTGCCCCCGAACGAGACACGCGTGAAAAATTCTTAAGTTCGCCGAGTGCTTTCCAACTTACCGTTTTTCGCCGACGATAAGTCATAATCGTCGGACCAAGAACCAATAATCGTTGAAAAATAGGAAGCCCGGAGACCGGGAAGCAAATGAACAGCCTCGTACAATTAACGCGAGCCTATAAATTATACTCGGCAAAGTGTTAGGAAAATCGTGGCCATTTATTACTCCCGGTCTTTTGTTTCTACGATCGTCGCGGTGATTTCTTCGCGGCTATTTTCTTGCGGTTAGAACGATCGAAACTCCTTAATTACGGGCAATTAGCAGTGCAGAATTGTACTGGAAAATTACGATGCACAGTCTTGCCGTTGCGCGGAAGGAAAAACGAGAAAGATGGCGTGCAGAATGGCAAACTTTCGGGCAGTTGACTTCCGGTATCGGACGGGTCGGATCACACCCGAGGTAATTAGATGTTATTTTACTCGGTCCGTACGATCGTTGTTTTAGTCTGTCCCGAAGATTGGATAATAAATGAACCTGATATCGTAATTCCTTCGATAGCGTTTCGTTGTTATTGTTCCGCCTTCCCGATGAAAGGGTTAATCGATTGATGATGATTTATGTCGGAACTGCAATTGGACGCGCGAAGTGAAAACACGTATATATATATATTTTTATCAGCCGTGGAATAGCGATATTATTGTCATAATGACGCAACGTAAACGTCCATCCCGAACAACACGTTCGTAAATTACGTTTACGCGGCCGTCGTGTTCGAGGAACGAGGCGAAATCGAGAAAAAAAAAGAGGAAACGGAGAGAAAAAAAAGGCCACGCGGGGTTCCCTCGGGTCTCTATTGGCTGAATGAAAGATACGCGTGCTGTGTTTTATTATTTTTTTTCCTCCGTTTTTCTTTAATCCAAAAATTATATTATCGAGGCGATAGGCTTCTGGGTCGACAGTCGTATCAGGTGTATCGGTGGAATAATTTTGACAAGCCTCTTATCCTTTCGTCTGTGTGAGTGTCTGCGATGGCTGATAAAACGCGGTGTATCTTATCGGGGAACTCGACTAATAATTTGCTCGATATTACACGGTATCGCCGAAACTTCTGAAAATCGAGGCTAGCGCGGTCTAAAAATGTCGGGGAGTCGAGCCTGAAGGTTCCGAGACTCCGATAGGAGCGACAAAGACACCCCGGAAGAATGCTCGATCGCACAAGGTATACCTTCTCCAAGCAGTTGGAATAATTTTTAACGTTATCTCGACGGTGTTTCGCTACCGACGCAGAGGATCGATGTATCGCCGAGTGTAAGCGAGTGTCGTAGAAATCGTAAGGGAGTGGCTATCAGAAATCGCTACTCGACGATGACGAACAGCAGAGGGACATTTATCTCGCGCCTTTAGTCCGCTTTGCGTTACGTCCACGTTTCCAGCCGAGGTGACGTCATTGTTGTTGCTGCATCCTTCGACCGACATTAATTCCCGAGAATTTCGCGTTGCGACCTTGTCGTTGCGTCGAATTCTCGACCCTTTTTTTCCCCCCTCGACGGAGAAAGAAACCATTTCTCCGCGAGCGAACTCGCGATCCGGTAATTTCGCGCGGAAACGATATCCCGCGTACACGCGACGATCAAACGCGGCTATTCGCCTAATTTTAACGGCTCGTCGATTACCTCGAACTCGGTCGAGAAGCAGAGTAGGGGGGTAAGGTCGTGGCGTAATTACACTGGCGGTTAGGTGGCAATTATTTTATGCTAACCGCGATCGACCTCACGGTAATGAACGTATTTCCCGAGTGCCGTGAAACAGCTGCATTTTTTTCGCGTTTGATCTACGACTGCTTCCTCGTGTTCGACCTTTTTCCCGAGCCGAGTCAACGGTTTCCTATCGGGTTCGCGCTTTATCACCAGCCTAATTCGCTACTCGCTGTAAAACGGCAATGGATAAGTTACGCGACACTCTCGTTGACGCTTCTCTTTGATACCATTCGACTCTCTCTCTCTCTCTCTCTCTCTCTCTCTCTCTCTCTCTCTCTCTCTCTCTCTCTCTCTCTGCTCGATAGTAAACCAACACACATGTTCGCGTTATTCAACCAGGTATCGCGATTGTTCGATTCGATACTTGAATGAACTCGGACGAACAACATTTTGCCCTCCCCTTTGCCACTTTTATATATCGCTCTATGTACATAGCCGGAAATACATTCGCGTGTTCGGATTTAATCGATTGGTGAAATAGAAACTGGGCGGTTGTTTCTATTTTTACTGCTCGCTCATTTTTCACGCCTATTGTGTATCGTCCGAGATAATAGTTGATAATCCAATATTTTAAGTGGCCTGTCGTTAACGATGCGAGCAATCGGATTTGAAACGAGTTTTTCCGATATTTTTATTCTCGTTCGAGCAGGTTCGCGTGGTTTTCAGGTTTCTAAATTTAATACGCGAAGATATCGATAAAAACCAGGTGTTTGATCGATCGAAAACGGAACTTCCGCGACTGAAAAAGAGAGATCTTTGGTTTCGAGAGAGGTTTTCGGGTTCCCGAATTTAATACACGAAGAAATCGAAAAAGTTAGGTGTTTGGTCGATGGAAAACGGGACTTACGCGATTGAAAGAGAGAGGTTTTCGGATTCGCGAATTTGATACACGAAGATATGGAAAAAACCAGGTGTTTGGTCGATGGAAAACGGAAGTTCGGCGACTGAAAGAGAGCGATATAACGAGAGAGGTCGGCTTGGAGAGGAGAGGCAGGGTCCTAAATAGCCTGGTGCAAGGGATAGCGCGGAGCGGTCCGGGTCTCCGGTTGCACGGCAGCCGTTCTCTCGCGACACGCGTAACTCGAAAAAGTAAATCGAGCTAAATTACCGTAAAGGCCTGTGTGTCACAACGTGTCTTTTATCATGCAAGGCCACTGCGTCATCGTGCACAGACGCACCGCTTGCGTGTGCCCTGCGTTCCCCGCGAATATACGCGCCAGCCCGCTCGCCTTCCGCCGCGCGAGACCGCGCGTTTTCCCTTCTAATCCTCGCCAATTTTCTCCTCGACCACCCACCGCCGGACCTTTCTCCTTTCTCCTCTCTCTCTCTCTCTTTACCCCGAATATATCCGCGTACCCCTCACTTTCCCGCCATTTTCCCTATCTCCACGGCTCGTGTTTGCTTATCGTTCCCTATCTGCCTCTCTCCGCGTGCTCTCTCCTCTCCGGTGTCCTTATCGGACCCCGATTATCGTTGCACATTCCTCTGAATGAAGCTCATCTGTACGCGCGTTGCAGTCACGCGAGTGGGCCCGATGACTCGCGTAATTCGACGCGCGGTTACCCGACCAAGCTTTCGCTAATCCCCGCCGATCGCGTTGCAACGCGACGCTGCGCGTCGATCATACTCGGCAAACTTTGCTCACCACGCACTCTCGTAGCCTGCCGCCGATCAGATGATTCGATGGTTCGACACCGATAACAATGAGCCATGACGCAACGCGCAGCAAGAGAACGCGAATTTCTCCGCGAAAGCTCGGTTTCGACATTTTGTCCGGGAACACGCGTGATCAAACGGAAGAAAACGGCTGCAAACACGCGATTATTTACGACGATGATAATACCACGGAGCGTCTCGCGGAGTGATCCGAGACGGAGGAACGCTGATTTCCCGGTCGAAATCAGTCAAGTCCCCCGGATCGGCCACTCAGACATTCAAATTTTATTCCGAGAGCCTCGAACCTCGCCGCTCTCGCATCATTGTCGCCGGCGACGTGTGTCGTAAACAGCTCTATTAATCGGAGCCACCCGAACCACCGAGTCACCTCGATTACGGGAATTTACGTAATTCCGATCCCGAGACGAGAGAAGCGAGGCTGCGAGCCCCGACAGAGAGGGGCCCGCGGAGGGGAAAGAACGAGGGGGCACCGGGACGGAAATACCTAGCAAATTCCACGACAAACGATGATAATCGACTTTGCTCCTCCCAGTCTGATAGATCGTGCCATCGGCAGTGCGGCAAGCAAATAAATCGTTATCTGATAACGGGACGCTCGCGGCTAATTAATCGCGGAAGTATTCATCGCGAGTGGGAAGAGAAGCCGGGGCGGATTTCGCGGGAAAGAGAAAAGAAGCGGTTCGATCGCGCGACGTGACTTCGCGATTGCGATCACGCTTTCGTTGGTTTGTTCTGTAAACTCGTCCAATCCCCGATAACGATTTAATTGTTTTATTAATGGACGATGATGAACTGTGCTACATAGGCAGCTGAGGGTCCCGAGGAACGGAGATACGCGCGGTGTACTCTGCGCGCTCCGATTTGCCATTTTTTCCTTCTCTTTTTCTTTTCTCTCTTTTCCTTTTTTTTTTTTCGAGAACGTGACGAGTATGGGAGTGTACCGTTATATCATTAACAAACGAATATCGTTTTCTCTTCCTTTTTTTAAAAGACACGCTGATATTCTAAAACGGGAAGGGTCATAGCGATAACGATTTGGGAAGTGTGAGTTGTCGGACTTGATAATTCCGGGTCAGGAATCTCTGGCTGATAAATGGTCAGTTCGCTTGAGATACTAGTTTTATATTCAGACTCTCTGTCTCGCAATCGTTTATCTACCGGCGGACAGAGATTTATTCCCCTCTGCTTGGATTTTAATTAGCCTCTTCGAAAGCACGAAGCGTTTCTAGCAGAATTTCGAAGAAATTCGAGCGTTGTCGCTTTAGAGACATTGTTCTGACGAATTCGTAACGGGATGTATCTTCGGTTGTACCAGTTTGATGTGGAACAGTAGGATGCGTTCGCCAACGAAACGTTTCGGCGAGTAATAATGCGTTAATAATGCTCGATATCGTGCAGAACGCTGAAGATTTCGAGCAACTAGTCAGTGGCCTGTCGTTCCACTCGTACTTCTCCTTATCTAATCGTTCGATCAGAAAAATGAAAATGCTGGCAGTGGACTCGGATGGTCAGAGTCTAATGCCTAGAATGGAAGAGCGACGCTGGTCGCATCGTGAACGCTTAGTGGAAATCTTCCTATCATTCCAAACTGTTGGCTTTCCGACGGCGGCATATCGGCGCGGTGGTTGATAACGTGAATTTTGCTCCGAAAAATCAACGTAACCGTGAAACGCCGTGATCTATGGCCGCGTAGATCATCGGCGGCCACTTTTCGTTTCGTTCGAAAGGCTACGTGGCGGACGAGAAGATGGCCGTTCGAACAATCGGTCGATCTCTCGTTAAACTTCGGACAAAACTAAATTAAATCCTTCGTCCACGTATCGACGATCTTCTAAGGCTGAACACAGTGAATAACGAAAATCGCGTGAACTGGAATCGTGAGCCCCGAGAGAGCCGATACGTCGATTTATTTTTACCATTCTCCAGAGTAAGTCCCTGTCTTTGTCAAACGCGATCTTTCCGCGAATATCGTCGGTGAACGGCGAGCGATCCGGCGCGAGACTTGGAAGAGTATCAAAGATCGAGATATCCATTTTTCTCGCGGGCTGGCCGACTCGATCGGCCAACGAATCATCGTTGTTTCCACAAAATCCGCGGAAAGCCGTAGTATTTCGGTTAGCCCGGTCTCGTTCTCCTCGGCTTATATTTAGAACGGTTCGCCGCGATGGGATAAACACGGCAAAGTGTTTGCTGTGCCCGAGCAAACACGGCTATGCCGGACCATAAATCCCTTGGCGTTTCGCGCGGATCGAAACCTCGTCTCGTGACACCGGATCTTGCGGATTCAGCTTCTAAGATTCAGAGAATCCGAGCCGCGGCTTTAAGAATCCGTGGATCCGAGCCATGACTTTAAGAATCCGCGCGATCCGAGCCGCGACTTTAAGAATCCGCGGATTCAAGCCGCAATTTTTAAGAATCCGCGAATCCGACGAGCTTCGCTCAGGAAGCAGCGTTTCGGGAAGAAAGTTAGCCAAGTTTCGAGAAAACGTCGCGATAGCAACGACGGATTAGCCTTTATTGGTACTGGCAAACTTATCGGGATGCTTGAGAGCTTCGCTGATTAGCTGTCGAGTATTTTACGACGTTAAACGCGCACGTTCGACAACTTCCTCGAACCGTACACCGCAAAAGGCAGATAAAACTCTCTGTTTGCGTTCCATGAGCTGTCTCGGGTTTTGCAGCTGTTTGCAGAGAATTCGTGTTTCTCCCTTCTACGGTTGTCCCTCCGGATCTTGTCTTCGCGGTGATTAAGATAAACAGCTTTGGCTTGACGAGATTTTACGATCGATCCCGATGTTGTACGCCTTGGTTCTCGCTGTTGTTCGACGTTCGTTAAACGGCCAACGCCGGGCTTAGACAAAATCGTTTGCAGTCGGTATGACGTATGGGCACTTGAATTTGTTCCAGACAGAAATTGACATCGCCCAAGTGGAATCGGTTCAAAGGGATCAGGCTGAGATGGAAGGACAAGATTAGACTGAACAACGTGATATGGAGGTGCTGGCACATGCAATGTAAGGAAACTCGCGTGCGAAACGCGGAACCACGACCGTGATGAAAGCACGTCGGACATCTAAAGCACGGAACAAGCTGGTTTGAACGAATCGAGAGATCCTCTTTGATCGGTCGCACGAAATTGCAATTTCGAAAGAACGTCGAGTCGCTTCGAGCCGCTCCAAAGACGGCTAGGCTCGCGCCGAGTAACCGGAAATACTATATGTAACTCGGATCGACTGGTTAATTTTGCTGACCTTTAACAATCGTTTCGCGCGATAACCCGTAGCCGCTACGATAACGTCGCGTTATATTCGTTTTATTTTTCTAGTCGCGACAGAGCGTCCTTCCCTACGGGTGAATTGTCATGGCCAACTGTTGCGGACGAGGGTTATGCCCTGTTCATCGGCGTCGCGTTCCTCGGTCGATGAAAAAGAGCGTCGAAAAGAAATCGACCGTCCATCCTTCCGATCGTTATCGCGAAATGAAAACTCGAGATTTCGAAACTTCTGTCGCATTCGTTAAGATGGTAATAGCCTGGAAATTACGTAGATCCAAATCAGCGTTCCTAGAGATTCCTGGGTTAGGTTTGGCACGATTATCGGCGAACGTTCGATTTCATCTTATAAACGCGATAATTTTCGCATCGATCGGCGCTCGAGTCGTTTAGATTCATCCGATTATACGGCGAGTTTACGTCGATCGGATTTCTATCGTAGATCACTCGATCTGCCAGCCGCTTATCAAAGTCTCGGGGCACCGAGTCGTTTTTTCGGACAATCGTTTACTCCGTTCTAAATTGCCCGTTTCTCCCGCATGTAATCGGAAGGCTTGTCATCCGCGGCGCGATAAATTCCCGATTGCGATAGCCCCTTGATAGCGTGACCATCTCTTTTTCGTAACGCGGGAAATTCTTTCGAAACGCGGTCCCACGGTGTCCCGATTTATCCGTGCCCCGTTTCGTCCGATTATTCGCCGATCTCTCGCGATCGAACTCGCTCGCTCGCCGCGAATTCGCGCGGTTTCTCCTGGCTTTCTCAAAAGTCCGAAAGAAAATGGAGCGTAGCCGCGTTTCCCGTCGAGTTACGATCGAAAAACAAAGGTAGCGAGATAAAGCCCGTAATCTAAAGCCAAATTAAATTGATTCAAGATATCCTACCGCGAAAATAAGGCGATACGGTAGATAGGCGCCGCGGTATTGTACAAAATAAAGAAATATCTTGCACGTGACACGCTGGTGACAAAGCGGGCCAGCTATAGGCTGCCTCGCCGTGGTTTCTCCGCGTTTTTCTGCCAAGTGGCCAGGTTCCGTTCAGTATCGCGAACACCGTCATCCCAGGGAATTCGAAATTCTGCCCGCGGTGATATCTCTCGTCGACGCGCTACCTCCGTTCGTATCTTTTCCGATTTTTCTCGTTCATCGATACACGCCAACTATCGAATGAGTCATACTTTCGATATTTCCCTTCCTCTTCTCTCGTCTCTTTTCCACATGTTGTTCTCAGAGTCGACGTAAAATCGACAAAGGCATCGGAAGAGTAACCGAGGTAAAGTTCACGCGAGGAGGTGATCGAAAAGAAACCAAGATCAAGGTCTTCGAACGGGTGACGTAAAATAGTCAGTGGCTGCGTTATCGGTCGAACGAGGAACGATTTTTCGCTTCTTCCCTGTTTTTTTCTTCTTATTTCTCCTCCTTTTCCCCTCGCGCGCGCGTCACGATCCGTATCGTTATCGCCTTATTGACGCTGCGAGTTAGATTAACGAGGAGAGAAAAGGGTATTTTTAAAGGGTACTTTTAAATAAATCGATCCGCGCGAATTGTGCAAGACGTCGGACACGCGTAAACCGTATCTCGTTCACTGACATTTCGATCGCAAGCAGCGCTATTTTTAAATTAGCCGCCGCGCGCTCGCGCGACGTCGATCCTTCGCTTGTCAACCTCGAAAATTACCGTACGAGTAGTCGATAGCTCGTAAATAATCGACTTTATTCGCGATAGAACGCGCGCCGATCGATAACTGGATTCCGATAGTTTCGACGAGTGCGCGCAGCGAAAGAAGAGAGAAGATTCTCCCCGTTCGTTGACACTTGTTCCGTTGAAAACCCTGGTCTCGGCGCATTTCGCCGATGATCGTTCCTTTGTTCGCCAACGCAGTAGATTTTCGTATTTTTCATCGATACGATACGCAGTCGAGAGCGATAACGGATTGTTTACCGCAAGTAAAGTAGGTAATTTGTTAAAAATACATCGAACGATGAATCATTGATCTCCGTTTTTTCCTCGGCACGAGTATTTCTGATCTTGAGACAAATATTTTGCATAGTTGACCGGATAAAAAAGTTCTCTTTCGAGCTTCGTTTCCCTAAAACGGATTAACGCTTCCTTGAACTTGATTTTCTCGCGTTCTTTCGTTCGCGCAGTTAAGGTTAACCTCACCCCAACGTTGGCCATCCTTCGAACGGATAAGATCCTCTTTTTTTTTAACGCATCGTCTTTGTCTTAGCTGCAACACTTCGACTCGTGGCTCGATATTATTCCACCCGTTCCTATTCCACCTTGATTTTCTTCGAAGAAAGAGCCGAGCGAACTGTAAACGAGGCATAGGAGAGGAAGAGGAGAGGAAGCGGGGCGAGTTGGAGGCGTGGAACGGAGGGAGCTCGGTTCGTCGAATTTAGCTCGCAGTTGAAACAGCGTCGCAGGACTTTGTACCTGCCATCGTCAGTGATAACGAGAATTATTTCGCGAATACGCTACAAAATGCGTCGCCGTAAAGTCGGCATCGGGACGCTTGCGTCTCTGTCCCGCTGCGTCGAACATGTCGATCATGGCCGTAGGTCGAAGGGCAGCTAACTAATCGTTCCGAACATTCGCGTGGTCGGCTGGATTAGATTCGTCGAAGGAGTGTACGCATCGTGGTTCGTATACGTGAATTTTTCTTTCTACGACGTGAAAATCCCATTACCCTCGTTTTGTTGGAGTTCGGTCACTTACGGCGTGTAAGTCGAACGAGGAGCTTGTGCGACGCGAACGGAGGCTTTGTCAACTAAGATCGTTTTGCCGCTTCTTTTCGAACGCGCTTTCGATTGGTCGTGGTTCCTTTGAATCGGTGCACGCGCACTGATTCTCGTGTCGACGACACCGAGATTGCGACTGGAATTCTTTTATTCGTTGAAACAGGTGTTGAAAATGAGAACGCAAAAGAGTTCGAGTCTCTTTTTTTCTCTCTTCTTTTTTTCTTCTTTTTTTCTTTTCTTTTTTTTTTTCTTCTTTTCAGGGGATCGATTGGTAGTTGGAGTAAAGTGAATTTATGTCGTTTCAGTTATATTGAAGCAGAACACGCTGGTGTGCCAGTTCGCGTCTCCGTTGGATGTTGATACTCATAACAAACCCGAGGTACGTTTGCTTATCACCGTGTGATAAACGTTTGTTGCTTATGAAACGTCGCCTTTGCGACGATGTATCGATAGAGGGTGTTTCAAACAAACGGGAAACAAAGGAAATGCAACGATGTGTGTTTATTTCTTCTTTTTTTAATTTTAGCTACCTTGTGCTTTTATCGTTGCTAAACGCTTCGAGATCGGAACGAAACGAAAATTAACATGAAACTACGCATACGAAAAGCGAACATGTCGATTGGTAAATAAGCAGCTTTTTTTTGTTTAAATTCTAAGATGAATATTTATTTTAATGGCTTCATCCTGCATTGGGATCTATTTTGCTTCGGAGAAAAGCGATAAACTTGAAATTGAAGAACGAATCCTCGAAATTAGGCTGATGATACGAGGATTGATGTCACCGAAGGGTATAAGGCCCCTGCTGATAGGCCCAACTCTGAGTTTTTCATAATCGATCGTGCTATTTAGATCGTGGACATCGCTTTATTATATTAGACAGTTTCCAATAAATCTTCTTCATTTGAATATCGCATTTTAATCTAACGCCGCAAGATAGCGATTGTTAAACAGCTTGTACTTAAAATAGACTACAATTGAGTTCAGAAGCCTGTGGCGTATGCACTTCAAGCGGACTTTGTAAATAGAGGGTAATGGGTTGTTTAAATTTGTTGAATTCGCAACCGGAAATCGTACGGAGGTCACTATGTTTAAAGAACAAGATGACGTTGGAAAATCAGTGGAAAATGAAATTCTTGTTCGACAAGTTTAACGTTAAACAGTAAACGATAAAGAACAAATTATTTTTTCGTGCTTTTTATTTGATGTAACGATATATTTGAAACACCCTGTAGTTTGGAATATGGGAATTTGATCGATTTCAATTATAAACTTTTCGTAGCTTGGTAATAAATTAAAAAGATGCGTCTTTTATCAGGCGGTCGTCTTAGAGGGCAAATATTGGAAGCGAAAACTTGCCGCCGTCACTGCAGAGTACAAGAAATGGCGTATGTTCTACCGGAACAAGATCCTTGGCTGCACGAACAAGGATGGCACCGAGATGGTATTTATCCATTTACAAGTTACAAATTTCGACGTATAAATTGCTTTTGCGCGAAAAAAATGGAATGCTTTTCTCGATAATAATTGATTCCTCTCGAACACTCTCCGGAAATTAATGCTAATGAAAACAGAAAGAAATTTAACACTGGTATTTGTCATTGACTGTAGAAAACGGCATCATTTCAGATGGAATCGATGGACGTATTAGGTTGGGGCAATGGATTGGGAACCTCGGGCAACTTTGGAGCAGGTACAGGCAACACACACGAAGAGACCAGTGGGACTCCAGAAGGAGAGAGTATGATGGTTGATGAAGATTACATGGACCTTATGACTGATACGTTATTTTCAACAATCAGTTCAAATCAACCAATATACTTTCCCGATCCCAGAGAAATTGGTAACTTGCTAAATCAAATTGTTACACGAGAGTACGATTTAAAAAAGGCAAAGGAATGCCGACCCGGATGAGAACGATAAGAATATGTGTATCGCTGGTTACGAATTGTAATATGGAACAAAAAAGACCGAAATTAAAGCGAAATCGAAGAATCTAATTGATACGTGAATAGAAAAGCAAATTGCGCGATAAATATTATTTCTTCAAGTACCTGTTTGTAATTGCAGCGCGAGGAGCTAGTCTGGCGGATTTTATACAACCAAGCCTGGGACCGCTCCAGCCAAATTTAGATGATTTTATGGACACCCTTGAACCGTTACAAGGTACCGAGTCAACGTAACATAGATAAATATTTATCGACAAATGGTAATCATTGTTAATATTATCTTTTAGAATTTTTAAATTCGAAGTTGCCCCCTGTTCCCGAAGAAGACGACATGTTTCGAAACAGTACCTTAAACGCAAACTATCCTGATCTTGACCTGATGACGCCTATGAATCAGATCAACGAGTTGAGCCAAGAATCGGCGGTAAAGAATGAGCAAGCCTCACACCAGCCAGCGTTAGCACAGAACGAACAAGGAGGTACTATACAGAATCTTCAATACACCGCTAAAATATATACTCAACCTCAACCGGAGCCAACGAATGCGTTCAGGAATAATATGTGAGTATTAATTATCCGTTACTTAGAATTTTTTCCAATGAAATCCTATTTTAATTTTTACACCTACGTCACAGTACTTTGGGCGAGACGTTCAGTAACATACAACAAAGCTATGTACCCTCTCCGACCAGTCAACCTGTCAGGGAAAAGAGTCGACCAAGTAGAATGTCTTCAAGGACCAATCGAGTGATTCAGCAATCTCAGCAACAACGGAACACGTATCAACGAACAACACAACAAAATTCAACCTATCAACAAGCTTCACAGCAACCCTACGCTATGGAGATTCAATCCGTTCAGTTAACGCCGGTTCAAAATCAAGTGCAAATGACAACGTTAAATGATCAGTCTGTTCACGCATCTCAAATCTCATCTATTGCCGGCCATGGTCAAAATTTGGTGACTGTACAACAAAATTTTGGACAAACGAATTCTACAGTGTCGACTCAGCACAGGAGTATTAGACCTCTCCCACCAGTCGCGCCAGTATCAACAAAGCCGTACAAAGTCGTTCAACCGCAACCGTGTTATAAGTTCTCCACTCTTCCGCAAAACTTTAATGCGCAGCAATGTAAATTCAACACCAATAATTTCAAGGTATTCGCAGATATGGCGTGATAAGTTGTGCTTCATTTGAATAATGCATCAACGAAACAAGAAACTATGATTAGCAACAGAATCAGATTATCGTGATATTTTTCAGACACACCCACCACAACAAGTCGTATCGGTTTCTGCGGAACAACCGTCGCAACCGCCGATACTGTTACAGTGTAGATCCTCCGGTTTGGATCTCACCACGCCAACCGTACAACCCACAAAATTGTTACCGCAGCCTACCGTGTCGAATTCGGAGAAAGAGGAAGTTTTTGCTGTACCCAAGGTTGATATATAAATTCTGATAAATTTCTTACTATACATTTAGGAAGGAATATTTATGTTTAACGAAGCGTAAGAAATTAGAAATATTCACGGTAATGATGTTTTTCGTTTCAGTATCAGATGAAAGTAAAGAATAGATCTCGAAGTAGTTCATCGTTAACCGCACCAAGAATGCACCCACCACCATTAGTATCAGCGGCGAGCGATCCTGCTCTAAATCTAAATAACAATGTTTTGCTCGCACAGTTACTCACAAATAGTATGTATTCTAAGAAATGTAACCTTTGTACGGTTAACTTTCATATATATTTTATGAATTGTTTAATGGCAACGTAACACGCAAATTATTGATAAATCGATCGCACGGTATTATTTATTTTGTCGATAAAGAATATTATGAGAGCTTCACTATCGTTACATAGACACATCTGGTGTACACACAATGAATATGCCGGCTGATAATATAATGCCGACAGTGAACCAAACAACCACTACTATGAAACACATCTTACCTATGCTTCCACCTTCAGCTTCGCCTTCGCAGGTGACGACCACTCACCATATTACTGCACCGGTCACTGTCCAAACTATGCAAACCTCAGCAGTGCAAGTGCAACCACAACAGCAGGTATCTTTTTATATAGTATTCTATTTTCAAGTTAAAAGTTATTTAAATTAGTGTTCAAGAAAGAAGTTTCTTGAACACTACATACAATGTTATACAGACAATTTAAAGTTATATTATGATGATATCTATAGTAAGAGTAACTCTTTAGTTTGAACGGCGAATAACTCGTATAAAGATATAGATTACATAATATCGATACCGACAATAAATCTTCACCTTGTACGATATATAACATGTTCAATTATATGTTCCACATTAGGCAATGCAACAGAGTACTTGCGGCCAACAAATGTTGTTAAATACAAACACCCAAGCGCATCAGCCACAAAATAGTCCCGGGTCACCGAAGGATAGTTCTAACGCGCACAGTCCTCAAGGGTTAAGCCTTAGTCCTTTGCATAGCCCTATGAGCATAGGGAGCCCATTGTCCCCGAGTCGAGGTTACATAAAAGGCGAAACAGAACGGGGACAATATAAAGAACAAAGGAGAGTCGGACACATTCACGCAGAGCAAAAGCGTAGATACAATATTAAAAATGGATTTGATACGCTGCATAGTTTAATACCGCATCTTAGTCAAAATCCGAATACGAAAATGAGCAAAGCTGCTATGCTGCAGAAAGGAGCAGATTATATCAGGCAGTTGAGGACGGAGCGAAATCAGTTGAAAGAGGAGATGGATACTTTAAAGCATCAAATCGAGTGCCTTAATACGTCGATTAGGTAATAAGAGAGTCAAGTATGAAAGAAAAAGGCGATTCCATTTTAAGGAAATTGTATAATATTTACATATTATATGTTCTTTTACAGTAATTGTCAATCTATGCTTCCTGCAACGGGTGCTCCAATTTCTAGACACAGAACTAGTAAAATGAAGGAGATGTTCGACGAATATGTACGAGCACGTACACGGGAGAATTGGAAATTTTGGATTGTATCCTTTTTAAAGCATTTGTTATGATTCTTTTTTTCTTCTTATGATTCTACGTATAAGATACGGAAATTTATATTTTCTTATAAAATAATTAGTTCAGTATATTACTTGAACCTCTGATGATTTCTTTCAATACCTCGGTATCGACCGCGAGTATCGAAGATCTATGTAGAAGTACAATATTGTGGGTTGAGCAACATTGTTCACTCGTCGATCTCAGACCAGGTTCGTGTCTATCGAAGGAAAATAGTAAAGTGGTACAGTAAAGTCACAGTATACAGAAGTATAGGTATTAATAGATTATATTTATAATATCAAAAGTATTAATTACTTGGTTATTTTGATTGTAGCCGTTCTGAACTCCCTAAGATATCTGTCTACTGCCACTGATATTCTATCAGATCCTGGTCGCCTACCCGAAGAAGCACTCGCAGCAGTCAATCATACGGAACGGCGACGATCAACTCAGTGACCAATTATAATATGCGAATTTATCGTGAAACGTGATTTGTTTATACGTTTAAAAGAACGAGCGAAAGAAAAGCAGTTACCGTAGCAGTAAGCCAATTTAGGAGAGAAACTACGTGAAAATTCTTAAGACGATTCTTTTTTTTTATAATAAACTTTCAGGTTTCTTTTTGCAACGATTGCGGTTGAGAATGGAAAGAACTTAAAGTGCAATTTTTTCCTATCCTTCTCAAAATTGTGATCATAAAATTTAATGATAACTGATTGTTAAAAAAAAAGAGTATGTGAAGATGTACATGAATTTACTCACAAACGTTTAACAAAATATATATTATTATATACAGACTGTTATAAATTTGGAACACATTGAGATTTGAACATCCTTTTTTTTTTATAGTGGTTATCGCAATTATTCGTATAAGATATTAACAAAATGGAAATACATTTATATTTATTACATAATTATGAACATTACGTGTTTATGTTCATTCAGCATTAAAAGAAATTATATATAACTTTACATTCATGAATTGCGATAACAAATTTTTATAATAAATTCCTTTCTTTTTTTTTCTCTTTCTTCTTTTCTTTTTTTTAAATTTCTTTGTATTCACTCATCAAATTCGTTCTTATGCTTGCCTACATACACATGTAACACAGAAAAAAAAAGGAAGGAAAAGTATGTAGAGCAAACCATTCCATTATATTTTTACTATGCTTGTTTTTAACTAAGTACTATATTTGTGGCAATGAGAAGAGAAAGAAATCATTATTTCTTGAAATTATTCTGTTTCTTTTTAGATAATGTTTCTTACTACTTTTAAGGCAGATATATTTGTAAAAATTATATTGCGGACTCAATCGTATGTTACGTTGTCGATATATTTTTATAATAGTTGAAATATAAATAACTTTCGTTAAAAAATCATTGAATTTTAGAAATTCTTTTATCAAGATTGACGAATGAAGAATTGTTCATAGTAAATTAACATCAAGTAATGATGAAATTGTTTGACATCACATAAAAAATATATACTTGAGTACACCTAAATGATGTCGGTGCCATGAAGTTGTAACGAAAGTTTGGTGTCAGGAACATAAATTGTAAATATTTGACAAATATGTAACTAATTATGTTTTTTACCGTGAAAACTACAGTGTAAAATTGAATACGTTAAAATATTTTCAACTTCGACTTTATATTCTATAATGAATATACAGCTGTTGATACTTGCATAGTAATAACTTTAACAGAATGAAAAGTTTATATTGGAGATAATTGAATGAATATGAAGCGAAAAAATGGGTTGCTCACAAATTACAAGTTTATTATATACTATTAATGTTACAAAATATGAAGTTTTTAATACGAAATTTCATGTGATAATGTACAAATCATTTATAAAAGAATTAAAATATTAGAGCTTAAGCTATAAAAGACATCTGTATATTGGAACATTGTTACCTTTAAATACCGATTGTATATAGCAACGTGTCGTACGCGGCAAACAATCTTTAAGAATTTCTAAAGCTGTTTAACTGATTGCTAAAATATATATTTTACATTTTATGAATATATATTCAATTGATTATTACAATATACAGTTGTCTTTTATATAACTTTACATTGTGTATGTATAAGTGATGAATAATATAAACAAAACAGAAAGGGATGTTTTTGTACAATATGTATCATATAATCATATAAAAATTCATGTATTGTTATTCAGTTGGTTACCTCCAGAATTAAATTTTATTTTTTCTTTTCCTATAAGCTCAACATTAAAAATTATTCATCTTTTAATTTTTTTCAATTAGCTAAATAAAAAAATACCGTTTTATATCATTTTATTCCATTGGATATTAATGTGATATCCAATGTTGAATTTCGTGTTAATTTTTGTCAGATACATTATTTATCAAATAATTATGACTAATAGCTTAATTTGAGCATTAATCTGATAAAAAAATATAATTATTTTCATTAATGGCAAAAATTTTTGAAATTTTTTCTAATTGAAGAAAATCAAAATTCAGATTATTGATGTCCAAGTTGAACATTTATCACATATTAAATATAATGATATATTATTGTTCTCAGCAATTGGTAAGAAACCAGGTGACTCTTTACAATCAGTAGAATGAGTATTCACACTTTGCCTAATGAGATATCCCACTTCCTTTACATTGATACAATTATTCAATATAAAGTCACAAGATTGACAACCAACTTTATTATCCTTTTCTACCAAATTAGATATCTGACATATAGGACAAATAACTTCATCAGCTTGTTGATCTGCAACCATTGCTAATAGTTCAATTTCTTCTTGTGTCATTTTTTCATATTCTTGCAATATCCATTGTTCTATAAATGATATACAGATATTATTGTATGCTATAAGCAAAATAGAAAAAGCTCTATTGATTCACCTTCTTCATTGAGGATTTCATTTTCAAGCTCATATGCTTCTTCTGGGTCAAGAGGTTCATTTACAATGGGAGAAAAGGGGTTTAAAATTGGATCTAGATCTGTAGTTGCAAGATTCTTTAACTCTTTACGAACAATTTCAGTTAAAGTATCTTGTACGTCTTTCGAATTGATTTCCAAACCAAATCTATGTCTATTAAATAATTGTCCTCGTTTCTCTCGCATTCTTTGTCGGCATCTCTACAATTAAGTTTCATTACATTGGCAATTTCATAGGCAAATTTTATTAGAATATGTGTAATTAATAACACGTCATATTGGATTATACGACTTTTATTAGTTTCAGGTTTACAGGATTAGAAATTTGGAAATTTAAAAATGACATGAGACGGCTAACCTCTCTTAAGACTTCTTGCAATTTCGGAGAACTATGTCTCAATTTATTTATACTATTCCTATTTTTTGATCTCATATTTAGCGTTGGACTTAATTTCACGTTTTCCATGTCTTTTGTGCACTCTAACATTCGATGAATTTTATAAAAACAAATAAGATAAAGCACTCAATGTAATCGAACACTTGATGTTAAAGAAATGCGTGCTTCTGTAATTTGGTGTAGCGCGCAAGCGCGAATCTTATTTCAATTTAAAAGTCGAATCATTTTAGAATTCAATATTATGAAAGGAATTCAATCGAAAATATCGAATTAACGCAAGGATTGTATTCGCTTATAATTAACGGAGACAATTTAAACGACAATGATTTATAATTTATTGTAATATCCAATGACAAAAGTAGAATACAGTTTTATCGGCCAGGCATCCTATCCGAAATTGAAGTCGTTTTCCGCTGAGACTGATTAAAAAAATCATGTGCCAACGGTATATGAAATAATTGTTACAATTAGAGCAAGGTCGCACAATATAAAACAATGATTCTTGATTAGTTATTACAACATGTCATTTAAGTTACGCTAAAAAAAATATAATTCTTATTACCAGTGACAATAATTCATTCATATAAGTAAAATATCCTCTTGCAGTCACTTATTACGCCTAAGAATAAATATATATATATGTATATCTTAAACATTTATGTTATCGTATACATACATATAAAGGGCATTTCGCGAATAACTTTACCAGTTAGTCTGACACGATTTATATTCCGTTTCTGAAAATAAATAACATTCTCAACATTCGTAAAACAATCTCTAAAATTTTTGTTCATAGTGAACTAACAATGCAAAAAACGATCGAGATCCACGTATCTAGTATAAATATTCTCATAAGATCTCTGTTACAAATGTTCTTCTAACAATTTGTAGACGACTCAACAAAGTTACACATATCTGAAACACCCTATATATACATATACACAGTTATATACATACATATGTATACATATACACGGCCACGCTGTTATAGATGTACAATTCTATACCTATATGGTATATCCATATACGCAACTATATTCGTGCCTCTTTGCAATAATACAAACAGTCAATATCTCGGTTGGATATTCGTCAATTTTCTTCACGTTTGGGTGAAGCCAGCGCTAAATATTAGACGTAGATTCTGTTTATTACAATGTCAAGACTAGAATCAATGGCAGATGTTTGACCAGCTACTAGTATTATTGAAACAGTCAAGGAACAATGATGGCATAACAGTGAGTTTAATTAATTACTCTTCTATTAATCTAATTCCTTCTGTTATCAAACCATTCGTTTTAGGAGAATAAAAGAAAAAACAAAAAAGAAACGATTCGTCCGTTTATCGTGATACACAAGATCCGACAGGAATCAAATTGTATCACAAGACATCGCTGCTTAAGTACAGTTTAGTAGATCGATCCGTTGACTTTTCTTCTAACGCTATGTAACTATCATACTAATCAATTGTCACGACATATCAAGCGACGCAATAATTCGATTCGTTACCGATTAAAAAATTAAATATATTTCCCCGACTGAAATACGGACACGATAATTAATCACCTAGTTACAAATATTTAAGCGCATAATCTTTGAGAACATATTCGATAATCAACACCAACGTGCTTCGTCATCGAGCTATGCCATACGTGTCGAAGAAACTAATTATACTCTTATTATCATTTGGACAGTACTTTCGCTGACGAAGTTCGCAGAGCAACTATTTAGTAAAACAATATTTGCGTATCCTAAACATTTCATCCATGAACATTTTACAGCGATATTTATTTATGTACACTTTGACATATTTACATATATCGCTGGCTAGAACGACATGGAACTACAGCAATTAAGAGGGAAGTGTCTTTGTACCAACGTTTATCGGAGAACATACTATCGTACTCTCGATACTTCTCGATAGACAACGTACAAAACGTGTGTTGTAATTCTTGTGTTTTCTCATATTTTAGTTTTCTTTTTTTTTTTTTATTTCGCATCAGTTGCAATTTTCTTCCCGTCTCTTCTTACAAATCGATATGAATAGTTGAAAATAACATAGCACCGAAGGAACTTGGGCACAACATTACGCGTGTATTATTATATGTGATAACTCTTGGCAATGATTAGAGTTACTATAATAACAGGATGTTTACAGACTAATTACCCCTAACGATTAATGTCATGATTAATATCAGATTTACCTCGGCAATAACGAAGAAGATTCAGGTAACAATTTCAATCAATCTGATCTATCCTCTTTTATCTTTTTTCCTCTTTATACGTATATATATATATACCTTAAGAGCTACGATTAGAGCAACGATACGGATCAACTAGGTAAAATATGATTGTACATACACACAGTTCGCAGATGCATATCGGAAACTCGATCCGAGATCGACGAAATCGTTCGCGAGAGCGATTCAAACGAAAGAATGATAAATACTAAAAAAGAAAAACAGCGCTTTTTTCCTAGGAAACCTCTTTCCTGACGATTTAACATTTAGGAACTAGATTCGTGTCTCGAACTACGTTATCAAAAATTTTGATCGTGCTCGATCGCGTGTCGCAAAAGATGCTGTGTCAGTTTACCCGGAAAGATCGCTAGAAAAAAGCTCCGGTAATAAAACGGTAAAAAAAAAGAAAGAAAGGAAAGTCAATCTTATCGTTTAAAATACTGGCTGATTGAGTTAACAGTTAAAAGAGATGAAAGACAAAGTCCTCGTACGTTCAAACCATTCTTTCCTTCGTCAGAAGGATCCTTCGTTATCAGATGGGGAAGCATGTACAGCTTAACGCGTTTTATACAACATAGATCCGTCATACCGAATAGCGTTTTAAAATTTACAATAGGTATACAGAGAGGATATAAAAAGGCGGAGTAACAAAGTAGAATTATCTTCTTTAGATTGTTGAGCACGTGTCGGTCGAAATATACGAGGACTTCCTCTCCGAATTATCCTCGCAGTTTTAAGGGTAGTATCTGTACATCTAGTTCCGAGGCTCGAAGAACGACCGGCAGCGTGCGAATCGTCAAAGCTTCTCTGGTGCCGTGGATCTGATGGTTGATGCGGTATGCGACGAAATCGGTGGCCCAACGCTCGTTGATCGTTCCAGCGGGTACATCGTCTTTCCCGGAGTAGGTTGAGATATTGCACGCTTTGCCAGCCTAAAAGAGCTATCGTTCGTTCTTCGTTAGTACGTGATGCATGGAAATGTATTACATAGATTTATAATAAATAACAATGCCTACTGTTAATTAACCCTGGGCATTTATTTAATACATAGATCAAAACGATTGAGGAGACTTCTCAGAGAGGTATGGCGGTACCTTCGTTTCTCATTCAGAATTGCTTTGATCAGTGTAATTTCTTTGGCAGATCTGAGTGTCAGAAAGAGGCAAGAACATCGTAGAATAGTTCAGAAACGGGGCAAGCGTTAAACGAGTTCGGTTTAGTATTAGTTGCGGGATTAATGAGTCATGCCTGAAGAACAAGGTTTCGATAAGAAATTCAATTGTACATTAATCTTTTCAACGTTTACATTTTAGTTGGTATTCTATGATATGTTACATCTCTACTAACATCTTTCTTACTGACTCTCTTAACGTACGCTTCTATCTTACTATTTTCTTCTCTCGTTTAAACGTTACTATTCGTTATAAGTTGGTATATGATTTCGCTACCGTCTAAAAGACTAAAACTAGGATATATAAGTATCATGATGTCGGGTCTCTTAAACCGTAGGATAGTTGTAAGAAACATACTGCATCGATTAACCGATATCGCCGATCGTGGAAGCAGATGAGGACATGGATTAGCAGCATAGTAGAGCTAGCGGTGTGTTTAGATTTCATACTGAAAGCGTGATAGAAATGTAACAGTTCCATGAACAAGAAGCATTAGTGAGTGATCGAATGACGATGAGAACAGCTGTCCCGTCTGCAATGACAGCGATGCAGAGATAGTGGATTAATCGCTCATTCCTTGAATGAATAAATAAATATACATATCTTCCATTGTGGAGGCGATTTGATATAAAGAGCTTGACTTAAAGAAAAAGTGGTGCGCACAGTCTCAGTTATTGCAAGTGAACAAGGATATTCCTAAACAAACGTTCCACAATAGTAGTTATTTTAATATAAGAATGGTAGAACAAATTATGAAGTAAAAGAAGTTAGCTCGGTTTAATCCTCTAACCGAAGTGGATTAGCAGGATTAAGACCGACCGGCTCCGAGGGCACGTAAAAAGTGATTTTAATCGTTGCAGGTTCTGCATATCCGCTCCATTTGTAAGGGTTAAATACACAGCTAAAAATGACAGTTGAATATATCGTGTCACAAAGCATATTTAAACAACATTTGTAAAACGCGTGATTCTCCATTCGATAATACACCGTATGTCCGTGAATTGTGGTATTTTTTAAAATGGCATTCACATATATAATCGTGCATCGTGTCAGAGCTTTTGTTCTATTACATATTCAATCGTGCTGTTCATCTTTTGTACAAGCAAGATTTTAGCCTGATCAACCAGCGAATGGAAACGCACGATATTATCAGAAATTTGGCTTACAAAAATATAAACGATACCAAATATAACGCATCGAAAGTAAACGGTGGAAATTATTCGTATAATTCGCTAAATCGAACGGAGACTTAAATTGCAAAGAAATTATGCGAAAGCTATGTAGTACGCAAGGTATTCATGGAAACAAAGGATTGCTTTTTAGATATAAGATACATAATTTCTGCTGATAATTAAAACGAAATGTAAATTTTCCAGAATGCCTGCTCGATTAATTTTACGATTCGTGCGCCATTTGTGGTGGATCTAGCTTGATGTTCATTATAACACAAACATTCACCTAACAGATTTCAAGCGATAAGGGGCTCTAATTTACCTTGGTCGCTAAAGTGAGATCAGACCATTTTCAGGAAGTAACGAAAAAACTTTTAATTCTGTGTACATCTAGACACTCATAGTTGATTAACCACAAATTCTGGACATGTGTATGGCTGATAGATAAAACATTAAGTTTGAGCGTAGAATGGTGGCGGCTCTTGCCGAGAGCACGATATCGACTACGCCGCGTAACATATCTTCATAACAGGTACCTGTAATTAAGAAACTGATAAGCTTTAAACACCGTTCAAACCTTCTAACTAGTAGCTAAAAGAGAAATGTTGCAGATGTATTAAAAGTTAGAGGAATAGGTTGTGCATCACTCCAACATTAGGAAACGAATTCATCAAGTACCCTTAATATCGATTTAAAATTGGAAGGAAATTTATCAAAAGATAATCTTTCCATTTGTAAATCCAACATTCAATACACAGAGGACAAGTAAAAATGAGAAATGATAGATATTAACAAGTACTACACATGTGTACACGAAAAGTCTAAGTACGATAAAGTTATCAATATGGACTAGGAAGGTAACTTTTATGCTGAAACTGAATTCAGAGCGAATGACGTAGAGATAAATGTTGTTTTTTTCATACGCGAACATACGATATAGACAAATGAATTCCGAATATTATCAAGGATATCGTTTATCGTAGTCTATATCGTTTGTTAAATTTCTTACGAATTACACCGTATCGAGACTACTTAGATTATTCAATTTATGTACCTTGTTTTCGTAGTTATGATTGTTTTATAGAGAAATCTCTCGATATAAATTGGGGTTTTAGTAAACATTGATGAGTGCGATCCGAATACGATGATCGCACGCGTCATTGATCGCCTCTGAAACAACTACCTTTGCTTAAAACTTCATACTGATCACAGTATGTAGAGCTATAAAAATACAGCATTATCTATGTACAGACAATAGAATTCTTATTATTCTCCGAAATGCCTTACGCCCATCCTGCACATCTTCTTTCTAGGGGGACAACATTTATTGCATATGCACATTTCCACCATTCTGCAGCAACCAAAACATCTGAACGTCGAGGATAGCAAGGATTGAAAGAATTATTACCTTAAAAATTTCCACATCATGGCGAGGTGTAAGCAAACACAGTATCCACATCAAATTATTTCCATCACGGAATAGATAGCTCACCTTCTTCGCCGTAAAGAAGCGTTTTGTCCGGGTAAACCGAACTGACCTCTTGGAATCACCATACGTGCATTACCCTGAGCTGGTCTCGAGCCTCCGCGCGCCTGTAGCATGCTTAAATGGGCAGCGTAGCCATCGTGAAGGATTGTTGCCAAAGGGTGGTGCTTTTTTGGCACTTTTCCAATAATAAAAATTTGATTTGGCTTAAGATTAATCGTAGTGTACACGCTAATATCTTTACTACTGCCATATGCATGATGAATTATTACACCGTGTTCCTAAACAAAAAAAGCTATTGCTTGAACATCCTTGTAAGCAAGAATTAAAACGAGTTATGTATATTTTCAAGCAATTATTCACCTCTACAAGTTTATTTAAGTACGCAGCTTTATGAGCAAGTGGATCTGTCGAGATACCGTCCGCGAAAGACACAAGGCCATGGGGAAAATTGTGTTGAGACAACCAGGAAACAACTTTTTGCTGTTGCATATCAGGTCTTGCAGTAATGTAAATGATCAAGTATCCCAATTCTTGCCAGTGCCTGATTGGAACCATAATTAGAATAATCATAGATTCTATATATCCAGAAGGAAATTTATATGTGGCTTAAATGATACCTGACAATATCGACAGCTCCAGCTCTAACTTTCGGATCTTTCCCGCTTACAGACATACTTGCTGTAAATGAGCCATCTATACTAAATACCACGCATTCTGTTTTCGGTGGAATCACAGCCAAGAAAAAGTCTACCGATGTATGGTCACCTCTGACAATCGGAAATTATGCTTTAGATATATTTTGACCATTTTATTTTAATTATAGAAGAATAATATTACCTCACAATCATCTTGATTGGATAAAGCCCATATCCCAATGCCTTATCATCGGGTATTCTGTATGTTATTCTACCATTCTTATCAGTTATTTCAGTTGACAAGTAAGTCCATTCTCCTGCCGGAGCATCTTTCATAATATGAATATCCACCTTTTCACCTGCGAAAATTAGATATACTCATAAAAAATATTGTAAGAAAAGATATGCATATACATGCGACATATTTAATATACCCGTTAAAGCGATAACATCGATTGGACTATACATAAATCTAGCAATCAGCACTTGCGCTGCTCCTTCTCTAACAATTACGTCATTTGCTCTATGATTGGCAGCGACATTCTGAAATAAAAAATTAAAAGTCAAATATTTCTATTAATAACTTCCTCGTTATTCCAACTTACTTTAAGCTTAACGGAAGTACGTTTCTTATTCCACTTCTCTCTAGGTTGACCTGGACGGAAACAACTTAAATCTTTCTCCTCGTTCGTAAGTAACGGCGAATCAAATCTGCCTAATTGTCGTAGGATAAATGCGATAACATCAGAGGATTCCCAATAGCTAGCGTGAAAAAGATGTGGTAAAGCGTTCGTGGGGAAATTTGCTAAACCTTCTGGACAATAGAGAGCATAATCTAATCTCTTATTACCCCACCATTTTTGCGTCACTGTAACATAGTATTCAAAGTACATATAATAAGTAAATATTCTTCACACTGTCACTAACTTTATGTTTTACTTACAATTAGATACTACTTGTAAAGGAACATTTTCAATCATACCGGACATTGTACTCTGAATCGATATATCGGATAGTCTCCTCACGTAAGACATTGACATATTTGGAATGTTTAATCCATCCGTAAATAATTGTGGATTTGACTGGAGAGCTTCCACTGGAAATATTTGATACATTATCATAAAGATGTAAGTTGTATAGAATTTAATGTAGGACAAATAATACATACATAAATGATAAGGCTGGCCATTTCCCAGTGGATACTTCAGATATCGAGCCACATTCACTGGTGGAAGTAGGGAGAACCTTGCGGAAATAAGTGGTTCTAATCTAGCAGCTACAGGATCAGTAGGATGAAATAAATTATACACCTGATTCACCGATGGTCTTCTTATATTACTACTTTTATCCGAAGAGATTTTTCTATACGCCAATACTAGAGCAAGTGGGCTACCAAACATGAAAAGTTCTCCTACTTCGAAATCCAATTTACTATGCGAAATATCACTAAAAAAAGAAAAAGAAGAATACGTTAGTTTTTCAATGCGATCTTATATTTCGATTAAATGTATCGTGAATATAAATCGAGTTAAAATTCATCACCTTGTACTAGAAGATTTCCTCCTAGGAGAAGGTGCAGTCAGATGTCTGCCATCTTCGGCGTTCGTACTATTTTCAATGCCTTGATTATCCAAAATATTATTTTCGCTATTGTGTCTAGAATGAGTTGATCTACACAGTGCGTCGTATGTTAAAATTGCTCCTACAGAGTCCCCGATAAAGCAAATCTGACCCATGAAACCACGTCCTTCCTCGCTTCTGATAAAGTCATGATAAACTTGATTAGCTCCGGTTATAACTCGCGAGACCGCATCCTGATATTCGGGAGTGGAACTGGCAAGTAAAGGTATTGCACCGATTGGAATAGTATCGTGTGTTACTTGAGGGGTGTCCATAGAAGAAGGTGACACATCAAAACTGTATGGACTTAAGCTGAAATAAAATAAATTCAACGTAAATTTATAAAGAATAGATGAAATATTTCTTGATCAAATTGAATCATTTTTACCTTGATAAAATACCAAGGCCTTCAGTGCAAATAGATGGGCAGGAAACAAACTTAATGGCAACATGACCGACCATACTTGGGTAGTGTTGTCTCATAACTGATTCGAAGGCTCCTTTGAAAGTTGTTATGTCCGATTTTTTAGCCGTTAAATCAACATTCGCGTCTAAAACATTTTTTTTTTTTTTAATAAAAATATATCGATTAAACGATGATAGATCAAAAGAATTATTTATATATTTACCTAATACGCTGCCAGCATGCATTACAATAAGAAGGACAGTAGTCTTGCACGGTTGATGAGTTGGAGAATGTTGAGGTGAAGCTGGACACGACGCATCTATGCTGGCTGAAGCAGAGATTTGTAACCTTTTACTGCTACGTTCACTAGCCATTCGTTGCAGATACGAAGGTGAAAATATCGTGTCGTCTACGAATACACATTGACAAAATTTGAATAATAATTAAGTAAAATATAAACATTTGGATTGCTAATCACTATTTACCTTCTTTGTTCGCCAAAGTGGGTGAAGTGAACGTATTGTCCTCCTCTTCTGCTAGAAGATCCAAAGAACTCCATTTAGCTAATGAAGAGTTATCTCCAAAGTCCTCTGTATAATCAGAAATTTTAACATTGCTTATGCATCGTGCCTTTTTTTAGCATCCGTGACTCGTATTAAGGTGGGAATAGAATAATCAAATTAGGGAATTTTCCTTTTTTTTTGGATTAGGCGTTACACAAGGAAGAAGAAGAAAATAAAGATATATTAGAAATATAAAGTCAATGGTATTTACTTTATTTAATACAGTTATTTTCACATTAATGTTTGTTAATATTTTTTGAAATGTTTGAGAAAAAAGCAGTTGTTTTATTATCTACATAGCCATGCTGTTTCATGCTATTATAAACTGTTTCTTTAGAACTTCCATGCTTGCTGTTATGTATGAACATCTGTATGTAATGTAATCGATAAAATTTTGTTGTAAGTGTAATTTTCTATAAGCCACAAGTTCGTTTTGTTTCGGTCAAGAAAGGCATGAATGCAATTACGCAATGTTTCTAAATTTATGTAGAGGATACTAACACTAGCATCAATGTTGGTCTTTTATCCTTTGACTATGTTTCCGATAAACATATTAAAATATATATGTATATAGTTCTAATAATTCGTCATTATCTACATGTCCTACCTTCGCATATAATAGGTATAACGAACCCAGCTGCAGTGTTGAATGCGACATAAAAAACAGAGAGGGCACACATATAAAAAAAAAGAAAATATCATCACCAATCATCATGCTGTATTTTCTACTTTACAAAATGCGAACTTCTACCAGACACTATTTGTGTTCGACATATTTCTTACTTATTTATTCATGTTTAATCTATCTTTCACGTAAGAAAAACATACAAAGTGTCTAAGAAATTCGCCGAAGCGTTTGTTTTATAACTTACAAATAGTTACATTAGCCAACTGTTAGTATTACGCATATAAATTTAAAAAAAATTATTTACATGCTGCGCGAAAAGAAATCAATGTTTTACCTTGACAATCAAAGAATTCATCTTCACTACCAGATTCAGATTCTCTCACGATACTTTCCATTCGCCAGTTCGCTATCTGCATGTCGAAACTTTTGTTCGAACACGGCGAACTCATCGCAGCCCTGTTCTTTTTCCATCCTTTCTTCGCGTCTGCTTTCTCTTCCGCAGGGGGACTTCTGAAATAAATTCCAACAAATTAAACAAACTGTAAATAGAACGGAGAGAGTTTCGCTCTCGTAAATAAGCCGGTTCCTGATTTTACTTCTATTTTTACCTAAGCTCGGGTATTTCAGTCGGCGAGTCCTCGGGGCTAACTTCACCTTCCGAACTAACAGCTGTGTTTGTCATTGGTATATCGCTCGTTTTTCTAACACTCGGAGGACTTTGGAGATCTTCGTTTTTCTCGATGCTACCAAGTGTCGCAGCTAGTGTCATGGCAACGTCCGATTCTTGAGGAGTCATACTCGTGTTGGAAACAACCTTCTCCTGGTTATCATTTATGGGTTCTTCGTCGCTTTCCGCGTTAGCCATCCTCTTTTGCAGCGCCAGTTGCGTTTGTCGCTCAATTTCCCGGATGTCTTCCATGGTCAAACCGTTCCATTCGTCTTGCCAAGCCCAGGCTTGCCTGTGTGCTCTTACCATGGTTTTCCGCAAGGCTGAAATCGTTACAGTTTACGATATACAGGAGAATTAGGTGGATTGTATACCAAGGAACGGGAAGTAAACAAATATCTATCGTGTGTAGTGTACTGACCTATATCGTGTATAAACTTTTCTAATTTTGTTTGCACACCCCAATAACGGAACTCTACGCGGCATAACTTGTACGCACACATTAACGACTTCCCGGATGGCGTCGGTTGTTGCTTTCCCTGAACAATGAAACACATATATCGAATATATTAGTAGCAACAAGTGAGAGTGATTCAAACGGAGCAGATGAAGGAAGACAGATTCATACTTTTACGTCGTTCCAATACTCTTCCAGCCATGAATCCACGAGAGGTCCCCGGCCAGTTTTTTGGGAAACATACAATTTAGGGTCCTCCTCTTTCACATAGTCACCCCCATATTGATCCTTCACGATATCAATTAAATCTGAAATTCAATTATGTAACCAATAACTTAATATCGCGTGCAATTGGAAAAAAAAAAAAAAGAGAAACGCTAAGCCATGTAAAACTCGAACATCAGAAAAGTAGATACACACCTACAATTCTATTTCTTAAGTCACTACCGCTGAGCTTGAAGACATTTTCTTGGTAACCATTATCAGGAAAATAGTACGTTTCTATTTCGATAGAAAACTTTTCAACAAAAGGACAAGTGTAACGGGTTTTGGTATAGGGATAAGCGTTCCATGCTTCCTCTTTGGCAATCAACGCAGATCTGGGCAGCAAACTTTTGAACCATTCTGGAAGATGACTGCCTACGTGATAGATCTTATGGGTATACTGTCCGTTTCCACCTGGACCATTACTATAAGGCTCGTTTACTATAATCTCTACCCCGCTGCCTGCTCCTTGACTTTCTTCTCGAGATTTTTTCTACGAGATGTACATTAAAAGAAAAAAAAAAAACAGAAATTAACGAAGACTCAGTTGTTTTCTATTCGTTCGAATAGGAGGGATAAAAAATAATTACCGCTATCATATAAAGCTGAGCAATACTATATTCCTCCACGGTGAGAGGCAGCGGTATTCGATACTCTTTTATTAACATTTTGCCGCTATTGCTTATCTTCTATCCAATATCGCAAAAGACACAGATCGTTCGAAGGCTGTTGCTTCCTCCTTGTCGTTCAACTTCATGGTATCATTGGTATAAACCTTAAAACAAAGAGCAAAAGAAACGTTAAACTCCATCGGACTCTATTTTAGCATCGTTCTATTTTCGCAGCTCGGATAACGTAAAAAGGGATCCATTATAATCAAGATTTCCCTCGAGACTGTCGATCAATATTTCTCGATACGCTTTCCTGATCAACTTTTATCAGCGTTAATGGTTAAAGGTGGTTCGTATGACATTTTATCTATCGTTTAGATCTATCGCATACGCGATTGGAAAATACCCAACAAACGCGGGAATTTATTTGTCTGGCTGGTACTAAAAAAATAGAGACCTTCGCGAACGAACGGTATGCCTCAGCCTATAATTGAAGCACGTCAAATGCCGAATCGTTGTGTTTGCACGCCACATTTCCACGTAAATCTGCGCTGGGTCAGGCAGTGTTTAGCGAAGATTAATAATAATCAATAAGTATTGCAAGTATTATCGGTACTGACTTATTCTATTTCATACTTCCAAGTGGTGCTACATTTCTGTTAGAAAAATTATAAAACCTGGTGGTACTTTTATACGTTTCACTCGATGCTTATCTTCGCGAAATAAAAGTATAATAGATGTTAAGTAGTGATCTGCAATGATCTTGCTTTTATTCTTTATCTATCTACATAAGTATAATTTTTTAGATAATTTTTTTAGAACGTAGACACGAATCATTTACGTTATATTTCGCACGTAATTACGAGCGATTTATGATTCGTATACTTGTAATTTATGCTTAAAAAAACGCGGCTTCGAATACCTTAACACTGCGGAAGAATAATAAACAAAATGCGTAATTCGCTTATTTATACCCACCTGTACTACGTCAGTCAAATATATTCTATATCATGGCTTTAGCGGGAAAATATGATTAATACGAATTCTTAAAAAAATGATATCGATGAGAAAGCTTATTCATCGAAACCTATATTTCGTACATAATTATATATATATACATTTAAACAACACGAATCATAGATTAAGTGTTACAAATCTAAAATGAATTTTTTACTTAAAAGAAGCGTAATTTACAGCGAGAGTCTCTAAAGTTGCAAGCAATCGAATAGAGTGCCAATAATAGAATTATAAATACGTAACTTATTTCTAATTTTATATCTAACATAGAAAAGTTACTTCCTTTAATCTCTCATCTGAACTATTTTATTCAAGCAGTACCTGTGTGCCATTTGAAAATAATTTCATTCTCAATAGTTCGCTGCAGTGCCCGCTAACTTGCGATCGCGATTGGGCCGTAACCTGTCAGTTGCGACCAATCGCTTTTAACAGGCTCAGCTGACAGATCCCTAACGGTTGACAGCAGTCGTGTCTTCTACACCGCGAGGTAACACACTTGAAGAAACACGTAAACACATATTCGATGCTGCATCGACGTACTTACAGGCAAAGGGTTTCCTTAACCTTGAACATCGTGGAAATAGGGCAAATTCGTAAGTGAAACGAGACGATGTCACTCGACCTGCTTCTTATTGGTGCACGATACTTTTCGCGCCACACCTTCCGTACGAAGAGATAAATCGCTCAACGGAAAACCGGCTACCAAACAGAATCGATAAACTTATTAATAATCGTGTCTCAAGCGATGGTATTCGATATAATATCTTCTCTGGTAGATCGTTTCCACCTTGTTTCTATAAAATATCTATCTATTTACGAATGTATTTTTATCCCGGATAGAACACTGTCGCATAGTTCAAATTCCAAACGGAGCTCGCCTTAAAGGCTCAAGAGGCATGATACACGCGTGCGAAAGAGCACTTGTTCCTTCTGACAGGTAAGAATAGAAACTCCGACGAATATTGAATAAGATAAACGTGCATGAAACAACTATGTGTACTCGTTTCAGCAAAATCGTTAAGTACATACACTGGAAAAAGCAAGGCAATCGAGGATTTATAGAACAATCGTGGAAGATAACTGCGAGTCAAAAGTATTACGATGTTACGTGGGCAACGCGCGGCCACTGACTGACGGTGAGCAGGTCGCTCCGATTGGCGGGCCTATCGGCACGCGCGCCTTCTCGAACCCGCGAAATCGAGCTGCACCAATCGGAGCGCCCCCTACAGCCTTCACGACCCGGTGATCCGGACGCAGTGCTGTAAAATAAAGGCGCACCCCGAGACTTTCTCTACAGCGCATTAAAAATTCTTCAAATTGCTCGAGTAACTTACAATTACATTTATACTACAAACATACAACCACGCAAATTAACCTACTACTTAATAATAGCGATTTAACAGTAATAAAAACGTCTTTGCATTTACACAGAGAATGGAAACGAATGGAACTGAATGAAAATCTTTTCTTCGAGATTAACGATAGACCGAAGACAGTAGACCAAATGGTACGTTACAAATGGTACTTTGTCCTTTGATAATGGCTGATTTAAAATGCAAATTTTAATTTGGATCCGCCACTGGTAGGACAGTCGCCGTTAGCCGCCTCCGCCACCTCCCTAGCCTATTGATCGACCCGCGAGCAAGCAAGAAAACGCGAGACCAGATGCGCCATAACACCAGCAGGTTCCCATGAAAGCGAGACCAGCACGTTCGCCGGCAGGGTTGCGTGCGTTTCCTCGGGGTCAAACCGTCGGACCCTGTGTCGACCCCCTACCGATGCTAGCATTAAAAAGCGACGCGTGACGCGATGCCGATAGCGAGGGTGCTTACCACTTGTCAGCGAGAGAATCTTCGCTCTTCTCCGCGCTGTAAATAGTTCAAAGCGAAAGCCACTCTCTAACTCGCGAGAATGATAAACCAAACGAGGCTTGTTTATTCTCGAGTGACACCTCTTTCACGTGCCCTTTTTCCGAGAGTTACTTTTTTTATAGGGCAAAGAAATGGAGGTCGTTAAGAAATAGCGGAAATCGTGCTAGTTGGCAGGGGAGTTTATAAATAGCAACTCGATGCGCGTTACTTTAAAAATTACCGATTACAGGTTCCGATGTTTGAAAGGAAATGAGTAAGACGCACAGATAATAATACCTGCTTAATCAGAACTGTAACGCAAAAGAGATATAGCTATCCGTGATTGATAATGGATATAAGAAAAAGAGACCAGACACAGATTAAACGATTGGAAAATTCATCGACTTAATTAACGTATCGCTGGTCGAGCACGCGTGACTGACGAAGAACCGTGAAGAACCGACCTTTGACATTAGGCGAGTGACTGACGGATGAAACGCTTGTTCCAATATTCCTTATCGCGGATCAACAATGTTACCGGATGAACGCGCGTACCACCGGCGAATTCGGCCTATTTGCGGAAGATGAAAGGGAAAGAATAAAATTCGCCTATCAAAAGAATAGAGATTGCGGAAGGTTAGTGACGCTCTCTCCCTGTGAGTTGGCACAAAAGCGAGGCAGATCGCTCGATGGACGGTAAAAACCATCCCCCTTTTATACAACCAACGATACACAAGAGACATTTTTATGAATAGGCAAGCACGATTTAATTCTCGTGGAAGCTTTAAATGCCGAAGGGAAAAAATCTGTTCGGATCGTTGTCTCTCGTAACTTTCGAAACGTTTCGATGGTCAAACGACCCCCTCGTCCAATGCATTTTAACTTTCCACGAAAGTTGATCGAAGAACTTAAATACAACGGAGAATCTCATCGCGAGTATACACGAACCAAACAAAATCGAGGTGAAAAAAAAGAAAGATTGTTTCGAAGTTGACCTTGCAACGTCTTTGACAATCTGACCTCTGGTTTTTTCCATGAAACTCTAACAACCCCGTTGACCTATTTCAACCTCCTACCTTTCTATGACACGTCTATTCACGAATTAAAAGAGGACGCCCTTATTCCTCCGTTTAAAAGTTTACTCGGAAAGTTCAGAACTTTCTGCCAGTGGTATATTTAAAGGCTATTGAAAATATTTCCCGCAAAATTCCCAGCCGGTTTTGAAAAGATATCGGATAAAGGATGAAAGTAATAAAATCCTAATCAAGTTGTTCAAACGATATAGCTCCTTGTAGATATAATAAGGCTACGATAAATGGAGTCGCAGTAGCATGTTCCAGGCACAGATGATCACAGCACACATCGGATGACGTCAAAACACGTTGAACGAACCTGCTGGTGCGATATGTATATGTAGAGTGACGTAAGCAAAAGATTTCTTCGGGCAACGAAAGGAGAGGCAAGAATATACTTAAGAGAGACTCGTCCAACGTTGACCTTCCGGCCGAGGATCCACGTGTTCTGCACGGCGGCGAACTCGGAAAGTAATGCAACTCTCTACCACTATTTTATACAGGGCACGATCATCTGGGACTCTTCTTAAAGGCATCATTAGAAAGACGAGAGGCGGTGTTAGGAAATAGCCAAGTATGCGGAGTTGTTATATCCTTAGCCACTTAAGTCGCCCAATCGCGTCGCGATGGTTTGTTTGTTCGCTACTGAAGAAAATAGCAAAAAAAAAACGGACTATGAGCCTCGGTGCAGCTGGCTGTAATAGATATTCCAGGAAGAAGGTTTGAATTACTATCCAAGGATAATACGCTGCAGCTCGATTTGAGGAATAACTATACTTGACATTTTTCGAGTGACGGAGATACCTGATATTAAAATAAGGAACAAAGCTATGAGAATCGAATGCAGTCAGGCAGTAATAATCGCCACATTATTTTCATTGGTTCACCGGATACAGCGCATCCGGCCCTTGAATAACGCGTGCGGTCAGGAATATGTACCAAGCAACTTTCAAAAGGAAACATATAGAAAATATAATTTCATGGCTCTTTCCAAGAATTACCACGCAATTTTCAAAGCTTCTTTTATCCGCTATAATAAACCGCGTGCATTATAAAAAGCTATAAACGCAAGTTTATAATGCACGTTCGTCTCGTAATTCACGCGCAATCTTAATATCCTGTTTGGTTTTACCTTCTTTAAATTATCGTGGAAAGTAAAAGTAACGTTATAGCTTTTACCTCTTTGTATCTATGATTTTCTTAATTCTTTGCTTTCTCTGTCTTCGCGGTATTTGAATCCTCTACTTCGTATCCGTGCGGAGAAATTGGATTTTTCACGGGGTTGCGGAGCAAAGTACGTTCGTCGTCACCCCATGGGAAAGGCTATGGAAGGAAAATATTTATAAATCATTTATAGGGTCAGAACGTGAAAGGTCTTGTAATGAAACTGGATATGGTGTGAAATTATCGAATATAAAAAAAAATGCCCCGGATAAAAAGGGAATAAACGCGAAGAATAGAGAACAGAGGAGGAGGTATCAAATTTCTGTGGGCAAGGCAAATGATTCGTAAGACTTCGTTAATCGATTACAGAGGATACCACGCAAATGGATTACCTTACCGAGATGTACGAAGCGGAGAGCTTCATTAGGTAGGAGAATCAGTACAAAGCTTCGATGTTACGCAAAAGTATGCACGTATTATCGATTAATTAAAATCTGTAGACAACACCTTCTTTATTCGCCGTTAGTGAGGATAATCCACGATTTCTCGTTCCTTCGCTGATATTTTTCTCATGATGAAAACGAGGATGGCATTCTCTTAATGCGATGGATTATTATCAACGTCATCGTGAATTCAATCAGTAAAGAAATATTATCTGGCTGACGGTCTGTGCTCGTAAAATTAAATATTATATCGTTAAATAACACAGAGACAACAAAATTGATAAAGTTTTTCACGTATCACCGATTGCTAAAGATGAAAACTCAATTCTTCATGTTGTGTCAATTTTTAAACAGTTTCGAGATAACGTCTTATTATATTTATTACTTAATACATTGCATCGTGAAAGGAAAATAGATAAGAAGATAAGTATTGTTTCAGGAATAATACAGTTATCAATCGGGTATATCTCAATAGTTGATTAAAACTGATAACGAGTGACTCTTTCTTCGAGATAATTCTCGTTTTAACATAGAAAGCACTTACGATTTGAAGATGTTCCGGATTCTATTATTTCCTGTTCGACTACTTCTCTATTTCTTTTATAATTATAAATAGAAGTGGAAAATTACTGCACTTCAAAACCTTACCTCTAGATGCACAGTAATTTTTTACGTTTGGACAACTGATTTTCTCCAAGGCCCGTGATATTTTTCCATATCATTTTCAAACCGTGAATAAGAAACTTCTTGCTCCATCATTTTTATGTCATTGCATTTACTTGATTTCAATGCTTTAATACCGGGAGGCTCTTTGAAAGGAATAGCTGCGAACATTCTTGAAAGAGAACTTCGCGTTATATATCTTTCGTCTCCGATAATTTTTCACGCGAGAACCTTTCATAAGATGGATCACCGCAGAAAAATAAAATTTTAACATCGGATTCGGCGACTTCTGCATGGACGAACTATGGTATTCCGTCGAAGGACAAAGTTCTTTGGAGAAATTCCAAGAATGGTAGATCGGCGCCAACGAGAACTGCAAAAGGATCGACGATCCAACGTTGAGCAAGGAAGCTCTTCTTTCCATTCGCTTCTTTATCTCGTTTTAACATTTACGACTCTTCGCCTGTTTCTCTTCGAATACGAACTTTAGCTGGAAAACGTCAGAGTCATTAAAGAGTCTTTCCTCAAACAGAAGCGTGGATAATTCATGCCGACGATTATTGCAATATGAAAAATCTTTACTCCTGTTACGTTGAAATGGTAACCTTGCTGCTTATGCTAATAAGTCACGCAAAGTCGTGCTGGTAAACAACTGTAGAACTTTTAATACCTCTGCTCCTTATGAATTTTAAACAGGTGGTTTCGGTAACTTTCCCGGCAAAATGATGGTTCTTTTTAAACAACTAAACAAACGAAGAAAGGAAGAAAATAGATTCTAGCATGGTAAACGTGACACAGTTTCGTGATTGAAGCTGGTCAGTTTTGTCATGCAGAACATTTGATTCTTTGAGTACAATACAGACGAGAGCTGCATAAAACGTTAGAGCTTTGCACAGAATCATCTGCCAGCAGGCATTTCACATGGTACAAACCAATAATGACAAACTTCTCTTTCCAAGCAAAATAAGCCTCGGGAGACATTTCATTGGGAGCTTTAATCGGGAATTAAACATTTCGTATCGTTGTCACGTCGATAACATATCGTAATGTTAGTCTAACAACGAGCAGTTTATATCTAAAAAGGAAAAAAGCTTAAAAAAATAACGAAAAATTTCTCATCGACGATTCGTCTCTTCAAATATTATTTCGCCAAACTTTAACGCTCTGACAGCGATATCCCATATTTGTATTTCCTTTTCTCTCGCCCAGGAAGCCAGTTACGCTTACTTTTGTTGGAAGCGATACTTCGGTGTTTGGCTTGATTAATGCAGAACGCGTTATACCATTGGCGAGCATCAACGTCAAGATTTGCAACCTACACAGACGAGGGAGCATCGTTCTATTGCGCCTTTTTATTGCCTCGCGATTTATCTGTGCTTCTTACGAGCAAGGTCGCAATTTTAATACATATTTCTGGAAAGAAAACGCGATCGCATAGCTACACGAATCCGGGACATGACTCTCGAATCGATCACATGTATGAATTCCTTTGTCACTTGACTTCGTTCTTTTGTTCCCTTACGTGCGTTTTCTCGTGTATGAATATTTAAAGAATTTCTTCGTAAAATATGATAAGAACATATCGCAAATGTTCTTTTCATTCGGTACACTTTCCCATCCGAGAAAATGTGTTTTCGTACGTTACGATGAACGAAAATATTATTACTAATACGACTTGTTATGTCGTGTCGCTTCCATTCGGATGATAAAGTCGCTGGTTCGCCAAGTTTTCTCATCTAGATCTCGATTTACCATTTCGTTTTCCAGAATAGAGTAGAACATGTGCATCCTCTGCGCTTATCTCCGTTTCATGACAAGCATCGCGTTTCCGGCACACGAGCATGCAACTCCTGTGACGTTTGCAAATCAACCGTATTTATAGCAGTCCTTCCGCTCTCCTGTTTGTACTCGTTGTGAAGTTTCAATATCTGTTTCGTGGAAATTCGCGGCGCGACTTGGCCGATCGACACGCGCTGTCCAATCAGGTACGTGGGGCATGTACAAACATTTCGCACATCACGTCGTGTCGCAAATAATATCTCACAGAAAGATACGTCACTTTCATTGACAAGCGTGCAATTTCAAATTGTGCCGCATCATCCAGGAAATCGTATTGTTCCATAACAATATCTCTTCTAGCTTTAATAGTAGCTTCAATTATTCGTGAACGTGTCCTGAAGAGTTGCTCGAGCTTCTAAAATGAATCAGTTTACGCTTAAACGTATACTTCTGTTTAATTGGATTAATAAAGCTGAGACACCTCGCGTGGGTAAACGCGCAATAGTATAATGGTACAAATGGAGCAAGTCTGAAAATGTAGTTTATCGAAGCGCCAGAATGTCTGGGGTCAGTGGAGAGAAGTAAACACGCAGTGGTCCATATATCACGGCTCATGCTAACGTTGCAATATCGGGAACATCATTTTGTCATTAGTTTTTGTTACGTTTCTATGCACCTCGAGGAAGGAGCGTGCTCGTCGACAAATTTCGGAAATCTCCACTGCGAAACTGGAATACCAATTACCGAGAGCGTACCGATGATAATTTCCGATACCTCGAATTACGGGGAAACGAAATGAACACGTTTTGCGCCGAAACCGGCTAAACATTTGAAATTTCGCCGTGACACAGTTAGCTATCGAAAATTTGAAACCGAATGCAAGGGAGCGGTGACACAGAAGAACAGATAACAGTAATTTAATGTCGAACACGCGAAGGACTCCTGAGATCCATTTCTTTCAATAAATTCGACCTAGCAGAAAGCTTTGGGACGTTCGAACTTCTCGATGGAAAAATCCCTGGATCCTTTGACATTTACCAAGCAATTTACAGCGAAGCCTCTAAAATTTTTACGGCTCAAAGTTGTAAGCTGCAAGTTCTCGAAGTACCTGCGTAATTTAAAAGCGCAAATATCACCGGGACGAGGCCGCAAGAGCTTCTCGCCGCAATGGTGAAACACATACGCGAAAAAAAAAGAATAAAAGCAACATCGGATCGTTATAATTATCCTATTGATAAGAGAAAAACGAATGGAGCAACGTGACTTTGCGTTTCCATTACCTAGAGACTTTAGAAACGCGGAGTCAGTGGTAATTTTCAGGCCGGCAAAAGGTCTGCCTGGAGAAAATTGAATTGCCCGTTGCCAAGTTGAATGAAAACGAAATAATTAATCTTCCGCCGGGGACTTCGTTGATGGGATCGATTTTCCGCGACCATGTTATTGCAACTTATTTACGTTGAAATCCACTGCCTTGTGAAATGAATAGTGCTTCCGGTGGGCCTTCATTGACACCATTAACGAGATTTTCCAATGCCACCGGCTTCTAAATATTTGTGAAATTATCACGGACGCACCTGTGTAAAGAAACAAAGCGAGAACCCTATCCTCGTGCCAAAGATAATAAATTATTTAGTGAAAATAAACGGAAATCAAGATTACCTACGAAGAAAAATTGGGAGCGGAAGTGGAGTTGAAGGGAGGTGACATAGAACAGGCTGAAAGGACTCTTCGATAGATTGCTCTTGAAATCGACCAACATGGAATCTTGACTAGAACATAGAAAAAGATAAATTTCAAAATTCACCAAAATAAATCCGGTACAATATTCTATCTCGCAATTAAGAAATTTTTATCAAATACTTCAGGACAAATAATTCATATTCCTGTAAGTATTTCCATGGTCAAGAAATTAAGAAAATTGTTGTTATAATACCGCAAAATCAATCCATTTTCCGCGAAACGCACGATATGTATTGTATATATATACACACGTCTCTATGTACGTCTCTAGCCTTAAAGACGGAGAAATTCCTCGTCTATCATGCTCGAAGGAGCGCAATCATGAAATGGCGCAAAATGGAAATGACGATAATTATTGCCCGACGATAGAGCAGGAACAATGGAATCGTGTTCAACTGCCGGCTCCTGGAAAACAGGGATACGTCGATGCGCCTTGCGCGGCAACCTTTGACATTTCAAGAGGACGGGTCGAAGTGTTTCCACCCTCCTGGGCTAGGTGCCCGTAGGTACAGCCCGTTTTCCGCCAGCCCGACATCCGGTCATGTAAACGTGTGTGTGTGTGTGTGTACATCACGAGCTAAAGAAGGTGGATTGAAACGTTCGCGAAAAGGAGAAAGAAAAAAAATGATCGAAGTGTATGGTGCGCTAGGAACGAATGGTCGAACGTTTCTCATTCAGCTAGCGAATCGTAATTGGAAAGTTACGCGGAAATCCTTTCGGCTTGCGGTGAAGGGCGTAATGAAAGTAACCCGAGACGAAAGCGAAACTAGGTCGATGAAAGCCTTTTTTCCCATTTTTTTTTTACTTTTCTCATATTTTTTTTTTTTTTTTTTTTTTTTTTTAACGAACGTTCCAATTTACGTGTAATTGCGCGATGAACGCGAGGACGAGCATGGAATTATTTGGAATATCATCGATACCATATCTTAATTTGTAGAGATGCGCCATGAAGTTTACGTAGATTGTAAATGAGATTTGATCTGGGTCCTGATATGATCTTAATTGTGAGACCATAGTATGACTTCCGCGCCTGGGAATAATAGAGAATTCTTCTTTGACCTTATTTTTTTTCTTGGGAAATAATGGACACGCTACAGTGCAATCCACTATGGTTGCCAGAATAATCTAGATAGAATGTAGAAAAAATATTTATTTTAATAGAAACTAATTTAAAGAGAACTAGGCACTGCCTTATCGACACTGTACTCGTTCTACTGATATTTCACTTACCTATATATATCTTTCTCTTATTACCAAATCATTGTTAAACTTGACAAGCAAATTCCCGATATCAGAACAAATTTATTTATTTAAATACTGTAGTCCTACGAGTTGCCTCGGAAGTCATCCAACCTGGTATTCTTTCGTTATGGTATGGTAATACCATAGCAAGCATTCATAAAAATTCTCAATATCAAAAGAATGCGAAGATGAATATCAAGGCGGAATTCATGAAATACTTGCCAAGGAATAAAGTCTACTCGAAACATTCAAAAATGACAATACAACGACAGCAAAAACAAACATATATAATAAGTGAAAAATAATTAAGATTGTTTGACTGTATAATAATTGTATCTATCGCCATATCCCAAAATAACAGTTGAAATCCAAAAATCCGCAGAATATATATAAAATTCAAATCTCGAAGGACTTAATTAGCGCAGCAACTTGAACGATTGTGTAAATTGCATCCGTATAACGTGAAAACGCGAAACTGCACCTACCAAATGTCAGACACGAGCTGAACTCCGCCTGTTCGTTTCCATTCGCGATTAATGTGCAGACGAAAGAAACAGAATCTCTTCTAAAGAGTAATTCGATGCTTGGAAATTGAAACGATTCAATTTCAATATAACAGGAGACCAGAGGAGAGGCGTAACGATGCAGACAGCCACGATCCACAGAGAATTACTCGAATCTCCGATTTCTAGCAACGGATCGTCGGTACAGTAATTAACTACCTTATTCCCATCTGAATCGAGATGAAGCAGAAATATCGGGGAATTATATTTAGATACATTTTACTACGCTTTGACGAAAACAGCCATAAGAGTTCATCGTACCGTTCCAACATATTGATTTCTAGATAAAAAGCTTCTTAATAGGATTACATTGCTCTCGTTACGCATTATCATCAGACTGTTTTGCATTAGCTCTCTTCACGATTCATTATCAACGAAGTATATTATGTTAACGTTAAGTCATACTCATAAAGTATTCCTGCATAATGCACTATGTACGAAGTTAATAAGAATCGTTGTCTGCAAAAATCAATCGAATTAATAAGTACAAAGTAAAAAGTAAAAATCGTAGAAAATAAATAAAAATATTAGAATAAATTTTTGTACGCTATTGCACGATGCTGATTGACTGTATTAATAATTAGTAAGAAATTATTAATATGGGAAGCAATTAGTTAAAGGATTTTATATTGGATGATAATAATCCACAGGAATTACTATGATCTTAATACCTCTTGGAATTCATGTGTTGACTAACGTAATTAATTTCGCCCTCCTGTGTAAATGAATGCCACCACCGCAGACCACGTGTCCACGTTGCTAATTACAATCCGCGATAATTAGGAATGATGTACCACACTGACGCAATGTATATACACACAATGTGTGAACCCAAAAATGAATCTCGAAGGAGAAACAAAATAGTTATACCAATAGCTGTAAAAAAAAAGAAGAGTAATAAAAAATATTTCGAATCACGTGTAATTGGAAATTTAAAGTTCAAATTAAAAAATAAACATTCGATATATGACATTGAAAATTGTTTTATTTAAATTACTGAAATGTTACGAACGTCCATGAAAATATTTCGTATCATTAATCCAATTTCCAAATGCGAAAGAGCAAGTTTGAATTCAATCGATCTTTCAATTTGTTGACGTCACTAGTTACGTCACATAGACAAGGATGGAAAACGGCTGATATAATTTCAACGACGTAGCGGGGCTTTCTAACCCTTTAAAGGTTGATACGACGTAGCAGGCACAACCTATATAAAGCGCCATTAATTCTATTATATTATACACCTCTTTATTACTTTTTTAAAATAAAGAGTAGATTTTTTACTAAATACGTTAAATTGAAAAAATTGTGTAGGTACCTGAAAGTGCGACGTCACTACAGAGTAAAACTTTTTTGACTATCGTAATAACATTATGAAAGATATATTTCTTTAATAAACGTTATTTTTAATTCACTTAAACAAAAATTAATTATACAGGATAAAAAATATATTGAACAAATTATACATTTTATCGAGTAACAATTTGAATTACACGATAGGAATATGACGCAAAAAATAATATTCTCTATGAGAAATAGCGCCAAATTTGACAAAGGTCACGTGTCTAAGTTTCACGATGTAAAACTTTATAAAAGTGAAACTTGTTTTATTTTCATCGCCATAGTCAAAAAATGTTTTAAAGAATTTCTTTAAATTCTTAAATTATTTTTTTTAATAAAAAATTATGACATATTTTGTCACCCTCACAAATAATAATCGATAGAATTATATTTCATATATTTAATTAAAATTCACTGATTAAAATTTTTTAATTGCAAACCTGCTGTAATAGCGCATAGTTGTGAAATCATATTTATTTCGCTACTAATAAAGGACTATCAAGAATATAGTTGATTTATATATTATTAAGAACGATTTTGTATTAGCGGAAATATATAATTGGCTATAGATCTAATGATTAAATTCTTTGAAAAACTAATCGATCGTGGTTACATTGTTCGCGTGTGCATGCATGTACTTGCATACATACCAATTCAGCGACAGATTTCAACCAGTCCTCTTGTTTTCTCGGTTCACTTGTACAATAGTGTTCACATATGCACACGTACAAACGCGAGCAATCATACGCAACTACCGCGATTATCCCATTGCGAGGTGTCTATCGTTTTTGTCTGGTTAATCGCGACAAAGATAGAGGAAAATATGGAGCAGCTCTTCCTCAATCAGTAAAGCAGATTCAACCAGTTCTGATACGAGTATCGATGCACTTCTTCCCGCGTACTACGATCCAATTTAACGAGGTAACTAGTCATTTCTAGACCTTTTCAATCATTTAAAACGATCACAATTCGCAATATAACGATACATAAAATAAATATAAATAAAAACCTATTAAATTTTCTTATTCATACAATTCTATCAATTCAACTGATTCTGTATCACAATCTTTTATCATTTTTAACGATACATAAAATAAATATAAATAAAAACCTATTAAATTTTCTTATTCATACAATTCCATCAATTCAACTGATTCTGTATCACAATCTTTTATCATTTTTAAACAGACGGCAGCTACTACTTTCAACTTTGATACAGTTGCAACCCTGTTTTTTGATAAGGTTTGTAGCATCACCGCGAGAGTGCGCCAACAGCAACTCAATAAAATCTAAAGAGCGCCGGACGGGCGGTGTTCCGCGATGCGTGATGAGTTTGACAGCTCCCGCGTACTGAACGTTGTTTAAAAGTAAAAAATCGATCAAGAGATGTGGCTAAGAAAAAATCCTTAACACGTTTCCGTATGCATCCATGCGAGATCGTCTAATATGGGAGAATGGTTGGGCATAGAATTATCACGCTGATACTCTTTCTGGCAGGTAAGTAGTAAAATTCGTTCAGGCGTAAGTGCACCTGCGGATCAATGTGATACTATACGTTCGGCTTTGTGCGCTTGTATACGTACACTGTATAAATCGGGCTAAGTGCACGATCGTTACGATTCAGGGTCGAGTTATGCAAATTTTAGCGAGTATCTCGATTTCCCGAGCAAATTATGTGATTTTCATTCTTTCATTCTTCACAGACTTACTAAAAGATAACAGTGCAACGGCGCAACAGCCCGTAATTTTTTATCTAATTTTTTTAATTTGTAGAACTAACGTGAAAATTTAGAAACTACGTACAATTTTTTTAGAAAAGATACATTTTGTTTCAATAAAATTGTACGATATGTTAAATGTATTCATTGTACATAATAAGGCATGTTCCATACACTCGATGCACAGGCGATTTAGTTTTCTGAAAAATTGTTTTTCGGTATAAAAAATGAATTATCGATCTCAAAATTATATACACTATTTTCAGTGTATGATAAATTTGTAAAATTTCCTAAATACGAGTATCATTTTTAAATATATACTTATGTAATAAAGTGGCAATTAATCGGTATTTTAGTNAATATTTATTTTTATGTAGAATTATATAGTGAATATACACAAATATAATTAAGTTTCATTTGGAATTCAATAGTTTTTTTAATTTAATAATTTCTTCTAATGTTTAGCATGGCACAAAGGAACGACTTTAGTGCCAATAAGATCTGTGGCTGTAGATATAAGTCAAAACTTGACATTAGCATGTGCAGAAGAAGATGCACTGCCACAGTCAGGAGAATCTGTTGGAGTGATGTGGATAAGGGAGGGACGCGAAGATGGACAAATTGAAAGACTAAAGGTTGAGCCTAATGGAGCTTTGGAACTTATCGATGTTAGTGCAGATGATGCTGGAAACTACTCATGCACCTTAGATGATGATCATGATGCTGTCAAAACTAGAATCAATGTACAAGTTAGAAGTAAGTCATTTAAATTTTAATATAATTTTGAAGTAATCATGTATTAATATTTGTATCTTTATTGTTTGTAGCACCTCCTCCAGCTTTACATAATGTGTGGGTTAAACCATCAACAATATTGGCAAATATTCTATGGGAAGTAGCTGGCACAGGTGGTTATCCTATCATAGATTTCACTGCCGAATATCGTCTTAAACCGAATATGGGTGAAGAACCAGAAGACTGGAAGCCTATTGTTCCAACGCACATTCCTCCAAATTCTGTAAATAACTTTTACTATGATAAAGTCCTTCCTATAATATGAATAATAGCTATATAATTTGATAATTTTATAGAGGCAAATTGATGTGTATCACTTGGTGCCAAACACTACGTATACTTTTCGAGTGTGGGCAACAAATCAATTAGGAAGAGGAGAAATTGTTGAGGTTGATGGTCATACTCATCACAGTGTTGAAGAATTAGGTATATAATTTCAACTTAATACCATAGTCCTGCATGTAAACAAATTAATATTTAAAATGAATACTGTAGCTTATTAATTATAATTGACAATTATTTCAGAACTTGCAAGACACCTCTTAGCAGGTGTAGAAAATTTTGACACTCGTGCCTGGGTGGCAGCAGTAGGCATAGTTATGGGTACACTTATGATTCTTGGTATAGGTACTTGTTACCTCCTCTATCGTGAGTGCAAAGTACCCTGTAAGCATTTCCTGGTAACTTTATCTAAAAGCTTTTGCTTCTACTCTTTCTCTTCCATGCTATTTATTTCTGCTGATGAAACTTATTTTCTTTCATGCAAATAAATTACAGTAGAATATGCTAGATCATTTAATTTTAAGAAATATAACATAATTATCTAGAGGACGAGATCTGCAGCAGAAACGATAGCATCACTAACCACTTAACTTATCTATGGCCCTGATCTCTAGCTTTCTTTACATCAGCTATTCTCCTTTCAATCAATTTAGTGCTATTCTAATACAGTGCCAATTATCTTTCACTAATATTTCCCTACTGCAAGCGCTCTGCAAATTAGCATTTAACGAATTTTCTAGCGTTTAACTTTTAAAATTTACTAGCGTTTAATAAATTTTCTTACCAATACCGATTTAACAATAACACTTTTATAACTTTTGCACAAAACACCTTACAACATAAGGCACTAAAATAATCTGTAACATATTTGTATCTTTCTATACAGTCTGCCTGTCAGTAGCACCTTTTTTACTCCTTATAGGAATGAAACCTATAACTTATGAATGGACTTTATCAACCACCAAACTTAATCTCTCTATAAAGAATTTTTCATCCTACTTTTCGCTGTTATGTATAATCAATAAGTTTCGGTGGTTTGTATAAAATTTGTTATGCAGAATGATTAGTGTCATGAATAGAAAGTATTTTAATAGTGAAATAGAGCATTATGGCCTAGATAACATTATGTGCTATTAGTACATCTTTGACTATATAAAATCTAGGTCGAAGATAGCACATATATATTTGCTGGGTAAGCAACAAATTCATATCATTGAAAGATCTCTTAATATGTTCTATATTATTTATATTTATTATAAATAACGTAATTTCTAAATTGAACATGGAATGTTCAATCGTTAATATAACGCGAATTTTTTAAATGTTCGTGGCCCAGCAAACACTGGTAAAGGGAGAGGGTAGAAGCTAATATAACTCATGGCCTAGGCCAATGAAAATTAATCTCCGTTCCCGAATTGCAGCGCAGCTGGAGGAGCAGGAAGTGATTGAACTTGTACCCAATATCATTCTGAATCCAGGATTTTTCGACGAAAGAACAGAACACATTCCACAAGATGAAAATTTTAATAACCAAACCACTACACGCTTAAATAATAATAGCGTTGTGCAACCTATGCGACTTTAGCGATTAAATATTTAGATTTCTGTGGCTAATTTTTTATTAACAAGTGGCTTGAGCACAATTTATGTGTCACCTTAAACGTAAGTAACTGGAATTACAAGAGGCCTCGATTCCACCAAGTGTCATAATGCGTAGAGTCAGATAAGCGATGAATAATAATCATCGCAAAAGTGGAAATTTATGTTTATAGTCTGAAAATTGAGAGATGCATCATACACGAATATTCTAAGGAAGTAAATTTTTCACTTACAATACAATGTAAAGTGTTCAAAGAAAATATGTAAGACTCTGCTAGGTTTTGTGAAATGGAGTAGTACATTTTTGAGGATGTTTACCAGGATGTTCTAACATTAAAATTCGATGTTATTGCTCAGCAATCGAGCTTAAAGTCAAGAACTCCTGTAAGCGAAAAAAGAATATTCTTAGTAAGACTGTAATTCTAAGAACAAAAGACAAAATTTTGAAGAAACTGAAATCATATAACATTAATATTAAGTGACAAACCTTTGTCTTACATTCTGCATGAACACATGTTTTTTACGCAATTATTTTTAATCATTATCACCGAACGCAAATGAGATTTTAACGGACAATATCATGCAGAAAGTAAGACTTTTGTCAATAATACACATCATCCGATTAAACAAATTTTTGTCAAACACGAGGTATGATAAAGGCTTGCTTACTGCCGTTTTAAGGTGTGCAGAAGTCGTTGGTAAAAAAGTTCCTTTTTTGCGTTTTTATAAAAGTTATTGTTTTTTTTATTTATTGTTATAAGTATGCACTTGTTTTTTCGACGATATTTTAGAAATGTTTTCTTCCAAAGAAATTAATGTTACAAAAGTCAATGCACCATATGCTCTTTCTGGAAAAATCCTGTGAATCAGAGAGTGTACAGTGTAAAAATTATAGTATTCTAATTGTAAAAATGATTCTACTATGTTAATGTTATTTCTAGTAACATTATATTCTTCGTATTTTTAACTTTGCATGTGACTTTTCAAATATGTCTAATGCTTCAACATGCTTTTGCACTACCTTAATAACAAATGCAATATCTACTGCTACTGAATTATGAAAAGCTATAAAATCAAATTTCATCAAAACCGAATCTCAATAAATATGAAATGGCACAATTCCATAAACAATAAGTTTCGGTACATAAACTTTTTAGGAAAACAAACAAAAAAAAGTCCATTACATTTGCATAATATTCATCAAATAAGAATTATTCATGAACACCAGATATTCGGTTAAATTCATTCTATTCAGATTAGTGGTAAATATAGGGCAAAAGTAGAATAAGTTAAAATATTTTGGATATCACCTTTGATAGAATCAAGTTTGATAATCGATCGTTAAAACAGATCTTTTCTATATATTCATTTTTTATGGGAAATATCATCTCATTCAAATTTCATACAAAATTTAACTTAGTCAATCAATAAGGTTGATGATTTTGATAAAAGTTCTTCCTGTACAAACAGATACATAGTTATTTTCCACAATTTACACGTAGTACCATATCAGAATTTGTCATTATGTAAAATACATTATTATAAATATTGTAGTAGTGAGTGCTTAGTGTTGAGGCTTTTCTTAGTAAAAAGAAAAAAAAAACAAAACAGGTTTATTTTTGTGTTAATTTCTGATCTTTTGAATGAAACTTTTCTCAGGAAAGAAGCCAAGAGATACATTCATTTACTTTTATTGTCTTTGTTAATTAATTTCAGTTAGAGCACCTTAAGTGATGAATATGGAAATGGTTGTGGAAATTGATTCTCGTGTGTATTAGTCTTTCATGTGTTAATAGTAAAGCTCATAATATAAGAAACATAATACCTTAACGATTCTACTTAAAACAATTATATAAGTTAAATATTGCTTTTGTCAATGTAAGAAACTGACAAAAAGCAATTTGGTGCACGCAGGTTGTATAAATATTGGTTGTGCGTTGTTACATTGAAGCTTTATGATCTGTTCCTCCCTGAAGCATAATCTCATAGGGGTGAACAGATTCAGTTCGGCTTCGTACTATGCACTCTGTGTTGTGAATGGTATATATATGCGCTAATGAAAAAATAATAATACGATAATAATAATAATGATAACAATATAAATATATATATTTATATAGCCGAGGCATCATAATATTTTAGCTATAAGCAAAGACAATTTTTTATATAAATAATAATAATGCTGAAATGCAATGATGAATATTTATCTACATATTCATATAGGTAATTTTGTGCTATGATATCGAGCTTCAAGAGTGATCTAATAGATATGCTCATTAAGAGTATTTTATGTAGAATATCATGTTCCTCTTTCCATTTAGAAGAGTCGTGTTTTTTGTTCTTTTTTCAAGGGATTGTATAAAAGAACCTTCATTTTTATAAATCTTTATCAATGCAATACTCTTGAAGATAAATAATAATATATTGTAATAACTATACCCATTTTCTATAAGAAAAATTCTTCTTATTTTAAATAATTCAGCAATAATACATCATGTTATTTTGAAACATGACTCTTCACATCATGCACACTCAAATAGAATTATAATCACTTGTTTCTGCTGAAATATGTAACAATAGGTGTATTGTAATTTAAATATTTAACTGTCTCTATCAAAGCTGTCTGGTGAAGGCATAGGTTTTTTATTAGCGGCATTAATGATATGATGAAGCCTGATAAAAAAAAAGAAGTATAAATGTTACTTGATATATAAAATGAAAAATTATTCTTATAACTACCAGCTGCTATGAAAACTAACAATAAAGTTTAGTCCTCTGGGTTTAGAATTCTGCCATTGCATACCATAGAAGATCTGCATATCTACCTATGCAATATAGGACGTTCATGAAATGACTTCAATTATATTAGGAATACAATCAATAAAGTAATATCATTAGGATCGAGAGTAAATAGTAAGATAATCGTGATTCTTTTCTTTAATAAGATAACTAGTATTTTTTTAATATCATATGAAATATTAATTTGTCTTTAAATCATAAATTTCAAATTAATTACAGTATGAAATCAAAAATTCTTTGTTAAATTTAATTCTGCAAGATAATGTTTTTATATTCTTCCTATACCAAAAAATGATCAGATACTATAATGATGTAAAATAGATATATTTTTATGAGGTAGATCACAGTGTTGTAAACTTAAATCTATGACTACAATGATAATGGCAGATACTTAGTTTATACTATAAATTACATGAAGTCAACAAAAAATTCTCAATCTGTTTCCAATTAAGAGTGCTTTTTCTTTTATCTAATAACTTCTTTCATTTAATCCTCTTTTGCATTGATAATCATACATCTTTGAAATACAAAAGCTATTAAGCACAGCATGTGCATAGCATTTGTCATTATACCTTTGTAGTTAAATGTACTGCATTAATATATTTACTTCACATAACACACTCATGTGAAATATATATTAAGTGAAGCACAATACCATAGAATAGTATAATGGTTGCTGGTGGCACCATAAATCGTCCCTAACATACATATTGCTTGCCTATGACATACCAGAAAAAAAGGAAATTCAATGTGGTTTTTACAAAAAGCTTCAAGTTAATTATATCTTTTCTTTATGAACACTCATTTTATTACATGAGGTTTTACACAACATACATACGTATTTACAAATAATATTGATAAATATTAACAATTTCTAAATTTATTACTTTTTGTAAAAACTACACATCTGTCGTGTCATTATCTATTAGATTAATAAAGTTAGTTTAACATCCTTACATTAAGTGATGGTAAAAGAGATTTATAACGATATCTCCGTAAATAATATTATAGCGGATAAGTATTAATCTCGATATTAATTCTGCGATAAGTTATTCGATTATGTATTAGCCAAAATATTTTTGGTGATTTCTTTGTGATTATTTATTTTGTAAAAAAAATAAGTGAGAAAAACAAAAACATATGTTAGAATCGAAATTTGTACATAATATACACATTATTGTTTTGTTTCTATATTTTGTATAAATTGTTAAATATGCACGCTTGGTTATATTAATTTACTTTATTTATGCTAAATATATTATGTTAAATTACAAAAATGCATATAGAATTGTTCACGCTATTTTAGTAAGCGTTATTTTAGTTTTAATCTATTGTACAAGTCCATTCCATTATCATTATACGCGGTTATAATGTGTAGAAAAATGTTTTCCTATTATCGACATGTTCATGGTTTATTTTGTGAACTATGAACAATGCACATTCCATCACGTACAAATCCTATATTAAAAGAGAAAAAAAATACGAAAATGTAACATGCTTGGTTTAAAAATTGTTTAAGTATTTTTGTGGACAAAATAAAGAAAGTCAAGGTTGTGCTTGAATGTCTGATACTATCATTAGTTAGTATTTAGCTTTCATACTACAATCAGAAGACATATTAGTTACATATCATAAAAAAATAGAACAAACTAGTTTAATCACTTTTTCATCTAGATACTGATTATGGTCATCAAACTATATTGGCTAGTATATCATGTTAATTTTTTTTCTAACAAATTTTAAAATTGTTTATAAAACTATAAAAATGTGTTTTATAATATTAATTTCACGAGAATAATTTGATTTATTTGTTGAATGAATGTACAGTATTAAATTACATTCAGATTGAAAAATGTAAGTAGTATGAAAACAATTATATTTCTTTTAACAGTATCCATTAATCATAGTATTATGTGCGTTTTCATTGTATTAATATAGCAGTATACATGACCAGCATACTTAATAATGTATGTACTACATATAATTCTAATTCTACATTTTTATCACAATGGTTGTCACAATGGTTGTCATTATAATCATCATATTTCATATAAGAAATCATACAGATTTATTTATAAAACTCATTAAAAATATTGATACAATAAATAATCATTCATAACACTTGCTGCTCCTTTTATTACAATTAGTCTGTGTTATCATACTGCGATAAAAGTAAGGTCTTTTCAATGTTTGAACATAATTTTGCTATATCTTTGTATGGTGCATATTCTGCTGCTAGAATAGCATTTGCTACTGCTATTGTTTCTTGAATATTTTTTGCTTTAATCCAAACTCTACCATTCATACCAGCTGCAACTTCAAATGCTTGACTCTGTGCAAGTATATTAAACAATCGAGAACTTGGATTTAGTATTTTTCTGACAAGACTTATAGAACAAGTAAAGAGCATGCCATCAGAACTTAAAGCACCTAATTTCTTTTCTTTACCATGAGAATCTACACATACTAGTTCTGGTTCCATATCTTTACTGGCAACCAAAAGCTTAGCAAACACAAGATCTCCAACCTGAATATCTGGGCGATTTTTCTTAGTAGCTCCTTCAAATGCTAAGTATGAAAGAGATGCTTGTTCACTGGCACCTATATCTACCTTGAAAATATCACTACCTTTTTGTGTTACTATGCCGACTACATGTTCTCCACGGTTTGGTACATAACTGTAAGGAGTAATTATAACATATAGAAGTTTTGCGCAAAAAATGATTAAAAACCAATTTTTTAATAGAATTTAATTACCGTTTCTGATAGCTATCGATATAGTATATAGCTGGTTTTGTTTTCTTTAGTATACCTGCTTTATACGCAAATACCGTATCAGCTTCGCGTCGAAGGCCAGGTCCTAAAATGATTGTTTCTTTTTTGTTAATTGTTGTAATATCTTTTACAGTATCACCAGGCATTACTACATCGCCTACGCTAACTTCCATTGTTTCTTAAAAGTAAGTAATCTTTATTTTACGTGTAGCGTAAACTCGATATAAGAGGTTATAAACATATTATTTATTGATATTTTTTAGTATATCATAAGCGTCGATAAAATTATCTGTAAGCAAATATGTTACTTTTAGTTGTAATTATTATAAACATATAAATTTANCGTAAGCGTCGATAAAATTATCTGTAAGCAAATATGTTACTTTTAGTTGTAATTATTATAAACATATAAATTTATAGATAATATAAGATTAATTACATTATATTATACCACGTGCATTGTTTTATGTCAAGTCAGTGTTTCTGCTAATCTCGCGCGCTCATTTGAAAGAAGCAGCTGCGCAATGTAATTTACGCAAATTGATGCAATCAATTATGCAAGCTTTCTACTAAAATTGTGAATGTAACAATGTGGAAAATAAATGTTATTTTATCCCTGAGATTCAAACTATTAAGTTTAATGTAATTCAATTAAGTATTTGAACACCGTGAAAAATTCCATTTGGACTAATTGTAGAGTGTGTAATGCAATTTTCTTAGTCCTACGCTAATGCATAACAGTGGCGCCACTACACGACATATCGAAAAGCTGCCGCGTGAAACGGTAACGCCACAGAAATCGCGGTGCTGGTTGTGTTTTTCGTCAATTGGTTTCATTGTAAAGCAAGTCAGAAAATCGACAGTTTCGTGGATGGCACAACAAGATTGTCAGTGGTGTTACTAATGTAAAGGTAATGTTTTTCGATGGTATAAATTTTATACCCGTGGAATTTGCGCAGCGTTCACCGGATCGATAATTGATTTACGTGTATTCTATTCTAACCTACCTTCTCGTTCCTTCCTTAGTTATTAGTTCAATCATGTTACATTGTCGATCGATTTCTTGCAATTTAGGGAAAATTTGATGTTAAGCACTTCAAAGAATTCTATTAATATATTCTGCGATCTCAATAAAGATGATCTTTATTCAGGTTTCTAAATGTAACCAGTATACCTATTGTACATTTACTGTCATCCACTGTTAAGATACTCCTTAATCTATATTATATATAGAATCGTTCCTGTGATTTTTATTATTGTATAGTTGACAAAAATATATTATATACGTAATTATCATTCTTTTATGATTTATTTCCTTGTAATATTTAGCCTTGAAACTTTCTGTTTAGAAATAATAAACATGACTGAATTTATTTAATTACACAAATACAATTAGTATATCATTGAAATGTTACTTACAAGATTTTATTTATACATGGTTTCTTTTAATAAAATTGTATTTCCTTTTGTGTATTTATTTATATATAGATTGATAAACCATTTCAGAGCATTTTTTATATTTAAAAATTACAGGTGCAATACAAGATGTACAATGGAATTGGATTACAAACACCGCGAGGTTCTGGAACTAATGGGCATGTCCAAAGAAACTGGGCAATTGTACGCAAGACAAAAGATAAAGTTACTTATAAAACTGATGAAGGAAAATTAGATCAACTTAATAAACAACCTAATAAAGAAATTCTTGATCATGTTAGAAAAAGGAAAGTTGAAGTGAAATGTGCAGAACTAGCAGACATTTTGGAAGAACAAGGGTAAGCATATACTTTCTTTCAATTATAATAGCATATACAAATCTCATTATTATTGTACTTGAAAAATAAAAATGTTTTTTAAAGATAAATTGAAAAACGATATATATCTTTAAAAAAAATATGGAACTCCATTGATCCCTTGAACCCAATACCAAATGAGATTCTGAACTTCAATTGGATTTGGCTTATCTGAGGCTTCAATCTATTCTTTCTATGTAGTGCATTTGTTGGCTAGTTTGCTGACTATGATTAAATAGATGCTAGAATTGTTTTTTATTTGGCCTTTTATTGTGCTTTATAGATTTACATCTGAAGAGGTAACAAAGAAAGTAGAATCATATAGATCCATGTTAATGGGAACTGACACCAAACCAGCAATATCTAAAGATGAATTTGGCCGTGTAAAGTAAGTATCTTTTTGCCTTTATTTTACAATCTTATATCTATATAACTGTACCATAGAAGAGATTATTGAAATCTTACCAAAATAAAGAAACAAAGGAAGTGAATTGTATTTTTTAAGCAATGTATTATGACCAATATAATTCGTGTCAAATAATATGAAATTGCAAAGGAATAATATTTATAACAAACAATGCATAATATCAGGTTTTCTTCATTTCAAAGGTAGCACGAGTATATCGCCAAATATATTCGTATAAAAAACCCAAAAACTTTCGCGAAACGAATGGAATTTATTTTAATATGTTACATTTATTTATTAATTATTTATTGAGAAGGAAAGAATCACGGATACGACGTAAATTGAAATTTCCACGCAACTATTCGATTTGAAAGCATATTCGCGGTAGGAAAATACGCATATTCGAAAATTCGAGGAGCAGGATTGTGAGAGGTCTTTAGGCAAAAACCTAATAGCTACCGCGGCTAGAACTCGTGTAAACGTAATGTCGGAGCGGCGGCAGCCTCTGATCGGTAGCTCAGGTTCCCGCTAAACCCAATATTATTGGAGGGTGGAGACGTAGTCGCGTTCTCTCTCCCGAGTTAGCTTTCAGGGGTATTATGCGGCCGATATCGACGTACCCCATAGCGCCGGCGCCACCCACGTAAAGGGGGAGACACGGAGGTGCACAGAAAGAGAAACAGAGATACGCAAAGGGTCGAGCAGAGAGAGGGAGAGTCCTGTTCCAGCATCTCTCATACTCGACTCTTTTCGCCTCAGTGCGAGGATGGACCGGCGTTGCGACGCTACGCGTCGGCGACACTCGTCGAGTACACGAATCGTCGGCCAATAATTAGAAGGGAAAAAGTCCAAAAAAAAATAAAAATAAAAAAAAGAGACCAAAACAGGAGGGAACATGTAACGGTTTCGTGATACACTCGCAAACAAACAAATCACAAAAGTCTTCCATTAGCTCGTAGATGATTATATACATATACATATATATATATATATATTATAATATGTTTTAAGTAATCGTAAGTGATAAGTCGTGCTAAGTGTAGTTTAAGGTACGTAGATTCAGTTTGAAAGAAGAAAAGAAATTTCGCGTGCTCGTGTAACAATTTAATCGAGATCCGAATTCCGATTGAAATTCACGCACATGTTCAATACGAATACGCACATCTATTTCAATTCGGCCAGCGAAGAAACGCAGTAGAGAGAGGGGTAAAAGTAATAAGAAAGCCGTGAATCAAACGCAGAAGAATGAGGCGCACGCGAAGATTTACCAAGAAGATAATCCCCACGTGTCTCGAATCGATTGCCAGAGAATAGTCGGAAGATTTCTACGAAATCTCTAAAGTTTTTCTATGATAAAATCCATGTGTCTCCAGGTCGATAAATCGACGATAATTAATTAAGACGTCTTGCTTTGGGCTCGATACGGGTCGAAGTGCGGCGACTATAGTGTGCCTGATTCGAAGTCTTCCTTAGCGCGTAAGCTAAAATAAAGTTACGATATATTCCTATATTCTTACACGAGCCACATAAAAATATACGTCTGTACAAGAATATACACGTACCAGCAATTATACGAAACATACAAAAATGCTGTAAATCGGCATGAAAAAGAGATTTATTAAGTAATTTCGAATAAAAAGAAACAAAGCGAAAAAAAAGAGAAAAAGAAAAGGTTTAAGAAAAAAAAAAAATTCGTTTCAACGACGATTACCATTGAGAGAAACAATCGATCAAGCGACGAAGAATTGTCTTCCGGGAACAAGGAGAGAAAGATAGAGGAATAAAAAGAAAAAGAGAAAGACAGAGACGAAAAGTGACGTTTTCATCATCGTCGCCGGATGATTGTTCTCGGTAGGATAGCTGAATACGGTGCTGGTGTAATCAGGGGAGGAAGCCATTACCTTCGCCTCTAGCCCTCATCCCCCTTCCGGCTGCCTAAACTATCAAAGCCTGCCCCGAGAAGGGGATTAAGCTGCATCGGAACTACTCGCACGCCCGTCGCCCGACCGGCAGAGCTCCTTAGCGTAAATTAGCGGCCGATCGTGCTTAATGCTCATCTAATTACTCGCCCGTTAATTATTCAAGCCCACAGTTAGTCCTCCAAGGTTACCAGTGACCGAGCAAATTGGCCACTGAATAAGATGGAACGATTTGTCGGAACGATATCGAAAAGAGCGTATAACGCGTTAGCATAAACCGACACGCTAGAATATATCATTTGGAAGCATTTACGAAGGAAACCCGATGAATTTATCGAGATATATTTTAATGAAGGGATCAACAACGCGTTTACAAACAGAGAGGATACCTACCCAGCTCTCGAATTAAAGTTTCCGACTAATCCGCGTTATCAATTTAAGAGGACCGAGGAAGAGGAGAGAGAGAGAGGGATCTTTCGCGTGGAGATTAATTAATCGTGGAATGACCATGTCTGTGACGGTAGCTCCGTTGAAACCAGCTCGAGGACGCGGTCCAGCCGATGGCCGCGCCTTCTTCGAGACCCTTTGGAGAGGAAACTTCTTCCTCGACCGTCAAAAGGTGATGAAACGGTCGCGTAAACGAAAGTTGCAAGCCGCGAACGGAAAGAAGCGTGCACAGCTGCAGATGCGGCAGCATTGTTGCTGTTGTCAGCGCATACAACTCCACCTCCTCGCCGGACGGCGAAGCAACATGCGCTCCGTCGTTAGGTGAATCTATCAAGAGCAATTTTTAATCCCTTCCTTTCGTTTTATTCAGTTCTATAACGCGTTTAACAATTCTTTTCGTCGATCTTTTCACTCGTAACAACGTATCTTTTCGGGGTCGAGTATTTTCAAGGCAGTGGAAAAATAAAAACCGCTGGAGAACCGGAGGATCGTCGAGAGTTCCTTCTAACTTTCGGGAAAGTAAAAATTTTGCAAGATCGATTTCTAGATTTCGAAACGATCTTTATAGGTGAGATCGTTATACGCGATTCGGAATATTTTTATTTCTCAATCTGGATTATAACTCTCTCGATGCTCGCGGGAGGATAGAAAGGCCAACTTTAGGAATTGGGTTTCTCTGACCACAGATTATCGTCCCAACTTATCGCACACGGATATTCGATACTTCCAATGGCACGCAGTTTGATAAAGTCTCGACAAATACCGCCGCGCGTTCCTCTAACGTTCCTACGGAATAATCTGCACGCTCGCGTTCCTCCGCGTTACACTTTTTACAAACACCGATTTAGAAAGTCAATCTTTTAAAAAGAGGAGAGAGAAAAAAATCAGAGGGAAGTTAAATTTAAAATATCGGCAAAGAACAAACGATCAGCGGGGGATTAAAAAGGCAAACATTCTCTTTGCGTTCGGCTGGGGATGACTCACACTGTTGACCCCCAATCCCTCGCGAAAGGGAAACATTTCCCTGTAAACAACTGTTACCCTTTAACACGTCGCGAACATCAAAATTATCTAACTTTGCCACCCGACGTGATCGATATAAAAAGATTATTTTATCCGTAACATTTATACCCGTTCGAAAATAAATTTGACCTCGAGTCGCGGATCGGAGGATATAAAATCTAATTTTCCGAAGAGAACGAAAAGAGACAGCACCATTCGTACAATCACGTACAAAACTTCGCCGATTCGTCCGTGAAACGAAAGTAGAAACGAAAAATGAAAAATCGTTATCGGTGGAAAAAATAGGGAACGAAGAGAGCAAAAATTTCTTTCGCCGGTTGATCTCTGTTTAGCAATTCCTGGCTCGAGGGCTGGCTGTTAAATTCGAGCGTGTAGCTTTTCCAGACAGAAAAAAGGAGATAGCAAAACATGGCGGATTTATCCGTGAAACGGAAGTGGAAACGAAAAATGAAAAATCGTAATCGGGGGAAAAAATAGGGAACGAAGAGAAGCAAAAATTTGTTTGGTCGGTTAATCTCTGTTTAACAATTCCTAGCTCGCGAGTTGGCTGCTGATTCGAGCGTGTAGCTTTTCCAAGGAGGAAAAAAAAAAGAAATATCACCATTCGTACAATTCAATTCGTCCACGAAACGAAAAACGAAAAATGGAAAATCGTAATCGGGGGAAAAAATAGGAAACGAAGAGATGGAAAATTTATTTCGCCGGTTGATCTCTGTTTAGCAATGCTTAGCTCTTCGCGGATACTCGAGTTGGCTGTTAAATTCGAGCGTGTAGCTTTTCCAGAGAGAAGAAAAAGAGACGAGCAAAACATGGCCGATTCGTGCGTGAAACTGAAGTCGAAACGAAAAATGGAAAATCGTAATCGGGTGAAAAAAAAATAGGGAAAGAAAAGGGAGAGAAAATTAGTTTGGCCGGTTGATCTCTGTTTAGCAATGCCTGGCTGGCGGACGGTCGGGCTGGCTGCTGAATTCGAGCGTGTAGCGGGCGAGTAGTGGCGCGAAAGGGATAGGAGAAAAGAGAACAGCTGGATTGTATTGATCGGCGGTGGAGCGTTGGCGTAGGGGTGGCTCGGCCGACCCCGGCCTCGGTTGCCGCCACTGCTTTTCACTCGCGGGCAGAAGAGGGGCCGCCTCGATTTCTCCTCGGTATAGTCTCTCCGTTCGGTGTTATGTCACTGCTTTGCCGCATTGTCCGGACGGTTCCATCGACGTTCGCCGCGGCCGCACCGAGGAACACCAGGCTGTCCACCGCCTGTTCGGGGCTCGCTGCACGCTCCATGGATCATCGCGGAATCCGGCAGATCTGAGCGGCTCGAGGTGCACGGGTTTCGCGCGACGATGACGGTGAAAATCTCGACGCGGTACGAATTCCACGTTCCCCAACCCCTGTGTGATCTCTCCGCGTTCCTTCCTCCTCGAGGAGGAGGATTCGATGAAAATATCGAAATGGGTCACGATGCCTGTTCTCACCCCTTCCTCTCCGGCGGTGTGTTTATTTTTATGCACAGCACCGGTTACGCTGGTTTCTCGCCTCGCGTGAAACGATAATTCCGCGAGGAGTGCCCTCGGGTTGCACGTTTTCGTTCCTCCAGCGATAGCCCGGATGGCCACGTGTTTCTGGGCCTACACGCGAACCTGGTACACGCTCCGTGCACACGGGGTCAATGCATTCGCATATGGTTTGCCGAATGGTTCGTCGGATCGATGCACGCGAGTGATCGTAGAGAATCGACGGACTTTTCTCTTTTTCTTTTCCTTTCACCTTCTCGAAACTCGATCAGCGATCAATAAGGGACATTCGTCGTTAATCTCCGTTATTAATTGCTTCGTTGCTCGTTCGGTAGCTCGTGCGATACGGAACGATATCTAACGTGAGTTTTCTTTCTTTTTTCAGTGTACGAGAGACACACCAGATCGCTGAAGCGCAGCAAGAGAAAAATGCAAAGCTACGCGAAGCGTTCGGTATATCGGAATTCTTCGTGGAGGGAAGTAGCCTAGATCCGGAGAGGCACGCGCGCGAGGCGGAAGCAAGAGCGGCGGCAAGCAAAGTGTATGAACTAGTGCGAACCCCGAGCCCGGCTCCGGATACCACCTCCGCCCCGGAGAAGAAGAAGCGAAAACGCTCTGGTAGCGCGATTAAAAAGAAAAAGGGAAAGAAGCACAAGAAGGAAAGGTAAAAGACAACGTAATGGTGCACGGGTCAATGGAGGCTGGATTCAGTGTTTTAATTTGTCTGCCGGTAAACAGCGCGATGAAGGAAACAAGCGCACCGACGAGGAAGGATATCGTAGTTATATTATTACATTGTACCGTGGTATATTGAAGGATTGGATATACTGTATACTATAGCGTAGCAGTAGTACTATAACGGTATACTACGGCATACTATAGTATAGTGGTAATAAGATAGCGCCTAATACTGTTTGTTATATTATAGTGCAATGTAATGATATACGTTACACGTGGCTTGAGCGTTAAATTTTGTATCGTTGTGCAAGATACCCTTGCGAATCCAGGCTCCAAGACCGAACGGACATCCCCTTGTAGTAGCTCCTTTCCTCCCCCGGTTAATTATTCATTTACCGCAAGTTCCACACTCGTTCATTTGCTTACTACACACCTCTTGTCAGATACTGACTCATGACTCACCTACTATTTCATGTCCCATACACCTTTCTCTGTTTCAAACAGAACTGAGGAGGACTGAGTGCCTACCCAGTAGGCTCAGTAGGTAAGTGTGGTCGTCGCGTCTACTTTCCAAAAAAAAATAAAAAAAATAAGTAAATAAATAATAATAACGAAAGTAAAAGATAAAAAAAGAGAAAACGCACAAAAGAGTAAAAAATGATGTAACGTATCTCTGTATTGAGAAAAAAAAAATTATAATTGAATGTGTATCTTTAGGTATTTGTCTTCTAGGCGTAATTAGAGAGTAAATGTTTGCTGTACTGCTGGAATTCGCGCGGCAACGAGAATAATAACAAGTGTGATTTTGCTCGAACGTAATCTGATGATCCAAGTAAACAGTGGGCAAACATTTACTTTGATATATACAAAATATACGCGGGTTTTTTTACAAATTACATATACGTAATCTGACGCGTAAATCATGCATTTCTATCTTTGTTGTTGTTATCGATAAAGCTTGTTGTTAATGTCATCTCTCTATTTTTTTCTGACAAGTCCGTCCCTATCGATGGTTATCAAGGTAATGCTAATCCCATATTATATCAATACTCCTCATATTTTGTATACTCGTCTTTTGTAACTTTTGAAAGATGTGGTTTCACATATTGCGTCGTTTTCGTGGCTGAAAAAAAAAAAAGGATCTCGCTAAATCTATGGAAAAACCAAATCTTTCAAATGAGTGATTATGTAGTCGGTTTGTTAGCTATAGCCCGATATTGTGACTTTCACCTGTATATGTATCGTTGTACTTATATTTTTTATTACTTAATTCACTTGGGATTGCAGTGAAAGATAAATGAGAAATAAATGAAAGAAAGAAAAGATACATATATAAAGATCTCGGTCTCTTTTTAATATATCGATTCGCGGGTTAAAATCTTCGCACACTGCATTTCCTATACATATACATATATATCAGTATAAGTTAGTTTCCATTTTTTGAACTGAATACCTTATCCAGATGCTGAGATAGATCAGTGCAAAAATATCGCCGGAATTACGCGTTCTCAACTGCTACTTTTCCGAATTTCTTACTTTTCAATCGAATATACGTTGAGAGCGGCAGGTAGCTTGTATCATTAGAATAAAGTATTTGTTTCACACACGGATACATTGTACTACAGCTTTCTTTATTGTCAGCACAAGGTATGCACTTGTCGACAGGAAGACGCCCACTGCAAGAATTAAAAAAAAAAAAGACTAAATATTATTAACAAAAAAAAAAATTAATATGCCTGCAGCGATACTCTTAGAATAACTGTGAACGAATTTCCTAGGTCGGAATCGCCAAAGGCTAGCAAGAAGAAAGAAAAGTCGAAAAAGAAGAAAAAGGAGAAGAAACACAAGAAGACTGAGGCTAGTTCCTCTGACAGCGATTCCAGTGAAGCGTCAGATGATAGCAGGTAATTCAATTTCCGATACTCGCGCTACTCTGTGTTTATTACCTTTAATTACCCATCTAATTTTATCTTCTTTTAGTTCTTCCGAAACTGAGTCAAAGAAGAAAAAGAAAAAGAAGAAGAAGAAGTCTAAGGCAGAGGCAAAAGAAAAGCATGAGGTAGGAAAAATGATGCTAGGGAAACAGATACGAAATTTCTAACTTTCCTCTCTCTTTCTATACATATACATATTTATAACTATATATATATATATATCCATATATATACCTTAGCACGTGAAACAGGAGCATGTGACATCTTCCGTTCATTTTTCTCCAATTAGTTGTTAATTGAACATTGGATTTTATAAAATATTTTGTGTTGCCGCCTAACTTTGAATAAGCATGATTCATTGCTTGTTTCTGTAAAGATTTTTATCTGATTTCAAGTTAACAGTCATTATTTCAAAAGTGTAAATCTCAGTATTGTTTGTAATTATCAGCGCCATTTGACAGGATATATTCCCTGAGTGAGTACCAGATATGCCGCTACTCAATGTAATAATAATTTTGTAATTTTTCTATTCGTACGAACTTTTGCGATTGTTGTTGCCTTTTCACTCGTTTTGTGTCAAGCACCATCACATTTACGAGAGAATAACAAACAGGAGACTGCTTGTTCTATGGTCCAGGTGCAATGCAAAGAGATTAATATCGAAGCATTCATAACGTTCACGTATCAACTTACAGTTTTTATTTCTTCAACTGCGTTTTTTTCATGGACACATTTCTTAATCTGTTGAATTTGTACTAGAACGAATGAGCAGACTCCAGAATCTTTTAACAATTACGATCTCTTTTTTTATCCTACTGACAAGTACATATGCATGATTGGTGTTCACTAGATGACACTGTCTAACATAATAATCTGTACTGTTCTTCTTCTAGAAGAAAAAAATAACCGTCAAGAGGAAACATCAGTCATCTGAGAGCTCGACAGATAGGTGAGTTTTAAATAGAAATTTTCTAGTGCCTCGTTATCTTTAAAAATCAATCTTGTGTTATATATAAATTTGTCGTGTGTTTAGCTCTCCAGAGAGACCGAAGAAGTCTATGAAACATGACAAAACCGTCGAGAAAACAAAGAATGACGAGACAGAGAATACGACGAAAGAACCTCGATCGAATCGCTCACCAAAGAAGCAAGAAAAGGGTCGAAACGAAACTCCACCTGTTAAAAGGAAAGATTCTCCCGTTAAAAAAGTTGTCCCAGAGAAAAAGGATAAATCACCGATCGTACATAAGAGTCCCCCTCCAAGAAGGCATAGATCGCCATCGAGAAGTAAGGTTGACAGAGGCAGGTCCCCCAGAAGGTACTCGCGGTCACGACGAATCAGCCCTTCACCGAGGAGACGAAGAATATCGAGGTCTCCGAGGAGGTATAACAGATACTCGGTATCGAGAAGTAGAAGTCGATCGAGGTACGATCGTTATGGATCACGGCGTCGATTGTCACCGCCTGTTAGACGCAGAAGATCCGATTCTCGTCGAAGGTCAAGGTCACCCAGGAGGCAACGGGACAGGCGCGAAAGATCCAGAGATCGTCGCAGGACCCGTAGTAGAACGAGGAGTAGATCTAGACGATCCACCTTGAGTTATTCTCCCGTGAGAAAGAACCCAGAACGGTACAAACATATATTGGAAGACAAGAAGAAACGTGATCAAAAGAAAAATCACGATAATAAACGAAAATCCCGGTCAACCTCTAAAACCAGGAAACTACGTACGATTACTCCAAGAGTAAGGCTACGTTCTTCGAGCGAGGATGAAACGGATATAGCAGACGACGAACAGCCGAAAGCGGAGGACGAAGAAAAAATGAAAGAATTGCATACTTTGAAGCGTCTGCAAAGTGGGTTAGCCGCGAAAGCTAGAGAGAGTCTTGGAAAGAAGGTAATAAGTCCTGTAAAGATTAAAGTTGAAAAGAAAGAGGATAGTATATTGGATATAGCTTTACCAAATGAACCGCCCAAAATGGTACAAAATACTATTGGTCCGATGCAGGAGAAGTCTAAGTCAAAATCACCCATATCTCATTTGCCCGCAATTCAGTCTCCGGTATCGAGCAGATCACCTTCTCCAGCGTTACCGCTGACTAGAGAAGAAGCAGCTATAAAAATACGATCTCCCAGTGAATCACCTCCCCCTTTACCACCAACCTTAAATAAAGTGGATTCGAGATCACCGAGTCTCACAGCTAAAACAAATCATCATTCAAAGTCTCCGAGTACTTCCAAGAAGAGTTCGCCAGTTATCTCAAGGAAACATGCGTCACAGAGCAAATCGTCCTCGCATTCGCCGCCCGTATCTATCTCCCATAAAGACACTACTATAAAGTTACGTTCTCCGAGTGAATCTCCACCTCCGATTCCGACTAATAAATCAAAACAAAGATCTGCATCTCCAACCACGTCGAAGAAGAGTTCTCCGGTTTCTAGAAAGCATTCTCCAAGAGATAAGTCTTACTCCAGGTCACCTTCCAGGTCGTATACGAGATCTGTGTCATTGGAGAAAAGGTCTTCCAGATCGCCTCGTCGTCGCTCAAGGTCTACCTCCAGAGAGAAAAAGTCACGTTCCGCATCGAGGAGTAAGAAATCGACATCTCCTAGGCACAGGCCTTCGGCCTCTCCGTCGAGATCAAAGAAATCACCTAAATCCCCGACGAGATCGAAGAGATTGTCGAGGTCAAGATCTTCTTCGGAATCGAAACGCTCTGTATCTAGATCTCCATCGCGTTCGAAAAAGTCTCCGTCACACTCGCCGGAGAAGTCACGATCGAGGAGTAGGACCAGGTCGTTATCAAAAGAGTCCAGGAGTCGTTCTCTATCGAAGAAGTCCAGAAGCAGATCTTTGTCAAAAAAGTCGCGTAGTCGATCATTATCGAAGAAATCCAGAAGTCGTTCCCTGTCGAAGAAATCAAGAAGTCGGTCGCGATCATTGTCTAGGGTATCGCGAGACAAAGAGAAAAGAAGTCACAGCAGAAGTAGCTCACGCTCTTCTTTAAGGTAATATAATTAATCTCATTTAAGTCTATTTCTTGTTTTACCTGTGTAATAAACTTGATAATATGTTTCTTATGTTTAGTTCAAGGCATAGTCGTAGAAGTTTCTCTAGTTCATCGCGGTCATCGAGCAGTGTTTCTAGTAGGTCTTCTCGTTCAACGTCCAGCAGTTCGGCTTCTAGCAGGTCTCGTTCTCCGTCGATACCACGACGTCATGGCTCACCTAGTTTTCTAGACAGACGTCGTATCACAAGGTAGGTATTACAAAGCGGTAGTTTCGATATCGTAGCAACAGGTTTTACGGCGCACCACGCTAAATTTTGTAAGCCCACGTCGTTGCATCGATTGTAGAAATGTTTATCTTCTTTCAATCTTTATATTTTTTTTATTTTCGTTTTTATTTTATTTCTTCGTCATTGATGTGCCCTTTTCACGATTGAAATGCTCATTTGTCAAAAAAATTTCGAAAGAACAAGAAATTTGCAAAGCGACGATATCGATGAAGTTACGATTCACTTGAACGTTTTTTTATTAATCTAATGCCATTTTGTGTTGTGTCCTACAGGGACAGATCGAGGGACAGGCATAGAAGATAAAGTTATGGCTTCGCACAGATGTTTCTATTACTTTTCTATAAATATAACGTAGTAGTAAACATGTGATGCATACTGAATTTCATTTTCATAAGAAGTAAATGAAAAAAAAAAAAAAGAACGAAGCAGATTTTGCTGCAATCGTGAAAATTAGTTTAATAATTAATAATGAATAAGCGTAAAGAATCGTGTCGTTTAATTATAATTATTCGTGAATATTATGATACATTGCAACTTTACCAGTATAACTTCAGTAATTTTCTAAGAAACTACTTTTGACACTTACATAAACTTCTATAATATAAGCAATACGATCAGTGAACTCCATTATCCGTGTTACGTAGAGTAAAATATATGCTCTATCATACCGATATACGAATTTCATTTCAAATCAGTCAACAAGTATACTTATGTTTGTATGATTTTCTCTTTCCCCTTTTTTTCATTTGTATCTAATCGCTTATAAAATGATCTACAAACGTCGTGTAGATGTAGCATGCGTGTATCTTCCTTATAAATTATTGTAAATTAAATATTTACAGTAGAGATTCTCTTTTATTTTATGTCAGTCACAAATAAAATGTATTTACCGCTATGAAAGCAAGCCTTTTTCTTTAGTTTTTGATATATATATTTTTGTTCGTTGTGTTCTGTGAATTATTTTCAATCCGCTGCCTTCCTTTATCAATGTTCTAGTAAGGTAAGTGACACATCTTTATTTTTGCATGCTATTTTTGTTGCATGGTTTATTTCGCACGATTTTCTTTCCGATAATCATTTAATCGTTTTTTTTTATTTTTTTAACAAATACACATTAATATACATTTATCTTACGTTACGCATGTCACGGATTGTATAATAGTTATTTACGATTAATATATATTTATCTGAACTTTAACAAACGTTTCTTTTGTTATGTACTAGCATTGCGATTATCATAATATTGACAGTCGTTAATTTTAGCGCCAGGAAACGACCAATTCCATATCATCGACCTACTCCGACACCACCTTCGTCACCGAGTAGTTCAGATAGCAGCAGACATAGTAATTGGTCAAGTCCAAGTCATCGATCAAGTTGTTCCCCGAGTCGAAGTCCATCATATACACGTTGAAACGATCAAGTGGATCCCTAAAGACTCGACGTTCCTTTTATGTATCAGATTTGGAATGGTGCGGATCATGAAGGTCCCTCGATGCTTTTTGTAACAATCTTACGTCGTGTTAAATCATGTTTATAATGTTGGAAATTGGCGCGATTGTATAAAAAAAGTTTCACGTATTTTTTCGTATCAAAAAGGTACAAAGAGAATACGCCATTCTAAGTTTGGTGCATGATCTCTAAGTCTTTGTAAATTCTTCTTATGCATTTACACATCTGATCTCGTAACTTAATAATACTCATTGATGGTGATTCACCATGATACCATCAGCTTCAGTATTAGTACACTAATGTTATTTCTATTGCTCCATTTTTATTTTAGTTAGGCATTAGGAAAGAATGATTTTAATGTACTTACAGTATGATATTTATATTTTTATTGGTTTATGATTTATCACTAAGACAAACTTTTCACTGTGAAAAAAAAAAGAAAAAATAAGAATTTAAGTTTGTCTGTAACACATATTTTTATTCTTGTAAATTTGAATAATATTTAAAAGATAAAAGTGCAAGAGTAATCAGATAAGATATTTTAATAGTAGAAATGTATCACATTTTATAATATGATCATTTTTGCAAGTACATTATCGTCATCGATTATATTATGTCACAACTTTGAAAATTTTAAATCTTCATGCAGTGACATTTTTCGTAAACTTACGTACATCTAAGTACTTAAGCAATAAGGAGGCAATGATGATTATAACCATCATGAACTATGTTGGTTGCAGCTTTTTAAGATCTGGCATTATTATTCAATAGCAATTCTTTTAAAATTTAAAGATTCTTTTAAAACTACTCTAGTAGTTATACGTGCCGCGTGATTATTTAATCATATAATTGTTTGTTATACAAACACAAGCTAGTCAAATTTTAGACATTCCATTAATAATTAAAATACTAGAACATCCTTCGAATTTATCTATTAATTTTCCAAGGAAGTAATAATTGATATTTTAGTGCAATGTTCTATACCTGTTCCTTTTGTATATAGATATTATTGTGCATAAATTAGCATTGTGCTCATTTGCTTTTTATTCTATGTACTCAACATTCAATGAACTGTACATTTACTTATACACAATTATTTTTCGAATTTACATATTTATTTATTTATTTATTTATTTGATATAGCTAGTCATTTGTCAATCTTTAAGACAAGAAAAATGTATAAAGGTGATGTTAAACTTTTAAACTTTTGTTTACTGGCAATACTCAACTTGTCTGAATACTAGTCAGAAAGTTTTTTTGGCTGTAAGGCCAGGCAGCGTACCAAAAGACATACTTAGACTAGTCTTGATTATTCAAAGTTAAGTCTTGAAAATGTATGTATAGGGTTAAAAAGTCATATTTGAAAAGTCTACATTGTTTATAATTAGGAGGAAAGACTATGTAGAATTAGCTCTTGCATAATGACTGACTCAGTTTTATTAAAAAAAAGAGGAAAAACAAATTGTTGATGGCTATGGTGTGGCAATATTAATTCTCTCCTGATGCATATCTATAAAATTAAACTGATACACAAATATGTATTTATCATGGAACACTTGTTTTATAGAATTAATGTAAGATCTGAAAGATTCATTCCATCACTTGATTAGTGTACTTCACAATATCACAAAACTCTGATGAGGTATGAAGTGAAAATTATTTACATGAACGTGTATAAATGAAAGTTTGTTAAACTTTGCACACCATGGCTCTTGACTTTGATATTTATTATTCATAATTTACAGCCATCGAATGTTACCATCGTTGAAAGAAATTCTGATTATATCTGTAATATACTCTGTATTGTTGTTGTGTGATTAAATTAAAAAGCTTAACAAATCTCCTTCTCATTTCATACAACTTATAAAAATTTATTCAGAGACATTTCTTATACTACAGTTGACACCCTAATCCACAATATATTTCAGTTTAAAACTATATATAATAATGCAGTAGTACACTTATATATAGTAAAATTTGCAACATTAGAATAACTACATAATTCGTATATAAAATATATAATTCTTAACAAATATGGATCCCTATGCTACTTATCTTTTTTTGTACCTAACAAAATGTTATTTTTTTGGTCCAGTAGTTTTT
>NIJG01000161.1:3845639-3913235 GCA_002201625.1 Euglossa dilemma
AATTTGCAGTAAGTACTGGCCAATATAATTTTTTTAATTGTTTATAAGAATCACTATGTGTATTACCCTATAATAAAATAAATTTTAATTTGAATAATAAACAAATAGTACCAAATATAAAACAAATTAGTGTAAATAAATCATACCTCAAAAAGAGACAACATGTACAATGCTAATGCTTGATAACATGGTGTATATAAACATCTTTCCACTAATAAAAGCATAACAGGATTTTTTACAAATGGTTGTATATATGTATAAAAATAATGTGGAATTGGACCTCCAAAGAACAGCCTAAAAAAACGTATAATCTAAATATATGAAGTAATTTTTACATGGAAATTGAATTATGACTATTACAGTTTCCTTGAAAAAAATATAATTCGTAATTTATTTAAACTTACCCAAAGAGTGCAAATGCAAGTAAACTATCTTCATTAATACGCTTCACACCAGAAATTTTTTGTGATAAAAAATTTCCGAGAGTAGCTATAATACAGCTAAAAAGAAAAATATAATTCTAAAACGTTATTTAAAAATGAAATGATTTTATGTTTGGTATGACATACCTAGTGATCGCTTTAGTTTTCAGTGGGCTAGTATAAAGACGATCAAAGTAAGCAGTGGTAAGTTGAAAAATTAAATTTGTAGGCTTAGAAAGAGCCATTGTGATCGTTCTGTTTCTCTATGTTAAATAACTTATAAAAGAGGAATGGGATTTAAGCGTGATATTTCGTAAAGTATTGAGCAAGTGATCTGATAACGAACAATAGATTGTATCGAATGCTATAACTTGTCAAGTACAGTTTATATGAGCCTAATTGATCTCGTAAGTCACTTGAATTACCGTAATTTAATGAAATTTTAAATAAAAATATCAATAATTTATTACTTTATTCAAAATTATATTACAGTAAACGCAATGTTGAAACATTACCACTACTCTTTGATGTTATAATTCACAGGTTTCAAAATTGTCGTATGACCATAGTACGTTTGATAAGTCGACCACGACGTAGTATATGCGATATAATATATGCCTAAAATAAGTGAAACTTGTAAAAAAGTTTTAATTGCTATTTTAACGTAGAAGCTGAATTCTTTACAAATATTTATCATTTAACATATTTAATTTGCATTTAAAGTGTGTATAAATTTCTTCTTATACAATTAAGGTTAGGTTATCAAGAAAATACTTTTGTCAAATATTTCAAGAATGGCTCAAGGTAAATTAAAAGTGAAAACTAAATTACCATCATCAGCAAAAGGCAAAAATAAGGGCAAAAGTAAGAAGAGCTTTGCTATCAAGCGACGAAATAGTGAGTAATCTTTAGATACTAATTTTATTTATAATGCAAATAAAAATATTAAACTAAAATTGTCTTGTCTAACTACATTATTTTATTTGTAGATGCACCTATTCAGCCTAAAAAGAAAAAGTTTGAAGAAACACATAAATTAAGACAAGTGATTACAAGAACAGTTAACAAAGCAATGGAGGATGAACTGAGAAAGAAAGCTCTAGATGGAAAGAAATCTCTTACAAAAAAGGCAACAAAAGCTGGCAAGAAAAGCTTGCAACAAAAATAATTCATGATGTTATTCTACCATTAATGCTAAAACTAATAAAAGAATAATCTTTATTTTACTCAAGTGTTAAGTATAATACAGATAAATTGTTTTCCAAACTGAGCAATGTCATGAAACTTTTTGCAAACATTGAAGCAATCTCAGAAATTATTATTAATAGTTGTATAATGATTACTATTCATGTAGTTTTTGAAACATTATTTCAATAGAATTGTTATTATAACTCTCAACAATTGTACTCACATAGCTAACTGCTACCTGGCCAAGATGATCCGAAAAATCGCGATTCCGATTCTTCAAATGATTACTTTTGTAATAATGTTCATTAATCTTTCGAAATAAATTAATTCTAGAAATAATTTGATATTGGTGGTAAATTTAACAATTTATATATCTTTCGAAAATTTTGATTCTTTAGTAAGAATTTCGGAAATCAAAATCGATAATATAATTGTTTCCAAATCCTACCTTTTAATGATACAATGGTAATGCAACTATGTTTTACCACATTTAGGAATATGAATAATGGGGAAAATAATGCAAAATCACTCGTCTATTATGATTTAAGATCATTACTTTAATTTAAGTTTTTATTGTTATTTCATACGATAATTCTGAACATGAAATCAATGGCACAGAGACTTATAGAATATAAATATAGAAAAAAAGAAAAGAAAAATATGAACTTTCAGTGCACCTGTAAAACATCCCGCAATAAATTATTTTCTTGTGCGATTATTCGTTAATAGTTTCATAAAAGGCACAAAGGTTTCATTTTTAATCGATCCTTATCGGTGGCGAAAGATTTTCATTTCGCTAATAATGTGCTAATTACAAAAATAAACATTATTTCACAAGATATTTTACACAACTCATATAGCAAGGTACAAAATTGCGAGTTTCATTCGATAAATGTACTAAATTTTAATATATTATCTCTTCTTAATAAAATTCCACTCTAGATCACATCAATTAAGGCTGCATTATTTATCATATTTTGCATGCTGAACACTTCTTTCTAAGTACAAAATCGTTTCAAACATTGTTTGGACATTATGGAGATGCCACCTACAATATTCATACATGAATATAAATTAAAAAGTACACTTTATTTTGAATAGCAAATGTTTTATTTACCACTAGTAAATGTCCACTTTGTCTGTTTTTACTAATAGCTGGAGTTGTACCAGTCCTGAACTCGATTACACCTTCTTTACCACTGACTAGTTTATGTGAGACTCTGAAAGATAACATTAATTAAAAACATTCAACAACAAAACGTATCGCTTTTACTTATACTTACGATTCCGTATTAACGATTTTAAGAATATTCGGGTTATTAGTGATATCGATTGCTTTTGTTAATGCTTCTATTATATGTGATACTTCCAAAATTAAATCACCCTAAATAAAACTCAAATTAGTAAAACAATAAATATTAATAGTTTTAATAATATGACAATGGCAAACCTTGTCCTTTTTTAATTCGGGTGGTATCCTAACGATCAGTAAATTATCTGATTCTCCAGTAACAACTAATTCTTCAATAGATTTATAAGGTAATCGATGTTTAAGTTTGAATGTTTTTAAGGTGTCTAAGATATACACTGCATTTTCCGTTAAAATAAGTACCCTTTCACGGGGTTTGTAACCGTGTCGATCATATTTAATAACAGGAGTTGCATACTAGAAAAAGAAAACATTATCATAGTTAAAATTAAAAGCAATTTAAATTTTAAATACAAAAAATATTTCACCTTTATAGTTTCATCTCGAGGAAGAATATTATTAACAAAACTTTGCTTTAATGCTGTATATTCAACACCAAGTCGATCATTTTGGAATCTTGGCCCAAAACTTTTAGCATATGATTTCTTTCTGCCTTTAAACAGAGATTCAGCTAAAATTTTTAATTCAAACTGTTTTTTGTCTTCTTTTGATAAAGCCAATCTATAATTACGTGCTTTCCATCTTTTATATATGATACGTAAATGTTCAGAGGCCTACATTAAACCATGATTAGTTTTTTCTTTTTTGTGGATAGAAAAATATTCAAATATAAAACTAAACAATTATGCATCTTACTTCTCGACAAGCATATGGACACGGTGGCCAATAATAATTCAAAACACCAACTGGAAGTGACTTAGAGAGCTTGATTAACCACTGAGATTTTGCTAATTCAATAAAAGCTATGTTAATCTCAGTTGGTGGTCCATTTCGTGTAATGAACCCTTTGATAAAACTACAAAATTATAAAAATTTAGCATATATATTTATGAAGTATATAAACAAGAAAATTTATTTATAGTACCGTCGAATAATAGTAACTGCTTTCCTTCGTTTTTCAGCTTCACGTTTTGCTAACCATCTTCGAATGTACTTCTGAAGAACTATCGCCTCTTTTCTCATACGTAGAAATCTTCGTCTTACTAATATAGCTTTCCATTTACTTTGAATAATAGCAGCTATTTCGTGTTTTTTCACTTGGAAAGCATCTTCCGTGTCGAATAATGTCTTAGGGAATCGTATGAATAATTTTGTGCTATGTGAAAAATTATATCCAGTGTTAGTAATTTTTAAAATATATACAAAAATTTATTAATTTATTTAATAATCCTTACTTCCCCATCTTATATTCATCTTCTTCAAATTTAAGATGGCAAACAAGAGCTTGTACTCCTTCTTTAGCGGGACCGTGATAGTTAGGCCACGTTTGTGGACACAGAGATTTATAACGTTGTAAGAATTGTTCATATGGTCTTCTGTAGGCAAAACCAGCTCGCCTGACTCGTAAATTTTCCATAAGACCTAAGTACTTTACTTGATGTAGTATAATTTTGTCGTTGAATTGATCTGGAACAATATTAGAATTATTTAAAGTACATAAAATATATTTTAAATGTAATAAAATGAAAATTTTTGGGGCTTACTGGGCATCTTATAATCATTAGGTTTAATACAACGAATATAAGAAGGTTCTTTGCCCATAAGTATATCCACTAAATTATTTAAACTATTTTTAAATTGTGTAATGGCAGTGTCCGGTCGTTTTTTGCTAGTCAAATCTTTGACATCGAATACGCTCTGTAAATTCATAAATTTTAATATAAAAAATTGAAGAAATGATACCTGTATGTAAAATAATAGAAGTACCTTAATAATTGAATTTGTCGTGTGTGACATTAATGCACGTAAATCTCTATATAGTAAATCGTTATTTTTTTCGAGGAATCCACGAACATTATATGTTACGTCTCCAGCGTAATGTACTAATCTGAATTCCTAAAATGTGCAATCATGTTAGAGAAAATTATATTAAAAGATTATATAAGAAATTGAAGAACTCGAGTCTTACATCACGCCCCATAACTTTCTGCGTTTGTAGATCGGCTTTCATATGACTTATATAATGAGGATGATTGTTTAAGTTTACATTCAGCTTTTCTAGGAAGCTCAAGTCTGTTGGTTCTCCAGGACGAAGACATTCTTCATCCATTAATGATATTATACCTACAGACATATTAAATAGTACATTATGTTTACAGATTTCATTAATCTACTAATCTAGATCTTTCGTACCTTTATACTTTTCTTCAATTAAATCGCATATAACTTTATTATTAAAATATTGAACATTTTCCCACGTTATTCCTTCCCTAAGATATTCCTCTTGTTCCGATTTCAACGTTAATTGAATGAATAATTGTTGCAATTTCTCATTGCAGTAATTTATACAGAATTGTTCGAAGCTGTAAAAAAATAACTTTAGCAAAGGATTGTCAACGGATTGTCAAATATTATTTGTAATGTTAATAAACACGTACCTGTTTTTCTGAAAGATTTCGAAACCATAAATATCTAGAATTCCTATAACCATCTTGTTACGATGATTGTTAACCGGTTGTAAAGATTTATTCAACCTGGTCACTAGCCACGTGAACAGTCTGTCATACACAGCTTTCGCCAACGCATCCCGTGCATAAATCGCAAATTCTCTATTTAACGGGGAAACGACCACGTCACCGACGGCGTCTATCGTGCGATTTGTAAAGGCCTCCGCCAATTGTTTTATGTCGCAACCCAATAACTGCGAATGAATTTGATAATTGGAAATAATTGGCTGACGAATTTCAATCGAACAAACGAGAAAAGACTCGAATGTATTTTTTATTACTTATGCGTTTTATCAATGCCATAAACTTACAGCAGCAACAGCCTCGACCGAAGCTGGCTTTAAAATTTGTGCGACACCATCTTCTTCGGTAAAACCAACATTTCCCATATGCAATACTGAGGCGACTATTGCAAATAAATCATCCTGTTCTTGCTGAGTCATTTCCATAGTCTTCATTGCTTTTATTACCTCATTGTATTGGCTAGCATCGTCAATACTGTCTATGGTACCTTTCGTCTAAAAATCATTTAGGACAATATTATACAATGTACATTGTAATAGTCGCACGGCTAGAAAGCAAAAATAATAGCTTACTCCGTTGGTGAGGTAATAGTACGTATCTAAATTTCTCTTGAGATATAACTTCCGCAAAGTCTCTTCGCCTGCGCCGGCTAATAATTGATAAAAAATATGGAAATTTCGTTCTCCCGAAAATTGATGCACCACTCGCGATTTCTCCAGTAGGTAATTCAAGATGTTCCCACCGATTGGATCTCCCTAGAAAGATATTCAATCTTATCAATCTATGAAATACCTTTTTACACGAGCAAATATACATATTTACTTATACTAATGTAAGATTAATACTGGTTGATCATAATTTCATTTGTACCTGGAAGTTGAATTGGATATCCATGTACTTGCCAAAACGGGACGAGTTATCATTGCGATTAGTTTTTGCATTTCCAAAAGCTTCTAGTACCGGATTGCTACCGATTAATTTATTATTTACTTCCTCCACTTGCTTCTTATGACCTGTGGCTGCTGCGATAAACTCTAGCACCTTCTTCGAAGCTTCGGTTTTTCCTGAACCGGATTCGCCTACACAATCAATTCCAGAGAAGTTAAATCTGACTTCAGTACCTGTTATTACATTGCTGCAGAAGTACGATCATTTCGAAATATTTACCAAGACTTATTTAATTACCAAGATAGTAACTACTAAAATAGAAATTAAATAAGAACCAAGCTATACATTTTTGATAAACTTTTTTGTAACAAGAGAGCAAATAGATAAGTAGAAACTTTATTTTGTAATTACAGCGATTTTTTACGTAGAACTTGGAATTACAAGTTGAACGAATTAAAAATAAATTATAAAACTTTTAGAAAAAGAAGCAATTTCTTTTGCAGCAACTCAATCTTATGGGTTCAGATTTATTGCAATAGCTAACCCCAACCCTCAACTTGCTTTAACTTGCTTCCTACCAGAGATGAGAATACATTGATCCCGATTCTCCTTCAACAAAGATTGATAAGCAGTATCTGCAAGCGCGAAGCTGAAATAAAAATTATTTCGCATTAACAATCGCTCGAAGAACACGATAACTTTGCGGTTTAAAATTGCTTCTTACATGTGCGGCGCGGCCTCAAAGAAATTCCTTCCATGGTAGTAGTGAATAGTTTCCGAGTTGTAAATCGGTAATTTCTTGTAAGGATTCACCGATACCAGCACTTGGCCGATATACGTCTGAAAAAATGAAGAAAATATGAAAAGACAATCCAAATCTGACGGTTCGATTTGTTAATGAAATTATCGCGGTATCTTCAAACACGTGTGTCTAAAGAACAGATAATCGAGTTAATACATCCACACACGTGGCTATAACATAATTTCTAGATCGAACAGCAATAAATTTCCTCCGAAAAAAATTTCTATCACACGAATATACATCTTTTCCGCGAAACTTTATTGCATTCTACAGCTTTTCTAAATAAATCAACAATCTTTATCCGGAACACGCGCTGCTGTTGGCCTGATAACAACTTTATGTACAATAACGAACCGAAAGTCCAAACATTTATCAAGAAGACTTTAAAATGCGTGAACGTAAACGAACGGAGAGCAAACGGAACCCGACTTCCGGTTCTCAACGGCTCGGAGCAGCTGTTCGATATAGGCCATCTTCTACTCACGTAGATTAGGTTTTCGTTGAAACGCTTTTGCAGATTATCGATAAATGCTGCCTCGCTCTGGAAGTCCTCGAGGAGAACGAAGTCCTGGACACCGACACGGTCACGTTCGTGCAGACCACGTTCCATGATCCTACGTACCTCGCGGCCGGAGCTGGGGACTTCCGGTACCTCGCCGGAACCTCTCACACCACCTCCAGTGTCGGATTCCGCGTCCTTCTCGCTGCGATAGGTCAGTGAACAAGTTAGTATTCAAACGAAGGTTCGACGATTCGAAGAAATTACTAGATCGTACATATGCAGAATTTTTCATTGAGTAGATATACATGATCTTAACGCTAAACGTATCAAGCGGGATCAAAATTTATTTTTATATTTTTTTGCTCATTTGATTTTTTATGAATTCTTCTATCATCTGATTATTCAATTTCTCGCTTTTCGTTTTTCTCCTAGCTTGTTTTCTATAGCGAAAAATTCGTTACCTATTGGCAATTATATTCATGGTAAAAATAGGTAGATGCAAAACATCGGTACGTTTAGTATTAAATCTTAACCCTTTGGGAACGAATGTCATGATATACAATATCATTGTATTTTTTAGAGCGAAAACTGCTTGAAATATAGCGAAAGATAATTTTACTATTGTCGTCGATGTTGTGCATATTTTTTAATTCAGAAACAACGCTAGAACTACCATGGGGGTGAAAATGTATTTTAGATATTTTATTTTAACGATAACTGAAAATTACATGAATATTTTTATTGTATCGCAACAACACGTTCCCTGCCACATGGGGTGTATATTCGAAACATTAATTAAAATAGGCGATATTCATAACGATGTTTTGTTAAGTAAAATTCAATTTATTGCTTTTCTGATTGAAACATATTAAAGTATATACCCTCGTTTTACTATTTACGGTTTTGCATTATTGAAACATTGTATTATAGCGTACTTCAAAAATAGGTTTATTTGAACCCCCCAAAAATACGTGGCCCGAACGGAAAGTCTTTAAAAAACGGTCTGGCACGAAACATTGGTGTTAATTGATATCAATTGAGTGTACTATGTTTAGCTATCTATTCCAGACTGGTAGAATTCTAGTGTTGAATAAATAAATAAATCAATAAATAAGAGAAAAAGGAAGGAATGGTTCGAACACCAAACACCATTGGACCAGCTTCAATAATTCTATGACATAAATAACAAGAAAGATATCGATACTCCCAGATGTTATCTTGAACTTTTATTCAAGATTATCGCTTTATAGATATCAGAAGAGATCAAGACGACGCGTTGCATCATCGACGTTGCATCTCCTCGCGAATTTATCGAAGTCTCTGCCTAACGGGGGTCGCCGATTTGCATATTATAATCGGGATTCGCGAAATTAGCCGCGGCCAAGACGTACGCCGAGTTCTGGTGGACGTCACGCGATACTGAACGCGAGAAAGTGCAGGCCGCGAGTATTGTTCGACCGCCGGAAACGAAATCAACACCGTGAACTTCGACGGCGCTTCACGCGATCGGTGTCGATTTTCCGCGTGCGGTCGGCCCGACCATCGACACGGATACCCGCGATGGAAAAATCGGCGAACAGGAACGATCGTCTCGTTTCTAACCCCCTCTGCGCCCGAAATCTTCCCCGTCTCTCGTTCCCTATTCTATCTCGATTCCGACTCGAAAGTCCGGGAAAATAAAAAAGTTACCCCTAGATCTAACGATTCATAGAAACGAGAAAATTCAGGTGGAATGGAATCGAGTTGTTCCGACCATCGACACGGATACCCACGATGGAAAAATCGGCGAATAGGAACGATCGTCTCGTTTTCTAATCCCCCTCTGCGGCCGAAATCTTTACCGTCTCTCGTTCCCCTATTCTATTTCGATTCCGACTCGAAAGTCTGTGAAAATAAAAACGTTGCCCCTAGATTTAACGATTCATGGAAATGAGAAAACTCGTGATGGAATGGAATCGAGTTGTTCCGACCATCGACACGGATATCCACGATGGAACAATCGGCGAATAGGAACGATCCTCTCGTTTCTAACCCCCCTTCTGTGACCGAAATCTTCCTAGTCTTCCTTCCGCTATTTTATCTCGATTCCGACTCGAAAGTCCGACTCGCAAAAATAAAAAGCTACCCTAAATCTAACGATTCATGGAAACGAGAAAACTCGCGTTCAAATCGAATTGAATCAAATCGAATCGAATCGTATCGAATCTAAACGAATTGAATCGATTCGAATCAAATTGAATCGAATCGAATCGAACCGACGATATTTTTCCGCCAGGAAAAGGCACGTGTTTACCTTTTCCATCATTATCTGTTGTTCTCGAATTCGCATAGCGAGATAGACATTAGAAGGATCGCGGATGATAAACTCGCTGATTAGATACCGAACTAGCGTGTTGATATACGGCAGAAGATCGATAAAGAGTTGTAATACAGAGAACAATGAAACCTCGCTACCGTGCTCGCAACGAGATCGGTATTATTTTAAAAAACCGGGAAAGCGCGGACGTTAAAAATGATTTTTAACGAGGAGATAACGATAGCGGGTTTGGAGTGGCGATATTGTTGTAAATTGCTTCACTGTGCACACGTCGATGATACGATAATTTCTTGTAACACTCTGTATCGCGAAATCAGCAGACCGAGGAAAGATACGCTTAACTTACTGCCTCTAACGGTTCGGAATTTCTGCAGCTTATTTTTCAGCTGACGGAATAAACGTTAGGCTACCCGAAGTCCCAGGTAGACTGCCAATCGGGCACGGTGGCATGGGCCATTTTTACCCCCACCCTTCGACTCGGGGTTGTATCAAACTTAGTTGCTTCGTATTGTGCAAAGAAGGGTGTGTTCAACCCTTCTCCTCATCCCCAAGGTTGCTATAATAATTCGTAGCTCTATCCAATGTTATTACGAATGTTCTTACTTCTCGCGATACACTCGAGATAAAGCATCGTTTAAATCGATATTAATAAGACTTATCCTACGCGAGAGAGAAGAAGATAGACGAGGAAATCATTATACGCGTGGAGCATATTCTAAGAGTTCTTTCCGTTCAAGAATAACAGAGGAATCTCGAAAAAAAACTCACCCCATGTTTCACCAGCGTCCTCGTACCCTGCGTAACAGCCGAAACGGATTAACGAATTAAGTAATCGTGGGTTATTGTAAATGCACGAGCGCGGAACCAGCGCTGGTGCTCTGGCAACTGATGCTCGTGCTTCCCTGTGAAATCTAGCGTTAGATCGCGGCGATAAGATACGCGGTCTACGTGAAAAGTCGATCTCGATTTCGCTCGATAATCTCTCGCGACCGATCGGCAGCTAGGTTTACATAGAACTTTCGGCTACTCCCGTTCGAGTAACCGCGAATATCGATACATCGTTTTACCGTACGGCGCGAGAGGATTCCGGATGAATCGTAATATCTTTCCTTTCTAATTAGCATGAAATCTCGAAGGCGAGCGCGCTCTGTTACGGCATAGCGTCGTATCGAAAGCTATTGTGACTAATTTCGATGTTTGTCGCGCGTGCATCGAGAACACGGCGCGATGGAATTGCATAATCTTCGATAAGTAGAGAGGACGGGTTGAATATCGGGAACAACGTGCGGCGGGACTTTTATATATCGTCTCGATTAGATTCACGCGTATTCCATCGAGCGTACACAGGTATCGTCTGGCAAAGCGGCACATTGCGCAAGCGCAGTTTCGATTTGTGGCCCAATTAACCTATCGAACCAATTAAAGCGCCACGCTAAAGGAAAGACTAATTGCCTCGAATTCCCGCGTGACACGTTTTCACGCGGATTCTTTCGTAACGTGTTTCACATTTCTATCCGGCCGTTCCTGAAATGGGAACGCGTTCCGAGTCCGGCGATTGCTGCGAGAGGAAATGGCCGATCGATGCGACTCGCGCGGTCAAAGGAAGAAGCTTCAAGGTCGAATATACGTGACCCGCTCGAAAACTGCACCGATTAATCAGCGGCTCGTTGCCATTCCATAAACGCGAACCTACAAATCGCGGTCATTGCCGTTCCGGATACTTCTCGGAATACAGATTCTTTCGTCAGAGAAGACGAAGGGGAAGAATGATCGGAAAAGGATCGTTACGAAAGTAATTACGCAGCATTCCCCGATTCGTCGTTAAAAGGAAAAGCGTTGCGCTTACGAGAAATTTGTTCGAGGTTATGTTTCAAGGGATAAACAAAATCACGTTTATCCTCGAGGAAATATTCTTTTTAAATATTTGCATTATAGATTATAAAACTACCCTTTTCTGATAAAAAATTTGATTTTTAGGTATACGTTTGTCTAGTTAACGGGAAGAATTGTAAGTTAAAGGAATCATCGTGTAGAAACTAATCTAGATCGAAAGAAACTCGAGGTTTTTAATTAAACCGACAAGAGGTAAAAAAGAGAACGATATAGAAATATTTATAGTTCTTCCGTGCGTTATTTAGGAAAAATCCTGCCCGAGGTGCTTCCTTATCGATATAAGATTAGACGTTATCGAAATAACGTTCGATGAAATCGCGCGATTCGTCGGTAATCCGTTTACACGTCTCGCTACCGTGAAACTTTCCGTTTTACCGCGTTTCGTTGGCCGAGCGAAGCTCGTGAGAAATGGAACGATTAAATCGTATATGGAACCGCGAGTTCCTCGCGCTCGAGGCGAAACGAGATTTTCGTCTCGCTGTCCGAACTCCGATCTCTCGACATCCGTTTTCCCGCTCGCGTTTATTTTTAGTCCCGACCTTTCCGCGTCGGAAAATATTCGTGACTGCCGGCCAAAAAACAGGAAACTCCAGTAGCCTCGGTTTTTTAAAACGCGTCGCGCTACTCTTCGTTTCTTATCGAGCCATGAATTGTTAATTGGACGTTAACGTGTTATCGACTTTTGCAGGTACCGTTCCACTCGCAGAACCGGCCTGCTCGTACTTCAAAACGTTACGATAATGAAACTCGTGGAAACTTTTTTCCATCTGGTACACCATTAATTCGAGATATCCACGATTCGTAAGACCGATCCCTATCCATCGATGGACTCTTTTTTCCCCGGCACAATCTCGATCGTGGATCTTTTCCTGGAACGATCGCGAGCGCAGTTTCATTTAATCGCTCCGATTGATAAATTGGCAAGCGTCACAGGCGATCATCGAGGATCAACGAGCCACCAGATGCTAGAGCAGCTTGGCGTCACTTCTGATTCCGTTATTTCGTTTTAACCGATCGTACAATTTGCACACTGACTCCGCCACGATTTGCACGTTCACCGGGAAGATCGAGACACGCCGGAGGATCGGTTCACCTACGGCCGCCACTCAAGAACGACTTAACAGTGTCCACCTTCGTTTATCATCGGCTGTACGCAACTTCTCCTACCTCCTCGCCACCGCTCCTTCATTCGTCACTGATACGCCAATAAATCCAGGTAAGGTACAATGAAAAATACATTAGCCACTCGAGTACATCTAACATTTTCTTTGCAATAACACTTTTCTTCCTTTTAGCTCGGAGAGACCCTTCGAAGGCAACTGTAGCGAGAAAAGAAATCGAACGAACCAGAGAGTAAAATGAATCTTGAGAGAGTTCTATTTCATTATAAACATTGAAATTTTCCTATGAAGTATTCTTAGATTCCGAGATGTACGAAGAAATTATAATATCTTATGTAATTTGGAACTAACTTTAATATTCGTTCAGTTGCCTGTTTTAAATGACATGCATACGATTTGTTCGATTCAGGAGAAAAGAATTACGAATGACGAACCGGAAGAAAAATGAAGAAATGCATTTTTCGCAACGAAGGAAATCCCAAGAAATTTTAACGAAAGATGGTATGTGTACTATCTAATCTAATCTATTCGTATTATTTTTGCAGGAAACGCATGCAATTGTAATACGTTGCGTATGTGTAACGATACAAATATGATATCGTGTACTCGTTATCACTGTAATTATCCCTTCGAGATCTGATTGTACTAGTTTAAAGGAACTTCGATAATAACAATGAAAGGAAAATTTAGGAAATATTAAGCACGCAATTCGACGTTTGCTTTCTCACGGACTTTACCTGCCCTGCATGATCCCTGAATTTCTACGCAGGCCGAATAATTTTGGAGGAACGAGTGTAACTTTGGAGGAAAGAATCGAACCCGATGAAGGAATAATAATGGCTATTTAAACGCAATCGCGACGAATGCCGTATGAATACTGGGACAAACGCGCCACGAGAAAATACAGATGTAATACAAGGAGCTTCTGGTAAATGCGTTTCATGACCTCGTTCTTATCGATACGAGGAGTCAATCGATGACCGCTCGGTATGCAAATTCTGATTCTTTTCTTCGCGTAAACAAACTTTCCTTCAAATCGAGCATCGTTTCTCTAATTAGTCGACGATTATTTTCCTTTTTAAGTAACGAGGCAAATATCTCTATTAACATATTTTGTACGACTTTTTTTTCTTTCAGAGAGTAGCAAGAACATCGGGACAGATTTTATCGACTCTGCAAGTTCTTTTTTCCCGAGATTCGAGGTGTCGAATTTTATGATCGAAAGCACGATTATCTTCCCTATACTCGTAGATAAAAATAGCGTATGGCTAATTTGTAGATAAAAGTCAGTTAAAAGAGGAACTGCATCATTCCCCGCGTCTAATCAATCCTTTTTGCTGGGTCAACGACTCGGGCCGAGCTCCCTCACAATAACTCTATAAATCTCGGGACACTTTCCGCGAATCGGAAGTCATAATGCTGTCGCTTCCACTTCTGATGCTCGATGGAACGTATACACGGTTGTTCGCGAGTTTTCTTTCGCTGCCTCGGAAATGAGATGATTTACGTTGCATACAAACATCTCGATGAAACTTCTGTTCACCTCGCGCTGAAAAGATTTCCGTTCTTTCGCGCGAAATCTTCTCTTCGAGTATCGATGAATAGCGTGCATAGCCGGGGCAGATAAATAACTCGTGTAAAATATTCTAAATTAAGAAATGACAGTGGTATCAATCAGTTCCATTGTTGAGAACGTAAAAAAGTATTGCTCGAAACGCTAGATATTGAAATTCCATAGTTCGTTCCTACGTTAGACGAAATTACCGTTTCTCTGTTAAATTTTAAAAAAGCAATTGTCTTTTTTTTTCAAATCGATATCAGGTATAGGTAATAACTCTGAAAATGGGTACTAACTCTAAAAATTACGATCTTTTTTCGAGATAACAAAGACCCAAAGAGTCGTAAAAAAAAAACAATAGACACCGGAAGGTTATTTCGTTTCTACGTATTTCGAGATCAATTGTTTCCGTGACATCTTCTTGGAAAAACAATATTTTCTAAAGAACTTGAAATTACTTGCAGGTACGAATCGTGGAAATGGAGGAGAATTACGGTCTCCCTCCGAAAAGCAAAAAGGAACGGCGGAGGCTCGCGAAAATAACGATGGTCTCATTGCGGCCCCCTAATTGCTTTTATTTCCCCCCGCAAGGACCGAGCAAGACGAGGGTACTTAGTTATTTTCAGGCGCCTTGAAAAACTCGCCGTGAACGTCCAAAGGAGATTTACACCTCGGAAACATAGTAGCCGTTTAAAACGGTGGAGCTTTACGATCGGAATGGTCGAGGCGCAGGCCGCAGCGCGACTTCCAGCGAGAGTGAAACGGTGAAAAAGCTCGGTCGGTTCGCAGCCAAGGCCCGAACCGATGATATAAATACACCGAGACGGGACGAGTCGTAAAAATCACCGTTCGACGTCTCGACCCGCGGCTTGATTAACGCGATACCTATTTTCGAGGGCTGTCCGCCTGTGATTTATAGCGACACAGTCATTCCCACCTCTGGGCCTGTTACGTCTCGTGGATCGTGGGTCGGAAAGAAGCTTAGGAATCGAGAAAGGAAACGTTTGCAGACGATACCACCGAATGATCACGGAGAACGTGCTGGTGATGCCGAGGACTGGGTCGCCTCTATTCCAAAGTCGCGGATGGTATGCTTTTCTAGACGTGCCTCGTGGAACGCTTTGTTTTCGCTCGTCTCTTTTTCTATTTCTCGAAAGAAGCATCGATTAAACCGTATTCAACAGCTGCGATCTCATATTTCCTCGCGAAGAAAAATATATGCTTCCTAAAGAAGCGCGTGGTTGTTTCGATCGCTGCTGGTCTCATCTTCCGATATGTTTTAAACGATGTATCCGCGATACGAATGTTATTTATCCTCGAGAGATCGAGTTACTAAATTCCTGAGAATTTCAGTTGGAAAGGAAGCGCGTTTGAATCGGCGAAATAATATTTTCTTCCGCGAGCAAGTCGAAGATCGAGGCAGCGTTGGATCACGGCCGATCAGAACTTCTTCTCCCCGAAAGGGGAATCGATCTGAGTCACTGTCTCGGTCGTGACCTTTCGCTCGATGACTAATTTCTCGGCTGATCTTATGCTAAATCACCGCAGATACGTGCGACCGACTCTCGAGGGTACGAACAATCGCGTTGTGAAGGCGGTTTTCATTGTCCCGTCTAGTCATGCACGATGCCGTCATACTCGTGGAAGAAGTGGCGATAGAGGAACAGCGATCACCTACGACTATCCTCCTCGGGATCTGGGAAAAATATCCGCTTCCTTTGCTAAGCCGTTCTTTCGATTAGACAGCTGGTCTATTATGGTTTCGCTCAGGCGAATAAACCTAATGAATTTCCGTTGAAACGCGAATGCAGCGGAGACCTACTAATGCGCGGATTAACTTTCTACTGGTAGGGACGATTAGACGGATCGATCTGCGGCTGCTTGATCGCCGTTTCGTTGCGTAAACATCGACATGGTGATAAAAAAATAATGTCATACCACCCGCGGCTAACTAAATACGTATTACATTTATCGATCCTCCTACGTAACGCGTTACTCTCCTCCGTTTCGCGTGAAACTTCCGACACGTTGGATCTATAGGTGAAACAGCGAAAGACCTACCTAACTCGAATTCAGGTGCGCTAAATTTCAATGGTCTAATTAACTTCTGTTAATCCCAATTGTCTCTAGACCCCGTTAACTCGCGGGACGAGAGTTGCTCTATAAGCGGGGAATTAAGAGCGAAAGCGAGGCTCGATTATGCTCGGGGCAATTGTCGATTCGAATTACAAAACTCCTCGAACCCGTTCTACCGATCTAAACAATCTTTTCTCTGTTTCTTCTCCGGCTGAAAGCCGAGAGACGTGCCTCATCCGCGGTCTAGTTTCAGTTTCAACGCGCGTTCCGCTCCCGTGGAGAACTAAAAGCAAGAGCAGGTTCCAGGCGTGTGCTCCGGGCGATTTTCCACCGTCTTCGACACGAGGCAGCTTCTCTGACGTGTCTCGCACCAGGTCCCTCCGCTAAACGACCAGTTTATTCAGTTTATTGTCGCGTTTTTCACCGGCGAGAAACGGGGTCGCGTTCGTTCACCGGGAAACCGCGTCATCTGCCGATGAGTCAAAGGAAAAAGGGCCTTCGAGGCTCGTCCGCGTTCACCTTCGCGCGATTCGCCGCGCGAAAAGTTGCTCGCCGGTTTAACGAGAGGCCGGCTAGCACGTTCTGACGCATCCACCGAAAATATTCAGCCGCATAAACCAGAGTCCGTTTAATTTTCTGCAAGCGGTGACTAATATGGTCTCGAATATCGATCTCCGCGTGCCGACAGTCCGCTGTTCGACTAGTCTCATACGCGAATAAACATTTTACTCGGTACGATTAAGACAAATGTCTCTCTACTTCGACAGAGAAGATGAACGAAGAAGAAGACAGAAGGGGAGCGATTTTATTGAGCCTCGAAATCATCTCGAAATCTTTGTGGTCTGTCGAAAAGTTCAAGCAAAAATTGGGAACATTTGAACATCGTTCCGGATTATATAAATACTAAATGCCATTTAAAGGTCATTCAAAGGTTGTTTGAAAATCATAGGAGAGATGTATTAGAACGAATATCCAAATAACAATCTGTTTAACGATACTAAAGGAAACTTAGCGTTACCATTTTCTATGATATTTCCCTGCTAGTTAAAGAAACTTTTAGAGGGGAAATGATTTTTTTTTATTAACGAACGTATGATTTCAGGTATCTATAGAAAATGAGGTACTCAAGAGGAAGTGTAATGGACGGCGACCAAAGGGCATGCAAATTCTTAACCTTGGTTTCTTTATTCTAGAACGGTAGTTACGCGCTGCGGGGTCATGCACAGGCTTGTACTCGCAGAAAAAGGATCGTACGCACTGATGGGTATAATAAAGAAATTACCCATTTCCGGAAACCGGTTAGCCTTTTGTCGGTTGCCCGGTTTGGCGAAGAAGAAGGACGGGTTTTCACTGGATCGGGCTGAAATCATCGGCTCGGTTCTTTTCATTTTCTAGAGCTATCCAGCGGGTAGCGTTGGATCGCTCGTAAATTTGCCTCGCCGGTGATAATTTCACCTCTTTCCTGCGTTTGCCGCGATGCAGGTGCCTCCTCTCCGTTCCGGCGTCTCGGCGTTTCCATCGGAAATAAAAACTGCCGACCCATTAACCTAAGTAGAGGTGTAAATTTCAATAGAAAGCACTCGCGCGTTCGCCGGTGTTTCTAAATTGAAAATCTGCACCTTTTGCTTTCAGACGGTTACGGACCGAGTGCGATTCGTCTCGCTTCGAAATTTAAACCTGAAATCTTCCTTCCCGTGCGTGTGTCCGCAGGATATTCCGACTCGTCGTTTGTATTTCACTTCTCCGCCGCGAGAGGGCATAGCAGCCGTTGCTCGTGACACGAAAACCCAGTCTAATAATTAGGTCATCGATCTGTTCCTCCTAAGCCTACTACCTAAATAGCCCGTAGTATCATCTTAACGTGGTATTTAGGCCATCGACAGGCCTATTCTTCGTAAGCCTAATCTACAACGCGCGAAATAGGCCGGCGAACGCGGCGAAACGGGCCGTCGCGTGTGACAGAAGCTTCTTTATATTCAAATGACATTTCACATTCGCGATGGCGCGTGGCACGTTTTCGATCGTGCCCATACGAGCTTCCGGTCGCGTCCATTAGCGTACCCGTGGTGCATGGTAAACGGTGTTCCCTGTTATCTCGCGATAAAAGGAAGGCACGAGTCCCGCATCGTGGGCAACGCGCGACACTTCCGGCCGCTCTGCCTTTTCCTTTCCTCCCCGGCACTGTTACAGGCACCTGAGAAGTTTCACGCGGCTGCGCGCACGCATGCGCGTCCGAAACGAAATCGTTTACGACTTTCACGCTCGGGAAACAATCGGCGGGATCAGAAACGGTAAAAGTTGCCGGGTCGTGGTCGCGTGAGCCACTTAATTGTACGCGAGAACATCTCCAATTAGAGGGTTTAATTAATGTTCGAACCCTTTTGCCAGAAAAAACCACAGCCGTTCATGTGGCGCCCCGCACATGTTTCCTATGGCGCCCATAAACGTTTGAAGGTTATGTTCGCCGACGGTAACCCGATCTTCTGTTTTAATTTCGCTACGATCCTTCTTCCAGACGCTTCTACGCTGCATCGATTTTGCATTGGTAGAAGATGACGGACTACTCGATTGATTTTAAATTTATATCTCATTCGATGCTAATGATCGATCGATGAAAAGGGAGTCCAAGGGAATGCTTTTATTCCGATGGAAACAACGTGCTATCAAATTCGAAAGGTCTAAGGAACGATTTGTATAATTTACGTGACACGAATCATTATCGAGAACCCTTTCCAGGGGCCCTATACTTGCTGCAACTTGTTCTTCATTGTCATTACGTCATCGGAGACGCATGGATATGACAGTTTATTATAGGAATGAATAACTGGGTTTTGCGGAGAGATCAGGGCCGGCCGAAACGTACGAGCGCCCCGAGGCAAATTGATGATTTGGCGCCTCTTCGAGCCAAGGCGCGAATAATCGTCTGCGGAAAGCTGAGTTAACGCGATATTTATGGTTTATTTGACAGGGTTATTCTGTTCTTTGTATCGAACCGCGTTCAAGGAGCGGACCAAGCGCATTCGCGTACAGGTGATCACGTTTAGCGATTGTTCAATGACAATCTACAATACCCGCTGAAATATACTTTACAACCAAAACATTAATGTCTGCGGGTTTATTTTTCAGCGAGACCCGGTCGCAAGTTAAAGCAACTCTCGAAAGCAGTCGGGAATAATTAAGTATACACGGTAATGTAATATCGCGTTGCTCAACGCGACCGTGAGTGAGCAAGGACCCCGATTTTGCGCTCTTTTAACACGCCGAATGCTAAGAAGTCAATGACTCGAGTTACAAACTACCAAGACTGCTTGCACGTTACACGATACACTCTGGGTGTTCATTAAGAACATTAACATCGCCTACCATTCATCGGATACAAAGAATCGTGTCATGTAACGATCGATGGAGAGACTCTCTTATTAACAATCGACTCGGATAAATTTTCTTTACGAATCATTTAGAGTCGTTCGCGATAAAAGAAAGTCTGTAATTTCTCCTCGGTGTACCAGAGAAACTTATCTCCGTTCGATAGAGGCTCGAACATGTGAACCTCATTAAACCAGAACTCCCAGCTACTCAACCTCTCGCTGGCCAAACTCGCAGCCATTCAACTCTGCATAACCACGTACCATCTCCAACAACAAGTGTCTGAGCCAAGTTTTTCCTTCGACACCCTTATGCTAAATACCATCCTTTCAATGTAACAACTTCTACAGAACCATGGAATTTCGCGATTAGGTATCCTCCATTCAACAACGCCCATGAGAACTTGCTTGAACAATGCACAAGAGACACGCAGTTGTATACACATCCTCTGCACTTAATTCTTCGACTCAACCTAGTTTAGAAAATCTCAAGAAGGCGTAGAACTTGAAATTCAACGATTAGGTAATACCGTATATCTCAAAGATATTATTGCAAATTCCCCAAAAGGCAAAACTAAGAGAAGCATTATCGCAATTTCACTTTTTCTGTCTAGTTTCCAATTTGGACGATAATGTAGCAGCTCGAGGTCTCCTCTAGCAATCGATCTATGGAACCATCGGCTGCCAGTGTTTTTCCTACAGCGCATCGCGCACGAGAGTCGACTCGAAAATAGATCGTCGCTTATTTTCGGTGGATCGGGCGCGCGCCTCCCCTCGAATCGTCCTTTTTCCACCTTTTTTTTATTGTCTCCGTTGACCATCCACCGTTTCGCTGGTCGCTTCCGAGCGTCATGCAGCCGGAGTTCGGTTTATTATTACACATGGTATTCTCACATCCCCCGGACGTCATACGTGCTCCTTCTCTTTCTGTCTTTCCGCCCGTGTTTCTGCCTCGCGTCCTCGCGGGGCTTATTAAAGGCTCGCGACAGAGAGAGCACCTTGAAAGCCCTGAACTTCAGGCCTGAAGCTGACTGACTCAAGGTCGGCCTGAATCAGAACCGGCCAACCGGTTTTTCGGAGAAGATTCGGAGAAGAAATGTAAGATTACGCCTCCGCGGGCTCCGCTCGTGCAACGCTTTAAATCTGCCTGGCCAGACACCGCTCCGTCGATGCTCGTTGTAAATTAAATCGCCACTCGATTGCGAGAAAACCGTCTGTGTGTTTATTTCCGATATCCATCTCGTTCCGATGGATTTTCGTGTAACAGCGTTGCAGTAGGTGAGAATAGCAAGGCACAATTTGCGATTTAGAAGACGACGCTCGGGCGTACTCCCGTTTTGATATGCAAATACGAAGAGTATAAATCAAGGAGCGAGCGTAATCTTAAAACGTTCGCGATAATCGGGATATTTTGAAGTTGGCGGAACAGAAAACTAGGGAAGCGTCGTGTTTCCTTTCCGCGATTTCTATCATTTCTATTGAAGCTCAAGGATTTTAATAACGATCGAATATAAGCCAGACCTCGCGATAACTTGTTCGGCCTAGAGCGTAAATTTGTTATATTCGCTGCGTGATAGACAACACACGTTCGGCCGTTTACGACCGATCGCAATTGCCTTACCGACAGTTTTTACAGCCACCGGAAACCAGCGCCGCGTTTCCAGCCGATTTAGAATTCCAATTTGAAGCTCCATTTCCATTATTCTAATATCACCGGTGAAAAACAAGTGAAACGCGGCTGCAACAATAGTTCCTTATATATATATTTCTCTTTTCTTTTTTTTCTTCGTAGAATGCTTGCGTAATTTGGTGAGCGAAGAAAAAAGAGATATGCTTTACGAGCCAGCAGATCCGTTATTTGCATAAAGTAACCAGACTGGATTACGCGGAATTTAGAAAGTTCACCGGAAACGCAGCGTCGCTGAGCACCAATTATCCTTCACATCCTCGGATATTTGGTAAACATTCGAAGTTTCTAGTTTCACGTAGCACGTAACAATGTAGCTGTGCAAAAGCAGAAGTGCATTAACCTCCAATCACTACGGACCTTTAATTACAGTCCACTTTATGCCCGCAGATACGCACACGCAGACAGATATCAATCATTGGCCCGATTATCACCGAACAACTCCGGTAGCAATTTCTATTCACCACTGACGTCACCGAGTTTTAACGCGTGGTTCGCGGAACTGGTTATACGTTGGAAGGAAGAAAAAGGACAAAAAGGGAGCCGATAGATAACGAAAAGTGGTTTGAAAAATACAGAACACACGGTTACACCGGTTACGTGGCGTTCGCGATAAAAATCGTTTTAAGGAACTTTGTCGTTATGTAATTTTACTATCGCCAACGGTTCCCGGGCTAGCGGCCCGGGGCCGGATATTCGCCAACCGTGAAATATCACCGTGCGCGGTGAGCCGATCGGAAAACTTCGTTTTCGTGTCATACAGCGAGACACGAGTGCCACTTTCACAGCGATAAACGTCTGATCTTTAATAATCCCAGACGTTTCGCGGTGAATAACCAGTGCGTAGTTTTAGAAGTTCCTCCGATTCGTGTACCCGTCGATCAGTAGAAAATATCGTAAGCTATGAACGTATATTGCTAATTTCTAACCAAGTTATAAATGCAAATCGTTCCTACGGAGACTCGAAAGGAAAATATCCGATGGCTGCTGAGTCAGCTGAATCTAGAATCGGAATGCGCTAAAATCGTGATTCCTCAGCAGTACGATCGACAGTTTCTGCTCGTTGGATTATCGCAAAGCGGAGGAACGTTCGACGCGTTTATTACGGTACCGAATAATGCTATAATTTCCGAATGAAGAAGCTCGACCAGTCGAAGCAAATCGCATTGTGTATCCGAGGAAATTTTCGAGTCGATAAAGCACTCGTTTATCTGCTTGTTGAACAGAATAACTCATCGATGTTTTATCTCGGAAGAGGCATCTCGTTTTCCGCTGGCAAATAACGAACTATTTCGATAGTGTCTTTTCGCGTTCGACTAACCCGAACGACTAACGTTTCTCTATTATGAAATGGGATAATAGTTTAATAGCGACTGTTAAACAGGTTGCTGGCATGGAACAAGTTGTCGGAGGGAAAAAGGACATTAAGGCATGACTAATAGACCTGGCCAGGTCTCGTGTGTTGCCCTGGTAAAAAAGCAGCGTGACCTTTGTCGTGACTCATTGTGTTTAATTGCCTTATCTTGTCCCCGATGACCTGTGACCAGGCTATAGACGTTCATTTCGAGGGACGAATGGACAAGGTGAGGCTACTTTCTGATAATTGTTTGCCCTTTTACAGAATAGGTCAAAGTCGCTCGCGTTATGTCCCACGGGGTTCTATCTGTACCTCTGTAACAGTAGATTTATCTGAAATTCAATTTCAAGGTCCGCGATGACACGAGCCTGCGTGTTTAGCAAGATCAGTTGGCGGCACCAAGGATTTCACCTCGCGAGATTTTCACTTGTCCGAGGATTATGGAACAACAAAGGCGAGGCGTTGCTCTTCTCGGTTGCTCCTACCTGTTCCACACGGTTCTTCGCGTTTTAAGGTCAAGAATCTTTGTCTAAACAATGACCCATAATCTTCGTTCCCTGTATCCCCTTAAACGAAGCTAAAAACGTGGAGGACTCGTTCCAGGTTACAGAATGAACCTCGGCCCGACAGAGAAACAATGCGCCGGTTTTTTTTACTCCGGTTTCTTTCCTCGGCGTTTCCCAGAAAGATAGTTCACTGGTGCGTTCGTGGAACCACGAAGATGCCTTCAAATCTTTCACCGATGATTGCAAGGAGATTTTCGAAATTTTCGAAATTTTTATTTGCTTCACCGAACGAACCCAAAAGTCGAAGAGGAAGGAGACGCTAACGCCGTGATTCATCGAGGACCGATCGTATCGATAACAACAGTTGGCCGAAGAAATTCGACTTGACGATGTAGGATAAGTATTATCTCAACGGGTATAATAGTTTGACGTCACTGTCGACTGTAACGAGTAAGTGGCGGACTATCGATACCCGATCATACCGACCGATTCAGGGGTAACGAATCGCGGATGAAAATCGTGAATCTAATCGCCTGCGTGCTTCTCTTTTTATTTAAGTTTCTCTTCCCTCACTCCGCGATGCTGATCGGTTGATTACAATTTTTCAGGTGTACCCGCGATATTCGTGACACGTTCTTATTACGATCGGGACGATTATTTGGATAAAAGATAAGCGACTGATAGAAAAAGCGGTCGTAAATTAACGTTGCTTTTAAGGCAATTTCAGTGAAGGCGTCGAGTACAGGTAATCGAAAAGGCACGTTCAAGCGTGGCCTATTCGCGGCGAAATATAATTTCGTTTTCGTGTTTTTTTTGCCCGCGATAACGTGCAATAGGAAGGCGGTTTCAGACTAACCTTGGCTGACCAATGACATCTTTATCAAAGCAGTTAAACCGTTAACCATACGTCGATTCGAGTAACGATTTAGCGGGTTCTTCGAACGTCGCCTTAATAAATTCGCTTGACCCTTTTACCGAACTTCCACTCGCACGTGGTCAATTATAGTTCGCTACAAATCCAGTTCTAAATATATATATCGATATTTCAACGGTGAATCCTCGAAAACGTTGAAGAAGTCACGCGTCGATAATGTTATGGCGAATATCGACGGCGAGAACAAAGAAGAAAATCCATATAACGGGCTTTGATCGAAGATAAAATAATTTCGAACGGATTTTACGCGAGGCGCATAAGAGAGATGATTTTGAAATGTCAGGCGTAAAGGAAAATTATCCCGCAACGTGATCATCTTAAGATGTCGCAAGCATAGATTGCGAGATGAATTATATACGAAAACCACGCCGCGCAGATTTACGAGTAAAAAAGGTACTTCGAGTAGCATGTTGCAGACCACCTCGCGATGCATCTGCAGTAATCCGTGCATCACCTAATAAAAGCACGAGATGTTCGCAATTTCGTTTCAGTGACTCACGTTCCAGATGTCAATGACATAAAGCGCAGCTTGCGCGCCTCCTGCTTTGCGTGCATTTTCGAGAAAAACTGTCTGTACAAGAAGTATACAACGTCGATTGCGACCTTGCGTTATTCTCGTCATTTCACCGGCTAGATTTGCAACTGCGTGGAAAGTAAGAATCTTACGATACAGGATAATCTTACGACACAAGAGAATCGTGTTAAAATATAAGCAAAAGTGGCAAATTTTGATTTTATTCCGAACATAACCTTTCGCACCTGTCGAAATCACGTGACGAAGGAAGAAACTTGAGGGATATCGGGTAAGGATGAAAGAGAAATGAAATAAAACTTACGTTCCAGCCGATTGGCCTGTCACGAATGTCACAGAGTGTTCACCCACGAAACTTGTCACATCACAGTCGCGATCACAGGCGCAACGTCCGAACAAAGACGTCCTCTTTCGAAACTACGGCTCCGCGCGGTCCGAGCGTTTAAAGTGATTCCACGGGACTCTTACTTTTATTTATCGCGGACGGGAGTGGATGCACGAGGCTCGGCTATCGGTTCGTACACCTGGATGACACCTGGAAAACTCGTTCCGCCGAAGAAAGCCACCGCCGATCTCTCAGGGTGCCTTTTGTGCCCGTCTTCGACATAAAACTTATGTGATCTTGTGTGCACACGCCACGGTGTAACACACGAAACTGCCGGCTTAAAGGAACTCTCTGTGCCGTAGAAAGAAGGTGGTGGAGGAAGAGAGGAAGACGTCCGAAGGCACAACAGAGAAGGAGAAACAGCCCATTCCCTCCGTGTGTTCCGCGTGGTCGTGTTTGTGTGTGCCGATACATGCGTGTATATACATAGATGTACACGCCAGTGTGGGTATACGCGTTTAAGTATCCGACTGGCGATAGACGGGTATCGGAAGCACGAGAAAATACGTTTCTTTTTTTTTGTCGGGAAAACATTTAAATTGCAGAGAATTCGAGGATGTTCCGTTCCCGCGTTAAACCAGAGGGCGCCAGCGTAGACACTTTTGGGCCTGTTTCGAAAGCATGGTAGAATTAGAAACGTCTCGAAAGAGCCTATGGGATTGTTTGTATGTCACGCGCGTTCGAGGTTATGTATATAGGCGATCATGATCACTGGTCCTCTTAACGGAGGACAACGATGGAGTTTCGAAACGACTTGTACGACGAGTAGAATTGGGCGTAACATGCGCAAGATTTTTATCAAGGTTATTTGTTAAAATGAAAATTCCTTATTTGCTGCTAATTACATCGAAATTCTTTCTTTCTGCTTTCTGAATGTGTTATATATGATTTCAGAGAATTTATCGTTCGGAACTTTACACGAAAACGTTAAGCTTGGCATTTTTTGTAATTGGCTGAAATTACTGGCCGTGCGAAGAACGTTTAAATTGCTGATCGATGTTTAGCGGCGTACGAAAAAGAAAAAGAGAGAAAAAAAAGGAAGAGTTAAACGTCACATTGTACACAAAGGAAGCGTTTCAAGGAGTAATCTAAATGAATGGGAAGGCGCGCGCGCATTTCCTTTCGTCTCGAATAAAACGTTACTCCCTAACGACCTAAGTGCACTTCCTGTATAATTAAGTGTACTCAACTTTGTTACGCTTCCGCGAATTCGTTGAACTCGGCAAATTCAATATTAGATAAATTGCTACTTACATCGAAACTAATCGAACAAACGCTGCGAAACGGGTTACGTGGAAAAAATATCGAAAAAGGTAACTAGCTTCTAATTGTAAGGAGTAACAACAAGAATGGCTGTAACGGATGATAAACATCCGTGTCTGAGGCAATTACAAAGTGCTATTTTCAGCCGCATGTGTCTGCACAGTTGGTATCTAATTACAATTAAACGAGATCCAGTATAGTGTGAAAGATACGAGGGTTTGCCTTTTCTTAACGATGGCGGCAAGTGATCGGCTGGAAAACTGCAGCTTTACATCGAGAAGCCAAAATGTGCATCGCCCTTTCATACTATAATTTACTTATAGTCCACTCTATCCACGAGCATATAGAACTTATATGGCGCCATCTCCTTACAGTCACTTAAATATTGTTCGAACGTTGCATTTGCTTGGCTGTAAAAATATCGCAAATTCGATACGCGAAGGAAAATACAATGAATTTTTGATTGGATAATCTAAAGAAGATATCTAAAGTCTACTTGATGATTTATATGAATTTAAGCCGCTTATCAATCGGCGAATCTTGCTTTGTTAATCAAGGTTCAAAAAAACGCTACACAACGAATATACCTCTGTGTTGGTGTATCGAGGGGAACGATTAAACGAACAGTGTCCAATCAAGCCTCCGTTACGGCACAATTATATTTTCGAATAATTATTTATTTATGAAAAGTATGCGACTGGCGACGCGACCCCTCGCGCTAAACCGGTATTAAGGCTGCACGCGTGCAAGCATCGTCTGCACTCGGCTTAATGTCAGCCAAGCGAGTTGGCACGAAGTACGATAAATGCCACTTTCGCCCTGGAATAACCTATAGCTCTCGGGTATCCCCTACTTTGCAATGATAATTCGCACCTTCGAATGATAAATCTTCCGATCTTTTATTCTCCACTGTTTCCTAAGAAGATGCATCCCCTTTACACGCAATTATTTTAACTCCACGCGAGCACCTCCTTCGCCACTTTGCCTCAAGAATAATGACGGTGCTTTGTTAATAGTTAAAGGAATAATTACGCTTCCACGATGGTAAATAAAATACCGTTTATCGGTATTAAGCACCCATCCCAAGGTATTAAGATCTAATATCGCGGTCTAATTGCTTACTTATATTCACTGAACAACTACCATTTCCTGTTTCTTTGAAATTCCCAGTGATTCCCGAGCTCGAAGGTACGCAGGCAAAAAGCACTTCCCAGATACTCGGCTTTCCATCATTAATCTCGTGACAAGCGTGGCCAGCAGGAATCCCGTAATGAGACGAAATAACTCAATATCCGCGTTTCTCTGCTTTCTTCACCGACGTAGTCGCAACGTAAGTTACATTTTGGAAAGAAAATCGAATCGTGCCATTGTACACGCTCGAAGTTCGTTATTAGTACTCACGATGACTCATACTTCTCTACAGGCAGGCACAAAGAGCATCATCGTACCCGTTCCGGCGCATATAAATGCAAAGAACAGGACGATTATCATTCCACGTGTGTTCCATCTGGTCTTACGATACATACCGCTACGCTAGTTTTGTAACCGTTAGTCAGTGTTTCGAACACGAGCATGATTGACACGGTTATTAATCGGATCCACCGTAAAAGTAACAAGAGAAAGACACTCTCGATCTTTCGCCTCGTCTTTTTCTCCTTTTCTTTCCAATTTTTTTTTATTTTATCTCAAGGCTGCAGAGAACCGAGGCAACGAACCGAGAAGACGAAGAACATTTGAGAGTCGACGGCAAGGCAAAGTCGGTGAAAAAACTCGGCAAGCTACGCGGCCAAGGATGAAGCTGGCCGATGCAAAAATACTCATCGGCGAAACCGAGGGTTGCTGCTGCTGCTGCTGCTGCAGCCGCGAGAATTTTTCGAGAGCGAGCGTTTTCTTCCTCGCGGGTAGCCCGCGACGGAAAACGAACCGCAATAAAGTTTACAGCGTGGCCCCGCTGACTCCCGTGTATTTATAGCTGGTCATTTCCACGGGGATCCTCCCGTAATTTTCGAGTCGAACGACTCTGCACGTCCACGGTTCCCCTTTTGCTTTTTCCTCGCCTTCGCGCCGGGAGGAAGCCGACTCTTGCTTGCAATCACAGAGGAAACCGAGGATCGCCAGACCGCTGCTTCCACCGCAAAGAATTCGGCGCCTCGTATTCTTAGCGATATCGGATATTAAAAGCAGGCATTACCATGGATTGAGAGACATTTGGACACGGTTAATGTTGCGGTCGAAAATCGCGGAGCGGTTTCTCTCCATATTTCATGATCCTTCCGTTCTCTTCAAGGTCCCCGGTAAATATAAATCTTTCAGTAATCGAAGTTACCTAAATAATTGAGCAACTTATGTCGTTTCGCCCGCGGGCCAGGCTGTCAGCGTTTAGCGATGGTTTATTTCCATCATACAATTTGAATCACGGAGTCAAAAGCAGCCTACTGGCCCATTGATCACCGGCATCTACCTCGACGTAACGTGTCAAGTTCATTCTGACGTAATATCGAGACCCACGTGGACGATGACCGCGGCCAGGGACGAAAGAGGAACGATGTGTCTGAATAATGATGAGTTAGACACCGGTTTCGATCGGCGTGGAACGTAGCCGTAGGGAAAACCACCACCCAGTCACGAAACCACCCCTGTAAGTGTCAGTAGCGTGCCGTCTGTTGTTCCTATTGCCACGAGTTTCCGTTATCCTTCGGCGAGCGCGTTAATTGAGACACGCTACTGCAAAGTCGACGAGAAATACTAGAGATTCGACGAAGATTTAGAGTGACACGGAACGATTCACGAAGGTTGTACAGCAGAGTGAGAAATCGGTGAAGACGTTGGGTGATGGGACAATTTTGAACGATCTATGAAATTTCGAATGTAAGTGGTCCTGGTTGATTATTCCACTTGCAACTGGTTTACGAGTTTACGTTGGCAGAGTTCGCGATACGTTTTTCTTATTTTCGAACTCGAAGATTTCTACCTTGATCCGTTGACGAGCAAAGAATCGAAAGCGCTGTTAACGCGATTCGATTCGATTTAACGCAAGTATTTCGTTTCTCGAAACTATTTCATCTTAGTTTACGGAATACGCGACAGATGAAAAATTTAACGCGCTGTTTAATCGCGAACTCGAGACGTAAAAGATACAAAAGAAATTATTCATCGTTTCTCATCGCTCTTTTTCTCTCGATAGCAAATTTTCAATTAGCGAGCAAGAAACGATGTCAAATCAACAGAGCTGTCTGTTTGACGACGTAACTTCGGAATTAAGTTAGATAATAAGATCGTCGAGCGGAAAAACGTTTAATAATTCGGTCTCGTTCGGAACGGACCGATTACGTGGACCTGGGCGGAACGATTTTGCTGCCCGATCTTATTGGCTTTCACTTTCCAAATCGTGGCAAAACGGCGCGTTTACGTTAATTGTTGTAAAAAGGAAAGGTACAATATGAAAGGTGTAAAACGAACCGAGCGAAACGGAGTCGCGAAAGAACCGTGTTCCATGATCCACATAGATTTTCAGCGTTTTTTTCACGCGTTCGATAGCAAGAAGCGAGCGCTGATTAATGCGACCACGGCCGAGACGTTTACACTTTCGATTCGTTGCAATTTCATTTATTTCAAGCCGCGTGAAAAGAAATATTCAATTCGGAATTTCTGTTCCAACGGACAATAGAGGTCTCGCTTATCGATGACAAACTGCAGGATTTCTAGCGGAATAGTAATTAGCGTGAAAACTTTCGCTTCAATTGCGGCAACGCGTGTAGTTATTATCTCGCGTGTAAGCAAACGCGGGTAATTAGCCGACTCGTTGTTGTATAAATTTTCGTCGGATCCGTACGCTTGTCGGTCGATTCCAGAGGGCTTTCGCTATTGTAAATTCCGGAAAACCAGGCATTTCACTTCTCGATCCGAGATCCAGCTCTGACCGATTGTTCGCGATGGCTCGAAACGGTTCATGGGAACGACACCGATCGCACGCCGCTGAAAATCAACCAGATTGAATTATCCTTGGTCCGGATCCACGCCGGCCAATTTCTCTTTCTCCCTGTTAATCCTATTAACCATCGCCACTTATAATTCGCAATTTATGACACTATTGTGTACGCGTTTGTGTTTCGAAGGTTGACGAATGGTGCTTGTGAAAAATCCATCGCCTTCCCGAGGCGAGAGTCGTCAAAAAGAAAATGCGAGGAAGGATAAGGGAAGGAGTCGCGTGTCTCGCGGCAATAGCCCGGCTGATCAGTCCACCTCCAGGGGAAGTAGTCCAGGAAAGAGCACTTCCGGTGTCAAAGTAGTCGGGAAAAATAGCTTATTACACTCTCGTGGAAGCGAGTGAGTATACGCCGATCTTTGAATCCGATAATTGTACTTTATCCCTGTTATTCCGCCGTTATCAGCACACATTCGATCGATCACTCGATGAAAAAGGCCTCGTAAGTGACATCGCGAAGATAAAAAAATGTTAGTAATTTCATTAATAACGTTAACAGTCTGTTTACTTATATTTGGATGATTCGCAGATGATTTCTCGAGCGGTAATAGCCGAAGCAATTTTCATACCTTTGACTAATACGAGGGAAATCACCAAGACTAACTCGCGTTAACGGTGTCCGATGGAACACGAAGGCTTGCACAACAATTTCGTTTAAGTGGACAGCATAAGCAAATGTTTACGCAGAAACTATCGACCTGGCTGAGAACGTTTCTGCGAGAGAAACTAACGCGCTCGAACAATCGATGCGAAAATAATTTCCCATTTTCCTTTTCCGCTAAAATACATCGCGAATCGATAGCCCCGCGACAGCGACGGTTTCGTTATTGATAGCGTTATGAATATTCCATAAATCGAGCATACATTATCGTAACATTATCGCTCGTCTGTTTAGCGCGAGAAGAACGGTTTCTTTCTTATTTTTTTATCGACTTTCGAGCACGATAATAAAAAAAAACACACAGATAATACAGGACGGTACGAGTTAGCGAGAATCGCTTATCGTTTACGATCTCGACGATAACGCCGAATTCCTTTGATTCGATCGAAAAATACGGGCGTAAAAATAGCGACGAGGAGAAGGGGATCGAAAATAAATGAAGTAACGCGGGCGTTAAATTCGTGAACGCTGGAATAACCGGCGTCGTGAAAACGGAAGGGAAATGGGTAGGAAAAATATTGACCGATGGAAAACTACCGCACGAAATTATCGCGAATGATACTCGACAGTCGCGACGACGTCAGAATGTATGTAGAATTGGCTTGTAATTCAGCGGAAGCTATCCAGAATTGAACTGGACAAACGACGTGTCGCGTGGTTTCGAAAGGGAGGCCCACAAACAAGTTTGCGGATGAATCCTGTCAGAGGAATTTACAGAGGAATTAGCAGAGGAATTAGCGAGTTGTAACCGTTTGCTGGATATCGCTTTATAGATCCAGGACACGGACAGGTCGATGTAACGCGGCGAAAAAGCTTTCGGCTGGTCATTCGGTTTAATTTTCCACCAGGGGTTGCCTGTCCGTGTAAACTCACCTTAATCGTTTCGCGTAGTTATACGTACGGACATTGATAGACACATACGTCGCAATTGCGACACATTTTGATGCCGTGTATCGATTACGGGACCTTGCCGGGTTGTCTCTTTCTGTCGGTCAATATCGCAACGATCGCGAACCGTGCGCCCATGAAAAGAGATCTCCGTGTTCAGACACGTGAAACGTGTACTTTACTCGTGGATTGGTCTGTTCGGCTACTTCGTGATGGAAAATGGAAAACAGTATAGAGAAATGTACACTGAATAATACGGAGAGAAGTTATTTTACGGTTTCTTCTCAATCTTTCTCTTTTTCTTTTTTCTTTTTCTTTTTTCTTGAAGATTCGAGGGACTACTAGTCGCAATTGAAACTAAAACGTTTAGAATTACGCGTTAACTTTTGCTATCAGAGATCCGACATTATATCAAACGACTCGCAACTCGTGGCATTAAAATATTAATTCCGCGTTTGCTGTTCGAATGAAGGTATTGCACGCAGGAAGGAACGAGGCCGTTGTCAAATAAAGTGACGCTAAAAATAACGATGAGAGCGACTATAATATTGACACGCGGTTTATTATCATATAATATCGTCAGACTTCTTTAGCCTGCGATGCAACACGAGTCATGAATGGAATTACGAAGGTGTAGAGGAGCAAGCAAGCATCGTTAGGTCATCAGGAAGTCGTAAACGACGACGCGATGCCTTAATGAAAAGAGACGCGTTAGATTCAGGCGGATAATCGAGCCATTCTTAATTTTACAAATCGACCCACTGAATAGAAGTCGAATCGATAAACATCCACGAGATTGATCGTGTTAAGCTTGCTTGATTAAAGGAATAAACAGCTTAAGCATGCAATCTAAATAATGAAAACGCGTTAACGAATCGGGTGTACCCATCGACAGGCTTCGTTCGAATTTGTTACCTTTCTCTCGTGGAAATATTCGTGGCGTCTGTGAACCGAGGCAATTTGTAAAAGCTTCTCGATTCAGCCCTGTCGATGCCACACGTGAGCGTTAAGCGAGCGAACCACGATTTCTGTCAAGCTTTTAGCGTAATTATAATTTCCGATTGATATATCGAGTGGCCACGATGCGGTATAAGCTGCTTTTCTCTATCACGTCCGAGCCAACGTCAAATTTCTTCGACGTCACGTATCTATACACGCAATAACCTTGTGCGACTTCGTCGAAGTTTATACGTATCATAGTTTTATCGCAGTAACGAATCATAGTTCTATCGTAGTAACGAATCATAGTTCTATCGCTGCTATAGCCGAATAAGCAAACGTCGCTTTCCCATGCTCTTCTACAAGTGCATTAACCGTCGATAATGCTTTCCAGCGAGCAGGGAAACGTGAAAAGTTTCGCGAGACACGCGTGCTTTGCGCAACCGTGCATCGGTTCAAACGAACGCGAAATCGGAGTGTCTGTGCGCATAATTTTAGGCTTTCACGGTTATGGCATCGATACTATCGGCCTTACGGTGAATACACGCTAGATCCAAAGCCTCGAACATTATAGCGGTAATGTCCAGATTAATTTCCGAAAAGAATCAAGATAACACCACACCCGGAAGAACGCTCGAATTCGTAGCGCTCGTTTGATTCCGAATTAACGGAGAACATAATACTACGAAATAAATTACATCCATCTTCCTCTCTAATTTGCTTAACAGCCGGTTACGATTTATAAGACGCGATATTTTGTTATCGTGCACCGTTCCGCGCGCGTGCAACAGTCGAAAAGTATTGTTTATCCAGGCAATCAATCGGGACTGTCGGTTCGGTAATCAAGCTCTCGTGAATCATTGACTGAGGTCGAAACGATTTTTCAATACCGCGATTAACCCCGCGGCGCAGGAGGAGAAAACGAAATCATAAACGAGCCTGGTCAATCACGCGATTTTTCCTCGACAGTTTCAGTTAGCCCGATTGATTGAACTTCCTCAATTATTTACCCGCCATGATAAAAGGTCAATCATGAGTCTGCCAGATGGGCAGACTCCTGTTGAAACGTTCGATCATGGTAGAGAACGGCGTTACGGTTCCACGGGGAACTTTTACAGAAATCAACCCCGACTTCGCATCTTTCACGAATCGTTCTCATCCGTTTATCTGTTCCGATTTCAGGACTGGCAGCATCGAGAGGCTGGTAGACGGTGACAAAAGAGTGATCGCCACCAAGCATCTGCTTCCAGAGAACAACATAAATGTTGTCGTCAGGTAATCCAAAAGAAACGCGCAACGCCTGTAAAGTTCTGCCGTACGGGCTATTGTAAAATTAATCCGCAGAAATTAATCGCGTTTAACGGCGTTAACGGTGAAAATAATTTTACAGAGTCCGTCCACTTAGCAGTAAGGAAATTAAGGCCGGCGACGATATGGCCGTGCAATTTCCCGGCGATGGACAGATATACGTAAGTCTGCTTCCTTATCTACCTCTGCTAATACAAATTAATTTCGACTAGAACTAGATAATTCGTTGATTAACCGACGCCGGCCTCGCGTTCCCGGCCTCCCCTTGTTTAATTAAAAGTAAACGAAATTATCGTAAATCACGCTGACATTTATCGTCCAATCTTGTTACAGTGCGAAGGATTGCCGAGCAGCGGGGACAAGAAGGGCAAATTATTTTCGTACAACGTCGTGTTCGAACCCACGGCCACTCAGGAGGACATTCTGCAATTTTCTGGCATAAAGAAGCTGATCGAAATGGCGGTGGAAGGGTTCAGCTGCACCGCGTTTTGATACGGCCAAACCGGAAGCGGGAAAACTCACACCCTCACCGGACCTCCAGAAATGGTTAGTGAGAAAAGGTTCTCTATAGGTTCTAAATGCCTCTCCGATGAGAATTCGTCAATTTTATGACCGTGAAGGTAACCAGCAGGACTTCAGAAACTTCCACCAGGAAGTGTAGCAACAACGGTAAAGGGCATTATGAATTATGGATTAAAATAGTTAGTCGAATTGAAGGTCGTTGTTTGAATATAACTGGAAGGTTAATGCTGTTCGGCATGCGTAGATAAGATAATGACCGAGCAGACGAAGCTTGTTTGCGCTTGAACAATGCTCTATGCTATTGCAAAAACAAACTAAACAGTCAATAGAAACGATCAAATAATTAACCATGTCTCTTTAATCCTGATACTCGTACTTTGTTTCGTTATTTTTAGCAGAACAAAAGTCTTTCGATGATTCATATTTATCTTCCATTATAGACGTAAAGTTACATTAAATTTTATCTTTGATAAGGAGTTAAGAAAGAAGTTACAAACTGTATCGAAGAAATTTCTTCACGCGAATTATCGTTAACAATCGATGAATGTTCCTTTTTGCCAGTTCGAAAGGATGAACCCTTACTCGGAGCAACACGGCATGGTCTTCCGGTCTTTCGTCTACCTATTTAAATTGTTGCAAGAAAAACAGGAGTGTAACTTCGTGTTGAAAGCCTCCTTTCTGGAAATCTACAATGAGAAGGTCAGTATACCCGGCGTGAGATTGCGGATTAATTTCGAGTTATCGTTTCACTGAGATTCTAACTTGGATCCGTAGGTAATAGACCTGTTAAATCCCGGCTCATCGAGGAAACCATTGATGGTTCGATGGAGCAAAAAGACACGAGGCTTCTTCGTCGAGAACCTTTTCACTGTCGATTGCGAGGAACTCGACGACCTTCTCGCGGTTCTCGAAGAAGGTAGTTCTGTTATTGATCTTCACCTTTCACCCTGATAGGTGGACTTTAACCCCTTTTAGTTCAATCCTACACACAACGCATGCCTCATCCAGGAGGTTCTAAACGTTACAAGTTCTATTCGAGAATATATCAAAGGTGTATCCGTTCTTTGAAAGAAAAGAATTATTTTGCAAAGTTCCGATCATTGGTATTTCTTTTAAATTAGGGTATACATTTAGCGTCACGATCTTTCAGGAATGAGGAACAGATCAGTTGGCTCGCACAATATGAACGAGCATTCCAGAAGAAGTCATAGCATCCTCACCGTCAGTATCACATCTGAGCAACAGGTGAATGTCCTAATTATCGCACAAGAAAGATCAAATTATACGAATGTTAACGTTCATAGACGGACAACGGCGTGTTTATCTCGAGACAAGGGAAAATCAACTTCGTTGACTTGGCAGGAAGTGAAATGACGAAGAAGACGCAGAGCGAAGGGAAAACTCTGGAAGAAGCTAATAATATTAACAAAAGTCTTATGGTCCTAGGTATAGCTATAAAACACGTTACAATAATTTCCTTATGAAGTTGCAGTTGAAGTTGCTATACGAATGAAGCATTTAAAGTGCTGAAGAGTTCCATCAACTTTAATTCTCCTTCCTACCTAGCTCTACTTAAATGCTCGGTTAAATGGTGTTTCCTTGAAAGTTCGATATCAAATTAATAGAGTTCAATCGAATCATGTTTAATATTACGACTCGGGAAATTGATATTATCAATTATGCAGAAGTATTGCGAGAATCGATTCACACGAAAGGGCGCAAGCTTTACCTGCAACATCAACGTCTGTGGAGCAATCGATAAGCCCACGTGGTAGAGTGAATTACGTAAAAACGCGTTTGTGCTACAAAGAAGTTTTTTTCAAACTTTTTCTAAGGTAGACACTTTTTGTTTGTAAAGGTTACTGCATAGCTTCCTTGAGTGATGGAAAACGCAAAGGCGGACACATTCCGTATCGGGACAGCAAATTGACTAAACTTTTAGCCGATAGTTTAGCGGGAAACGGTGTAACGTTAATGGTAAAATTATTTTTACCACGGCGGCTGATAATTGTGCGATCGTAGCTAATTGTGTAATTTTATTCAACTTTAGATCGCCTGCGTTTCGCCGGCCAAATCGAATTCGAGCGAGACTCTGAATACTTTGAGGTATGCGGCAAGGGTGAAGAAAATCCGAACGAAACCCATCGTCGTGATGGTAAGAGAGATATCGAGTATACATTAAACGAGAAGCATGGGATATAAATAAAATTTGACTTCATAGGACCCTCGAGAAGCTCTGATCCTCAGTCTGAAACGGGAAGTAGGAGCCCTTCAAACGGAAAACGAACATCTGCGGGCGGCTCTTCATTTGAGTGGTGACTCTTCAAATATAGTTCGTAGCGAATCGAAAGGTAGATATGAAATATCAATTAATCAAAATTGGAATTGCGAAAACGCCGAAGGACGATAAAATTTTGATATTACGCAATTTTTTAATAATTCGATAATTAATCGAACCATATTAAACGATATTAAATGAATTTCCACAGCCGAGAGGAGGATGCCGTTAACGCCACCGGTAGTAGATTTGGATAAACTGTCCGAAATGGAACGACCTGAATTAAGTCAGTTGATTCACGCATATATTACGGAGAATGAAGCTCTTCGCCGAGAAAATGCAGAGTTATATGCGACGAGGGAGCAAGTGATACGGGACCAAGAACTCGTCTGCAGAGAAAACGAGAGATTGCTAAAAAAACTCGAGGATGTTAACTCGTAAGTACGGCTGGGATTTAAGACGACCTTGATAATCAATTAATTCGGTAGGTTTTATTACTGCAGAGTGTGTTGTCGGTCGCCGATCATACCTGCTAGACCTACGTATTCAGCGGAAGTCCTGAACGATAACGAAGAAGCACCTGGCGCGACCAACGTTTGGACCAACCCTAATGTGGAACCTACCCCTCTTTCAAGCGTATGTAGACGTATATGAATTGACAATAATAAACGGTTAGATAGTAAATAAATACAGGGTAGCGATATATCAATGCGAAACTTCTATTTGTAGGATATGATTAGGCATGGATTGTACAGATCGGCAAGTAATATGCCAGAAAAGATACAAAAGGAACTGGACAAACGTAGAATTGTAGGGAGTTATAATAATATAGCAGAGGCATACAAAGATAAAAGTCATCACCGTCGGCACAATTCGTGGGATAATGGAAATGGTACGACGAGAATGAGTCCGGATCAAACTATATCACCGATAGACGTTAATCAGTGAGTAGTGTCCAATAAATTATCATAATATTACATCTGAAAAATATTCAAATCAAACTTCTATTGAAGACAAACGCAATGCAAATTAATATATTATTAATATATTATTAATANATATAATATATTCCAGAAGAAAGTATTTTAAACTTATGCTAAATTCATCTCAAATAACCGTGAAAAAACTATTATCCACATTGTAGACTAGGAGTTTTGTTAATGTTCAGTTAAACTAGACCTATCAATATTTGCACATTGTCAATATCGAATGAAATGTTTGAAATTTTAGTCTAGTTTATCTGGATATCAACTAACTTCTATCTGCAATGTGTTGTTCTATCTGATATAGTCGATACCATTCTATCTACTAATTAAAGGAACGCGTGGTAACAGGTATAAAAAGGCGAGCATACGTCGCACCTCTACAGTCCCAGAAGAACGAAGACCATCCGAGACCAACGATCTCTTAGGCGAACCGGTTCAACCGACTGATCATTCGTACAATGAATCCTCAGACTCGATCCTTAGCAGTCCTCTGGAAATGGTGAATTCTACACCGGATACAGCTGAATCAGAAGCGCCAACGGCACCATTTCCTGCGGTATCGCATATTTTATCGCGGTTCGGCACTCCAGAACCCGAAGACCAAACGACACCGGGGGAATCTAAAGAAAAGGAGGATGAAACCACTCAAAGAGCGTTTGGAAGCCCAATTCCAATTGACGAGGACATACCACTTTGTACATACTAAGTGATAAGCACAATAGTCGATGATATATTTTAATCATAATGACCTGTGCTAAGGGTCAAAGGCATTGCGCCGGTTTCAGGGATGAAAAAATGAATTGGGAAAGATGCGAAAATTAATCGATAATTTGCTTGATAATTTCTAGTAGTAGAAGAAAGGGGAAAGCTATTTTGAATGAGTAAACGTAATTTAATTACGGGTGTTGTATGCGTTGATGATTATTGCTGTAGGATTGACAAAAGTAAGATATATGTATGTCTCTGAAATTGTAATGACATATTAATATCATGTTTTTAAAGTGGCAAAAATATGTAGTTTGTATAGTCGAGATATTATTTCTGTGTATAAAAGCATATAATTACGTGTGAGCTCAAACGTGAATACTTGAAGGTATGCGGTTTTTCGAAGTGGAAGGAAAATTTAGATTGTCGATATAAATTACTGAATTCTACCTCTGAATAGTATAAAACGAAATATTCTGTAATGGCAAAAGTATGGACCAAATAACGTACAATAAAGTATTTGACTGTTTTACCAATCGTTATTCCTTATTACTTAACCATTTATAGGACTAAACAGTTTGTCGAATTATACCTTTTTTTTTCTTTTGGATTGGATCACTCTGGACATTATAACTCGATTATTGAATATTGTTAAAAATAGTATGTTCGATACAAAAGAAAGCACTTTGAACGTATAAACTGGGACAAACGTTAAGAAAACATTGTTTTCTCTCTCTCTTTTTCCGATAAGAAAAATCTATAGAAAGACAGATGACCTAATATGTTCGTTATCGACGCGAACAAAGTATGTAATTCTACAATTGCGTGCTGATAATTCATCCATAATGCATGCATAATTTATTAGATATGCATCTTGCCACGTCAGATAAGTAAAAACAGAAAATTGGTAGGTTAGAAACGATTATCGTCCGCGATAATTCACATGTAGAGGGCGTCCGTGAAGTAAGTCGAATGTAGAGTTTTAGGGACAAATTACTTATTGGTCGGAGTCATTTCAACTACAATTAGTACATGGCACGAACAGCCAATCATTTTTAGCTGTTGAACAAAACTGTTTCCCTATTCGCTTGTTTTGTACGCCAATGAACAGATGGCATTCAAATGCAAAATTCATGATGTAACGTTAACCAACGATGTTGCAAGAGAAAAAGAAAGAAGCGACATAGTACAAAATTTCGTTGTGGAAATGATCAATCCGTGTCTCCGTTTCATTATTTTATCGCATCTTGTCCCAGAAAGCAAGGAGCAAAATTACAAATTAAAAAAGGAAAGCCCATTGTTTCACGAGGAAGGCGGCATCGCTGTTTTACCGATCGGACAAATCCCCATCCCCACTTTATCGAGGAAGCATCGACATTGCGATTGCTGCTGGTGCGACTGCGAGAGAGCAGCAACAGAGCGGATGAAAGAACGAGAATCATTCTTGGATGGACAGTGGAATCGTGGTAGAGTGCGGGTACAGTTTCGAAAGGGTAAACTGGAAACGACGAAGAACGGTGAACAGGAGAGAGGTGCGGCGAGAGAGAGAGCGGGCGCGTGTGGCAAGGTCGGTGCGTGCGGTGAAGTTACGGGCTTTATTAAAGTGCAGTCGGCCGGGTTGAAAAACAATCGACGGACATAATACGGCGCCCCGTGAAGTCCGATGTCTAGTGCTGAGGTGGTGGAGAGCTCCGTTGACCCCCCAGCTAAGAAGCGACGCGTTGCTGCCACCACGGGAGGAGCCGACGACTCGACGACGATCGCAGACATGGCGAAAAATGGCTCGACGTCCCGGGCCTCTACCGAAATTGACGAGGGTCTATACTCCAGGCAGCTCTATGTTCTCGGCCATGACGCCATGCGTCGCATGGCATCCTCCGATGTCCTGATATCCGGTCTTGGCGGACTCGGCGTGGAAATTGCCAAGAACGTCATCCTCAGCGGCGTCAAGTCCGTTACCTTGCACGATGACGCGTTGTGCCAGATTTCAGACCTCGGCTCGCAGTTCTATCTTACCGAGGCGGACATAGGTGAGCGTTCAAACCCGCGAATCACGAAACACACGAACTTCTTCGATACCAGGAATTTTCCTTTGTGATTTTGACATCGGGTTTTCGTGAATTCTGTCAATTATGATCGTGCTACCCGACGCGGCGATGATATGACGAATCATACTGTTCATCGGTATTATTGTAAAACATTTTCTTTAAATAGATACCTTCTATCTTGTATATTTCAAATGAAAATGGTAGAAATTATGTGGATATTATCGTGATTAATATATCTATATGTATATATGCTTTATGGAATTTACCCTTTCTTTCTATGTTATCAGCAAACTTGATAATAATAATGTTTAATAATATTTAATTGCAATTGTATTTATGTATAGCATTTAATTAAAATTAAATGCAATATTTGTTTTATTATAGAGCAAGATTACATTGTTGTATTTTTGGTTTTAGGTAAAAATCGAGCTGTTGCCTGTTGTCAACGCTTGTCCGAGTTAAACAATTATGTCCCCACACGTCATTATTCTGGGCCTCTAACCGATTCTTATATCAAGAAGTTCAAAGTTGTGGTTCTGACTGAAACTACATTGAAAGAACAACTGCGTGTATCTAAGATTACGCATGAAAATGATATAGCGCTTATTATAGCGGATACCAGAGGCCTATTTTCTCAGGTCTTTTGTGATTTTGGAGAAAAGTTCACAGTGGTTGATACTAATGGTGAACCGCCTGTAAGTGCAATGGTTGCTAGTATTTCACAAGATGCCGAAGGTGTTGTTACTTGTTTAGATGATACACGCCATGGCATGGAGGATAGTGACTATGTAACTTTTTCTGAAGTACAGGGAATGACAGAATTGAACGGTTGTGATCCAATAAAAATAAAAGTTCTTGGTCCATATACTTTTAGCATTGGAGATACATCCAAGTACTCAGAATATATTCGAGGTGGTATAGTAACACAAGTAAAAATGCCAAAGACCGTACATTTTGCTTCTTTGAAAGATGCTTTGAAGGAACCAAAATTCCAGATTACTGATTTTGGAAAGTTCGATTACCCAGAACAATTACATTTGGCTTTTATGGTGTTACACAATTATGTGGAAGAAAATGGAAAATTCCCTCGGCCATGGAATCAAGAAGATGCAGATAAATTCTTAAATCTAGCTAAAACTGTGAAAGAGCAAGTTGGCAGTGAAACTGAAATAAATGCAGAGCTGTTTGAAATATTTGCCAAGATATGTTCTGGAAATTTGAATCCAATGAACGCTACCATTGGAGGAATTGTAGCTCAAGAGGTGATGAAGGCCTGTTCTGGAAAGTTCCATCCTATATTCCAATGGCTGTACTTTGATGCTATTGAATGTCTGCCTGCAGATCGATCAGAACTCACAGAAGAAGATTGTTGTCCTACTGGATCACGTTATGATTCACAAATTGCTGTTTTTGGGCGAAAATTCCAATCAAAAATTGGAAGCTTAAAATACTTTGTTGTAGGAGCAGGAGCCATTGGATGTGAATTGCTCAAGAACTTTGCAATGTTAGGTGTTGGTGCTGAGAATGGTAACGTGATAGTAACTGATATGGATTTAATAGAAAAATCTAACTTGAACAGACAGTTCTTATTTAGACCATCTGATGTTCAACAATCTAAATCATCAACAGCAGCTAGAGTTATAAAGAGTATGAATCCGGACATGAAAGTGATTGCTCATGAAAACAGAGTTTGCCCTGAAACAGAGAAAATATATAATGATGACTTTTTTGAGGTCTTAGATGGAGTAGCAAATGCATTAGATAATGTTAACGCGCGTATTTACATGGATCGTCGGTGTGTATATTATAGGAAGCCTCTCTTGGAATCTGGTACACTAGGTACTAAGGGTAACACCCAAGTTGTTGTTCCATTCTTAACTGAATCATACAGCTCCTCTCAAGATCCACCAGAAAAGAGTATACCAATTTGTACGCTAAAAAATTTCCCTAATGCTATAGAACATACTCTGCAATGGGCCAGAGATAATTTCGAAGGTTTATTCCGTCAAGCTGCCGAAAACGCCGCTCAATATATATCCGATCCACAATTTGTGGAGAGAACGCTAAAACTGCCTGGAGTTCAACCTCTCGAAGTATTAGAATCTGTTAAGACAGCCTTGGTTGATGAGAGACCAAAATCATTTACTGACTGCATTGCATGGGCTCGTTGCCACTGGCAAGAACAATATAGTAATCAAATCAGACAACTTTTGTTCAATTTTCCTCCTGATCAAGTGACATCTAGTGGTCAATCATTTTGGTCTGGACCTAAAAGATGCCCTGAACCACTTACATTTAATGTTAATGATCCACTACATTTAGACTATATTGTAGCTGCTGCTAACTTAAAGGCAAAAGTGTATGGTATTCCCATTAACAGAAATCGAGAGGAAATCGCTAGGATCGTTAGCAATGTTCAAGTACCGGATTTCTCGCCGAAATCTGGAGTGAAGATTGCGGAGACAGATTCACAGGTACAAGTGTCTAATGGTAGCGGGAATATTGATCACGAGAGACTCAGTCAATTGCAAGAAGAACTGCCAAGAGTTGAAGATCTCAATGGCTTGATAATTCATCCACAAGAATTTGAGAAGGATGACGATACCAACTTCCACATAGATTTTATTGTGGCTGCTTCAAATCTTCGCGCTACGAATTATAAAATTCCACCCGCCGACAGACACAAGAGTAAACTAATTGCTGGTAAAATAATACCAGCCATTGCTACTACTACTTCAGTGGTGGCAGGTTTAGTTTGCCTTGAGCTTATCAAGTTGACTCGCGGCGTAAAGGATCTGTCTGTCTATAAGAATGGTTTTGTTAACTTAGCTCTACCATTCTTCGGCTTCTCTGAACCTATCTCTCCACCAAAATTGAAGTACTACGACACAGAATGGACGCTATGGGACCGATTCGAAGTAAAAGGAGAATTAACGTTGAAAGAATTCTTGGATTACTTCAAAGAACATCACAATCTGGAGGTTACTATGTTATCTCAAGGTGTTTGTATGCTATATTCATTTTTCATGGCAAAGGCTAAATGCCAAGAGCGTATGGGCCTCTTGATGTCCGAAGTAGTTAAGAAGGTGTCAAAAAAGAAGTTGGAGAGCCATGTACGCGCGTTGGTATTCGAACTCTGCTGTAACGACACCGATGGCTTTGATGTGGAAGTTCCATATGTTCGCTATACCTTGCCGTAAAATACGTTAATGTCACCAGGATAACGAGAGATGTCTACTTAACTGACTTAGCCGTAGTAATTTCCACAAATTTCTATTTTACAATACGATACAGGAGAATATTACTCTTTCTCTACATAAGGTTCTCAAAGTTAAAAAAAAAAAATGATTCATTTTTATCGTCGATGCTTTGTAGCATTTATAATAGCAAGGGATCGTAGATCCACTGAGTTCGTCTTACTATGATCTCCCTTTTTGCTAAATATCGGATTTAGGGCTCGAACTATTTTTTGTTTTCCTTTTCTTCATTACTTCCATTTATCTTTATTTAAATTGGTTTAATAGGTAATCATAAAATTTGTTAGATATATTTTTGTCTTTTTTAACAAGCTATATTTTCAAAGATAAAAATAAACTAGCTCTAAGATAATTCAAACTGTTAATAAAAGAGATATAAAAAAATGAAAATTTGTACAAGAGAATCTACAGTCTTATGCTGTTTATAAAATGATTGAGAAAAAAAGTGGAAAGTATCACGAAAATATTACAGAAAGTTTAGTCCATATTGGATCATAAAGGGAACTGTCATGGTAAGAATTTTCTTTAGGACTCACACTTCACAATTTAATGTATAGGATCGAAATGTAAATTATTGAATGATAACTCAATGATCCTTAGAGGAATAACACTAACACATTTAACATAAACCATAGATAAACGTGAACAATAAAAGTCGGACGCAAATGTATCTTGCCTTTGTCGTATTACTTTTCTTTTTTCATTCTCTATTTACCGTTACTACTTTTATTTTTATTAGAGGCGCGCACGAAATTGAAAAAAAAAAAAAAAAAAAAAAAAAAATATCACGAATGTTGCCCCTCCTTCCCGTTTTTACTCCAATATGCTCTTGCTATTGAACTCGATATTTTAGTATTTTATATAATCTATACGTTATCAATGATTTTCATTTGTCCGCTTTACTTTTTAAACACCGAATACACTATTGGCTAAGGCTGTTTGTTGTTATAAGGGATACTGCATTTAAATTTTAAGAACAAATATTTGGAAAGAAGCTTCAAAAAAAAATTGCACATTTTAGACCAAGGAATACAAGAAGAAAAAAAAGGAAGATATTTTGTTAATTTTAGGATAATGCGGATATTTATTGTATTATGTTATCAATAGATAATAAATAGATGTGTTTGGATTTCAAGAAACATGAGAAATATAGTAATGAAAATAAAATATGGATGTTTTTTTATCCTTTCTATGGTTAATTAAAATTCAAAATATGTATATATATTATACTAAGAATAAAACTCTCGTTACTTTTTAATATTCTTGATTTGTAGGAAAATAAATAAAAATAAAAGTTTGGTAAAAATTTTGTAACGAACATGAATGGTCGGAGAATTTACGCGGGAACAGCTTAAGGGAATTGCGTCTCAAAATGGCTCAACGTAGTATAAAGTATGTAACCTTACAAAATTAAGAAATCATTTCTTATCGAATGTATTTAACTAAAAGTAAGTTTACGCACTAATTTAATTTGTTTCTTACTTTTTTTTTTATCTGACAGATCTTTTTTCACAAAAGCAAATACGAAACACGAGACTGAATCTAATAATGTAAGGTACGTTAATTATTTATAAGATGACGCTTATGTTTAGTCGCATTATACTTAATGTGAGATTAAATAAATTTAATAATAATTATTCGCGTATATTTGTACACAAACAATCGCAATTAAATAATGTTCTTTATTCGATTATAAATAATGTTTTTAATCGAATACACAGTGATAGCAAAGTTGTTAAAAACGAAGATGAAGACAGTCCAGGAAGTGCTAAACGAAAAAGAAACGATAGCGGGAGTAGCTGTGAAAGTATCGGGTAATTAGATTGAATTATATCAGTGACAATTATGAAATGCTTTAAATAAGCATGTACTATATTTTTCAATTTTAAAGTAAGAAGGATTATTAGCATAAGATTATCATTTACAATTTCAAAATGTGTATTTTTACTGATAAATAATATTAATGTAAGGTGTCTATTTGTTCATTACAATTTCTTTTAGTTCTCCTGTCAAAAAGTCTAAAGACCGCCTGAAAGAGAAGTCAACAGTAAACTCTCCTTCACCATTGAAGAAAGCAAATGGTAAAATAAATGTGCAACTAATTGAATGCAATTTTAGCTTTTCAACTTTCTTGACATTATACTTAAATTTTAGGAACACCAAAAATTAAACTATCGCCTGTTGCTACACCTAAGGAAGGTGAAAAGAAAAAAGCTAAAACCCCGCGTGCTGCTTCTAAAAAGAAGAAGAAAGATGATGAAGAAAAAAAAGTTTCTAAAAAGAAAAATACAAAAAGGAAATCAAATGACAAGTTAAATTTGGTGGAGCAAAAAGAAAATGAATTAATTACAGAAAATAAACCAGAATCAAGTCCTGAACTTTCAAAGTTTTCTCCTCAAGAAGTTAGCAGTAAATCAAATTTAAAAAGTACTGAAAAGAAAGCTGTTAAAAAAAGGTCAAGAATAATAGCACCTGTTGATGATTCAAGTGATGAAGAGGAGCAGATCGAAGTATGTATAATTCTATAAATATCTTGATGTGTAAATGTTAATGTTAATATAATTGTTAATATTTATATATAATAATATATTAGTTTATCTATAATACGTACAATAATATTTATATATAATAATTCATAGTTGCCTGATAGTTCTCAAAAAGAAAATCTTGATATAGAAATGGAACAGTCAGTTGATAAAAACGAAAAATGTGATGAAACTGTATCAGACAGTATAAAAAAAAATGAAGATGAAAAAAAGGAGGAAGAACCCAGTCCTAAAAAGCCTGCTAAGAAGATCCATAATTTTTTTGGTATTTAATTTACTAACGTGTCAATAAATAAATAAATAATCACCTTAACATAATTAATATTTTTAGCTCCAAAGCAGAAAGAAGATACAAAGAATAGTGATGAAGATAAGAAAAAGTCTCCCAGTCATTCCTATAATCCTAGTATATCAAATTATGATCCAATAAATGATGCATGTTGGAAACAAGGTGAAAAGTATGTATTGTATTTTTGATAGTATATCATATTTGCACCGATAGAAAAAATTGTTTAATTTTTTTATAGAGTACCGTACATTGCGTTGACCCGTACACTAGAACTGATTGAAGATACTAGTGCTCGATTGAAGATGATAGAAATTTTATCGAATTATTTTCGATCTGTTATAGTTTTAAGTCCGGATGATTTACTTCCAAGCATATATTTATGTCTCAATCAATTAGCACCATCTTACGAAGGTAAGTAGTATTACATACATATATCGTTTTCTGTTTTAAAGAAATATATACTTTTGTTCCAGGAATTGAATTGGGTGTGGCAGAAACAAATTTAATGAAAGCCATAGCGCAATGTACAGGTAGAACTCTATCCCAAATTAAAGCGGATGTCCAGGCTGTTGGAGATTTGGGCGTTGTAGCAGAAGGAAGTCGTTCTAATCAAAGAACTATGTTTCAACCTGCGCCGTTAACAGTATCGAATGTATATGCTAAACTAAAAGAGATCGCGCAAATGACTGGTTCTGCGGTATGATATTTGTTAATATCATTCAACGTTGTTCATTTGAAAGAATCTCCTGTATATTATCTTTGGTATATAAATATTTAGATCAATTCTTTTTATTTTTGCAGTCTGTAACTAAGAAATTGGATAAAATTCAATCACTTTTTGTAGCATGTCGTTTTACTGAAGCAAGATATTTGATTCGATCTTTAGCCGGTAAACTTCGAATTGGTTTAGCGGAACAGTCTGCATTACAAGTAAGCATATTTATATGACATTATAACAGAACCATGTAATTATAGACAAATATTTACAGGCTTTAGCATTAGCGTGTATTATGACACCACCGAAACAAAAATTTCCACCAGAAATTCTAAATCAAAGTAAAAAGATGTCAAACGACACCTTTAAACAAAAATATGATGAAACTGCACTTATTATTAAAACAACATATTGGTAAGTATTTATTTTTATTCTAAATATTTAAATTGATTTTCAATTTATAGTGTATGTCATTTTTTCTTTTTTTTTTTTAGCGAATGTCCAAATTATGACAAAATAATCCCTATTTTATTAAAAGAGGGAGTTGAGGAATTACCAAATAAATGTAAAATTACACCTGGGATACCTATGAAACCGATGTTGGCGCATCCTACGAAAGGTGTGCAAGAAGTATTGACGCGTTTTGAAGGACTAAAGTTTACTTGTGAATGGAAATATGATGGAGAAAGAGCACAGGTTTATCGTTGTTTTTTCATAACCATTTATAGTACAAAAATATATCTCGAGAAGAATGGATATTTAACTTTTACAAATATTTTACAGATTCATTTGGCAGAGGATAATAAAATCAGTATTTACAGTAGAAATCAAGAAAATAATACTACGAAATATCCTGATATTATAGGACGATTTAAAAATACCCGAGGAGAAAATGTCAAAAGCTGCATTCTTGATTGCGAAGCAGTAGCTTGGGATACCGAAAATAAGCAAATTTTACCTTTCCAAATACTCAGTACAAGAAAACGCAAGGTATTGCAAAATGCAGAAAAAAAAATTAAAAAGATTTTATACATGTTTTTCTTTTACAGGATGCGAGTGAAGCTGATATTAAAGTTCAAGTATGTGTGTTTATGTTTGATCTTTTGTATCTTAATGGGGAATCATTAGTAAAAGAATCTTTTATAAAACGTCGTGAGCTATTGAAAGATAACTTCAAAGAAGTAAATGGAGAATGGAAATTTGCAACTAGTTTAGATACTTCAACAATGGAACAAGTGCAAGATTTCTTAGATGAATCAGTGAAAGGTAAGTACATAAATATTTAAAAATAAATTATTAAAAAAAATATATATGATAATGTTTAATAGGTAATTGCGAGGGTCTTATGGTGAAAACATTAGAACAAGACGCAACATATGAGATTGCTAAACGTTCTCGAAATTGGTTAAAATTGAAGAAGGATTATTTAGATGGTGTAGGAGATACGTTAGATGTAGTCGTTATTGGTGGCTATATAGGGAAAGGAAAAAGGACTGGAACTTATGGAGGATTTCTTTTGGCTTGTTATGATCAAGAGAATGAGGAATATCAAAGCATTTGTAAGGTAAATATCATCAAAACGACATTCACGTAAACAACTTTAATGTTTCATATATTTTTTGCTTATTTAGATTGGTACTGGATTTAGTGAAGAGGATCTCCAGAAGCACACCGAGTTCTTTAAAGAACATATAATATCACAAAATAAGTCATACTATCGTTACGATTCATCTCTGGAACCCGATCATTGGTTCGAGCCTGTTCAAGTTTGGGAAATTAAGTGTGCAGATTTATCTTTATCGCCTGTTCATAAAGCAGCCGTTGGTATTGTTGATCCCGAGAAAGGGATATCTTTACGATTTCCGCGTTTTGTTCGTATTCGTGAGGATAAACATAGCGAAGAGTCTACATCTGCGCAACAAGTTGCAGATATGTACAACAATCAAGAGCAGATAAAAAATCAAACAACGTCAACGAAAACGGCTGAAGAAGATTTTTACTGAATTTAATACCTAACTATAAATCTATTGCAATATTAACGAACTTAATATAAGTTGATTAAATCTATTAGTATTGTATAATTGGAGCAACTCACCCGCCAAATTGACGGTTCTCGTAAATCTAGCGTTAATAAATCATTAAATCATTGTTTATTCAAAAATAGAGTATTTTGTAACAATATCAAAAAATTTGTGTTCTTTTATTAATTAGGTTCAAAAATATAATTTACATATTTATCAGAATAATGAAGAAAAGAAAATGCATATAACGTCTGCGTTATAATCAGTTGTACACATGAATAATAGATAGCTTGTTTTGTGAAGAAATACACCTTGAGATATACCTTTTTATTTACAATATAATTACATATATATATATATATAAGATATTGTTTTGAACTTATGGAAAATGTTTAATTACATACAAGATTGCAGAAAACAAATCTTTTGTAATTTCTCAATGTACTACGCCCAGTTTTATCGAATTGGTTTTCTAACCTTAAGTGTTTTCGTGTACAATGAAAGTTGAACAACAAATGATGTCGGACACGGTTAATCAGAAGTTATTTTATAATACTATATTGTCACAAACGTTCTCCTATGACGGAAATAATTTATTAGCTGGGAATATTTATGGAGACGTTGCAGTTTTTGAGTAAGTAGATATTTGATCAAAGAAGTCAATAATATATAAATGTAGGTTATGTTGACATTGAAAGGAAAAGAAATAATTTTTTGTACAATAATCAATATTCAAAGCTATCAGAAAATCTTGCTTAGAGTTTGAAAATTTTAGTTAATGTTAAAATAAGAATTAAAATATAGTTTATTTTTCTATTAAGAAAATTCCTTTTTGTAGGTTGTCAAAAACTTTGGGACCGCATAAAGTGGAAGAAAATGAATTACAAGGTCCCAATTATCGTTTCACAGCTCATTCCAATCAACAGGTAGAAAGTATGATATCAACAGACAATTTTTTAGTAACAGGTACATCAGGAGAAATATGTGGATGGGATTGGAAAACAGTTACTTCAAGTAAAGCTCAAAAAAGTAAAGTTTCATGGACCATACAGCTTCCAGTTAATAAGTAAGACCATCCAGTGAAAGCTTAAATAAATGTTATTGCAGTAATTTACAGTATTTAACAACAATAGCTTATTTTTAGGGACAGCTATGAAAAATCAGATGTAAATTATTTAGTCTATTCCAAATCAAATAACCTTCTATATGCTGGTTGTGGTGATAACAATATTTATGTAATTACTCTAGAAGATGGCAGGATATTAAGAAGTCTAGAAGGACACACAGACTATATTCATTGCTTATCTTTAATGTATGTATCGTACAATTATTAACATTGCATAGTTTTTATATAAGGCAAATCACTTTCCAGGGGACATCAATTGGCATCGTGCAGCGAAGATGGGACAGTGAGGTTATGGGATTTACGAAAAAGAGAAAACACTAATATATTAACCCCTCATTTAGTAGATAAAGTTGCCAGACCAAGATTAGGTAAATGGATCGGTGCCATAGATTTTACAGAGGATTGGCTGGTATTTATTCCCTTCTGTTATTCTTTTCCTCCTTTTATAGAATGTATGTAATCGATTGTAAAATAATGTTTAGTTATGCGGGGGTGGTCCGAGTTTATCTTTATGGCACATGCGTACGATGGAAGCAGCCACCGTATTCGACCTACCGGATGAAGGTATCCACGTAGCAAATATCTACGAAGAGCGAGTAATAGCCGCTGGCACAGCACCTCACGTTTACCACCTAACTTACCAAGGAGAAATGTTAGCCAAGGTGCCGACTTCTAGCAACACTGTGTACAGTATTATTTATCAAGAAACACCGCAGAAAGTATTTAGCATAGCCGGTTCATCGAATAACCTCGACATTTGTACAAATTTTAATTACCGCGAAATAATGTTAAAGTTTGCGTAATGAAAGCGAAAGATCGAAACTAAAAACCTGTAAAATAATCTGTAGAAGAAAACGATCTCATTAAGTACATATATATTTTTTAATAAATATATTAATACAATGTGCATTTTATAAAATATGATATAAAACTTTTTACAAATATACAAGTATTTATTTGTTAGTTGTGATTTCTCGTAATGCGGTCGTCCTCTGCTTTCGATAGGTTCGACTAACAAACACATTCGCAAAGTAAAACGAAACACAATTAACGTTCTCGTCTAAAATTATTCGGAAAAATGGCCGTCTTTAATAGTTATAAAGAGCCCTGCGCTTTTCATCTGCGATTTTCATCAACAGACGCAAAGAAACCAAACGAAACGAAAAGATGACGCGAGCGAGTGACAGAACGTTGCCATGATTTATTCCCGAATGGTTTTAAGCGGCCAACTAATTTTGGAAAAATCAGAAGAGCGCGAGAGTCACAGGAAACCGTGACCCGCGATCACCGCAGGTATAAAGCCCTCTCTTCCGTCTCGCGAACGGACCCAAAACCAATCGCTGACGTGATCGCTGAGTAGCGCAACTACGTCGCCCTTGGAGACGGTCAAAGCGTTCCCACCCTGGCCCTCGTAGTCGCTGCGTATGACGAGCAAAGTGTGCCGGGATCCTTTGGTTCTAGCGTTCGCCGCAGCCCTAAGGTACAACCTATCGACGCTGCGTTCACCGCAGGCTGACACAGCGTCCCTAGAACCTCGTCTCACCCTCGGGTTTCTTCCTCGAGCACCGCACTCTGACCGGGTGTCTCTCAGCTTTTCCGTGTCTGTCATGTTCCCTGGAAACAGTAGTTCCCAGACTAGTAAAAAAATAATTTTCCCTCGAGTATCGTAGAAGTGGATTTATAAATTACCTAGAGGACGAGGGAACACGTCCGTGGAGTCCTCCCAACAGGGTCCTCTGGTCGGTTGCGGTAGTATTCCTAATGGTAGGCAAGCCGCGTATCCAACGTAGCCTTCCTGGCCGTGAGGTGTTTGAACGTACAGCCAGGTCTGATTCTTGAACACCGCGTTTACGACTGTTCCAAGAGGGAGGGCCATCTCGTCCTGAGTACCGCCTTGGGTCTGGTACAGGACGGATGGAAAGGAGAGGACAACGGGAATGTTGGCAGGTTTCTCTATCGAGGCCTAAAAATATACACGGTTTATTACGCAAGCGAAATTGTGGAAGCGAGTTTATTCGAATCGTTAGGAGGATGGAGTACTTTGGTGAGGTAGGCATCAAGGTCTGCGATTTCGTAGCCAAATCTACTCGGGGGTCTGGGCTTGTGGGATCGTTTGGTCCTTCGATGTCTGTGTTTCTCTCGACCACTAGGCGTGGACGTTGACTCACGGGATACAAGAGACGGTTCGGACACTGCCCTCTTAACTTTCTCCTTCTCCTTCGCCTCCTTCAGCCCTGAAAATTCCTTTTCGGACTGCTTCTCCAGGGGACTGTCCAGCGATCTCTCGTTCGCCAGCGCCTCCTTGCCGACCGGCTAAGGGAAAACAGGCAATAAACGTGAGTGTGAATATTAACACGTTCCGTTCTAAGCCGAGAGATGTTATTAGAAAAGAACCTTGTCCTGAACTTCCACCTTCTCCGTCCTCTCGATCTTCTCTATTCTCTGCAGCACCTTCTTTTCTCGCTTCTCCGTGTCCACATTCTCCTTGCCGCCGTCTTTTTCTTTCACACTTTTCACACTCCTCCTCGAGGATCTTTCCTTGCCGTCTCGTGACAAGCCCTCTCGATCGCCGTTCCCACCTTGGCAAAGATAACATTGTTCCTCAGGCCTTCGTGAAACGGCGAAATTGCAAATAATCTATGATATTCGGTCCTTTCGGAATTTTCATAAATAACCCGTTCTTACTCCGCCGCCTGTATCATTTCTCCGCGGTGGAAATAACTTTACGATTTAACTTCCTCGCGCTAACATTATTCCCTGACCCCGCGTTCCCGTATTTGGAACATCCCGTGACCCGAGTTCTTTCCTACATAGCTATCATTTAACTCCATTCTCATCCAGTTATACCACGGGTTTACCTCGGATTTCTATACCTGCGCTATCGCTTCAACAGAGTTTCCTGCATTTCAATTATCCCCTATCGACCTTATATCTTCTTACGCGACTCCTTCGCCTCGACATCTCGTATTTGGGTATCGCTTCGTGCAAAACCTACTATTGTTCCATCCAAATTGATTTATAAAAATTTATTATCCTAGGAGTAACGATCTTTATACCCGACCTTTGTATCTTTTATATCCTTTATACCCGAGTTTCCACGCTCTCGTTCTTACGCGACTTCTTCACCTCGACATCTCGTATTTGGGTATCGCTTCGTGCAAAGCCTACTATTGCTGCATCCAAATTAATTTATAAAAATTTATTATCCTAGGACTCGACGATCTTTATACCCGACCTTTATATCTTTTATATCCTTTACACCTGTGTTCCTACGCTCTCGTTTATCTATTTCTCGAATTTTTGCACCTGTTCCGTACCTTGGCTCGAAATTTTTATAAAGGATAATCCTCTAAATTGTCCTCGAAATTATTTTTCAAAGTTTAACTACTTGCGCTTTTGCGTTTTCCACAAACCTGTGTTCCTAATGGGCGCCTAATGATCGTTGTTGGAGGCTCCACCCAAGTTAATTTATAAAAATTTATTATCCTCGGATTGACGATCTTTATACCTGATCTTTATATCCTTTATATCCTTTAGATCCGTGTTTCTACGCTCTCACCTATTTATCTCTCGAATTTTTCCACCCGTTCCGTGCTTTGACTTAAACTTTTTACAATGAAAGGATTATGATTGAAATTATCCTCGAAATTCATTTCCCAAAGTTTTGCTACTTGTTTTCGCTACTCGTTCGCGTTTTCCCACAAACCTGTGTTCCCATTGGCCGCCGAATGACCGTTGTTGGAGGCCGGTTGCTGTTGCCCTCGGAGTACCCAGGTCAAAGAGATTTTGGGGCGCAACAGGGTGCTTGGCCGTTGCCCCATGCTCCTCGGGGGCGCGAGGGGCGTCGAGGGCGTCGCGGGCGTCGGCGATCTGGGCGGTGACGGCGACCTCGACGTAGGTGTCACTACCTGCAAAGGACAGTCCGCCACCAGGTCCACCGTCTGCACCGAACAGCCATGTTCCTGTAACCGAAACAACGGATCCTCTGTTTTCCATCTTTCCACTTCTCTTTTTTCTCTCCTCCTCTTCTTCTTCCCTTCCTTTACTGTACCGTGTACCCTCTCTCTGTCTCTCTCTCTCGTCTTTCGTTTGTTTCGCAAAAGCAAAAGGAGGAGAGTCGTGTTAACTGTTTGGAATAAGTAGCTCGAAACGAGTAGCACGCGTGCTTCTAACGCGAATGTAAATAGACGCGGCTGGACGGGAAATGAGCGCTATTCAGGGTGGCTAGTTTGCGTTACAGAAGTGCACTTCCCTTTACAACGGATAAATAGAATGGCTACCGACTGCCGGAGGTTGGTGAATAATCAAAGAACGACTCGGAGAGGCGAGGTGCGAGCGCGGACCGTTCAGAAATTGAAATAGACGGCTCGTTAGGATCGTTGTTGCCGCAATTTCGGTTCGGTGAAAAAGCTAGCCGAATCGCTGACTTGATTACGCCAATTTCAAGCGCGTGTAATTGCGACGGTTTTGTTCGCGAGGTCGGAAAAATATTCCTGAGCTTGGTGAATACGATACTTATTGCGGGAAATTTGCATAAGGAGTTACGAGTACGAGGCAAACAAATCGCCGGGACAACTCTATCTTCGGGGCGACAAAGTTGGTAAAGAACTATGAATTGCAATGTTGCATTAAGATGGTGGAAAATTGTGGAAATTGTAAAACAGACGAATATTATTTTCTTTGATGGAGGATAGATCTGTTTTACACCGTAGAGTTTATTATTGCGATTATCGGCTCGTAAAGAGATTCCATTCCGCTTTTGATAAAATTAATCTCGATTTTTAGCCGCGCGGGAATGTAATTATATTATTTATATATCCTCGTCGTAACGTTTTAACGATTACTATCTGTGTGTTATAAATTTAGATGCGCATTACGGGTCGATAGCCCCGGTGTTGTCTATTTTTAAAGGAACTATTTTTAATCGACGCGGAATGCTCGTAAATACGGTTTATTTTGCTTGTACTCGAGCTGTTCTACAAACGTATTAATCTAAACTTAACGCGCGTTCGCTAGACACTAGCCTTAAGCAGTTTCGAGGCTCGAAGCGTTCCTCAAAACGGGAAAACAACTGTATAGCTCGTGGCATTCGTGATTTGCAATTGAAAAATCGATATACTTCGATCGAACGTGTATTTTACTGCGATAAAGTTTTTTTTATGAAATCGACATTTTTTTTAAATGCAAATTATTTCCTGTTTTTCATTATAGGACGTGTATTTCTTATCAGGAGGTTATACGCTTTAGTTTTCAATACCTTTTAAAATATATTGGCCTGTTTTTAAATGAAAATTATTTTCTGTTTTTATTACAGAGCTCGCATTCTCATCACGAGGATATACAATTTTGAAATATTCGCGAGTCTAGTTTAATAAAGGAACTATTTCCCGCCTTATCTGGTCTAACGGGGGGTGTTCGACGAATTCAAATATTAATTATACCTTCAAACGCAATTGCAAAAATTTTCAGAAACCTCGTAAATATCGTAATATAGTTAGAAACGAAAGATTAAGACCCGCAACGGTAAGACGATCGCGCGCAAGCGTTTCGTTCGTATTTCGCGCCTTATCTCTCGGAACGGGGTGTAAAATTGGCGCGAAACTTGTAACCCTTGGCCGTGAGATCGCGCAACCCTTGGCCCGCATCGTTGGCGGATTTATTAAACGAGAAGACGCGTTAATAACGAACCCAGGGAAGAAAACGCACGCGTTGGTTTGCCCGGTTATGGAATATATATTGCGCTTCCGTGAGCGTGGCTGCGTGGTCGGATCCCGGTAAATCACCGCGCGTGTGCAGCTCTTTCTACAAAGTGGATTATTAATTCGTCTCATAGGCGTTCAATTAGCCCGCGGGCAGGCCCTCGCGGAAATGAATTATTCGTCGACGCGCGCGTGTCCCCGGCGTGCTTTACCGCGCCGCGGAAATTTACGGCTGTCGCCTGGCATAAATACCAGCCATGGCCACCGTGAAATTTACGAACGGCCGGCAGACCGCCTCGTAAAATTTCCACGTCCAACCACCGCCTCCTCCCGGCTCGCTCCTTCGTTTCCATAGGGAAACAATGAGTCCCGGAAGAAGCGGAGGACTCGAGCTCTAAGCAACCGGGAATCCTGCGGTCGCGGCGGTCGCCGAGGATTTTTCAAACCCTGCCCGCGCTTTTTTATCAAAATTGCGGCCGAGCTGTGCAATTTGCCAATTTTCTCCGCGAGTCTGAATGCACGAGCGCATCCGCGGAATGTTTCCGAGTCCGCGAGATCATATTTTCTCCTCTAAACACAGTTTTTGGAGAGACGTCGATGAGAAACCGAGGAAAATACAGAGAGATTTTTTTGCCGATGGGATAACTGTAGATGATGTAACGAGTGTCTTCCTGCGAGGACAAAATGGAAATAATCTTGACGCTGCTCTATTATCGGGGCGGTGCTTCCTCAACGCTTAATCCTACCCAGTTTTAATTCAATATTCTAGAAATAGTTTTATTAATCCCTGGCATTACAACGAGTTTAACTCCTGGCGACGAGGTAAATCCCATAACACTAATTACGTTCGTATTCCGCTAAGATTATGTTTAAAGTGTTTTAACGCGCGTAAAATTTCCATAATAGGTATAATATTGGCAATTGAAATTGAACGATGTTGCAACCTATAGTTTCTCCCAATTAAATCACAGTGCAAGGGGTTAATCGGAAAATATCCGAGCAGGTACGAGCATCCTCGCTGACCTGAGCATCAATTTGATCAATCTTATCCGTTACCGAGATTCTTTCGATCGTCCATCGTGGAAAATTCGTTTGGAGCCTGGCAAAAAGAACTGGCGATTCTCAACGCATCCTGGATAGCCGGCGGATCAACTGGAAGCAATTTAATCCTATTAGGGAGTGTTTTTCGCGAAACGGGCCGGCGATAATTCAGCTTTTAATCTAGCACCGCGTGGAAACACCGTTGTACCGGGTAAGCAATCATAACCGTGCTCTCGGAAGGCAAAGCGTGAACTCGAACTAATGCAACGCTATTACGGGGATTTTTTTGGGAAAACACGTAGCGCACGGCCGATTAAAAAAGGACACAGGCTTTTTCCTCGCGTTATCGCGTGGCCCCGGCTCGAACACGTTTCCATTAAACGAATCGAGGCTCGCGACTATCCGTGCAATCTTTCAACAGCGTTTCATCCTCTCGCGTGGACCGATCTCCGAAGACATTCCGTGCCGTGGACCGGGGCTGCAAACGCGTTCCTATGAATTATTGCACCATTAACGTGAGTAATCGCGCCGGCGGGAAAATTATATAGTAATTTGTTCACGGCTGATCGAATACGTCGGGAATTTTATATTCTCTCTTTTGCGAAGGGGTAATGAAGCGGGCTAGCCCCGGGGGAAAAACGCGCTGCAACCCCGGGACTCGTGGCCATGAAAAATGAAGACGTTTCACCCGGCCGCTTTCGATTTTACGCGGTGAATGGGCCGGCTAAGTAGCCATTCTGATGCCCCGGACGCCGTTATAATTTATACGTCGCCCTTTGTGTTACGCAGCCACGATGATTCTTCCGGTGATCGGCCGGCCGATTACCTCGAAACTTTGACCGGTCTTTATGAAAAATGCCCGGTTAAAGGGACCCGCCAGGCGAAAACTATCGCCTCGACGGCGATACCGTCTTTACCGGCGATCCTTAACCCTCCCGACGCGTTCCTCGGCCGTGGGGAACCGCAGGATCCTCGCGAGATCCTCGCGTGATCCAGGAATCGAGCAGGGAAACGAGAGATCAATCCTGTAAATCCCTATCAAAAAACAGGGTAGCTTCGGTTTCGATAAACGGGACGGAAAATAGACGAGAGGGTAAACGTTTCCGGAGAATCCTCGAAAAATTCTAGCGTGATCCAGGGATCGAGCAGAGAAACGACAGAGGAGAGACCCATACACCCTGTAAATCCTGCTAAAAGAACAGGGATGATCGCGCGCGTGCTGGTTAGGTTCGGTTTCAATAAACGAGAGGGAAAAAAGTCGGGAGGGTAAGCGTTTCCGCGGCGAGTAATTAGGAATGTACGTGCGGCAGGCTAATCAACCGGGCTCGGTGGAAAGAAATAAAGGCGGAGGAAGGAGGAGGGTCCGGTTTAAGTGACAGAAAGGCTGGTCCGTGGCGCGAAGGAACACGCGAGGTAGCCCCGGGTGACAAGTTAAAAAGGGTGGGACGAGGTGGCGGCGCGAGCCGAGGCTGCATCCTCTTCTCGGATCATGCTAATGAAATTCTCAAGATATCTATCTCGCGCGCCACTGTGCGCGCGGCATTAGTTTAGCGTGCCGCTCGCGGCCAGCTCGATCTTATCTGTCCGCCTTCGGACGCACCGTATCAATTTCCCTGGAACGTGAAACGTACGGACCACGTGGTTCGTCACCCGATTCGCGTTTAACCATCCTCCGCTACCGGTTGCTCCGCCGGTTCCATTTCATTCGGCTCCGCTCGGCTCGGCTCGGCTTCGCGAGCAGGAACGCGCTCTGGGTGGTGGCGATACTCCGGCGAGGAGGGTTGCGCGGCGAGAACGAGGGAAGGGAAGGGAAGGAATCGACGATTCGTTTGATTGAATGTTTTTGTGGCTCGCGATGGCAGGTAGATAAGGGTATGAAAAATGGGAAATGGGGTAGGTCGGCGGAAGGGGGAGGGAAGGAAGGCTAATGAAGGCCGGGGAGTAATCGCGGTAGTCGGAGATCGGTTTAGAGTCGTTTGTCTCTTTCGCCTTTTCCCTCGCCAGTCGGTCGCCATAAATCCCATTTGGAGACTATGATTACCGGGCTTTAGAATGGGAGATAGCCACGGAGTTGTTGGCCAGTTTTTACCATTTCCAGGGCAAAAAGGCATCAGGTAGATAAACAGTACTTTCAGGCGTTGCACCTAGTCAGCGGCGGCAAGAAGCCGCATTAATCGGCTTCTTGTACGAAAAGAATAGCACGCTCGTTCATCACCATACCTCAGTCGATGATCTTTGAATCAACGTGCCGCGGCATTCCCACAATAACGAACCTGAAGATGCAGAAAATGGAATCGACGAGTCACGGCATACAGATGAATATGAAGACGTTGCCACTGACTTATGCACTTCCCATGCCATTGAGAGCCTTTGATGCCGCCGAATCATTCCGAGGAATACGCCATCAACGCGCCTAAGGCATTAGCGAATTTTTAATTATCGCGCTTCCTCCTCTTTCTCGCGGAATCCTCCCTCTCCGTTCAACTCGGACGCTTCGAGTTCGTTCGGACGAACGGTCGTCCACCACTCGTCGAATCCTTCGACTTTTTCCGGATTCGGACGATCTAGATCCACGAATCCGACGAAATCGATAGAGGAAGGTGTTAAAGTACCATCTACCGAATTTCGAGCTACCCTTCCTATATAGATTCCGGAGATTGCCCGACTCGGGCGAGGTGGAGGAAAGAAATGGAAGGAATCGGATGGAACTGGCCCGGAGAGCGTGAGAATGAAGTCTCTCTCGGCGCGGCTGCGAACCGGTGATTGATTTAAAGGTCACGCGTTTCCACGTTTTTACTCGCGTGTTCGCAGGTCGTCGCCGGTTCCCTTCCCGGAATATTTAACCCCGGCGACCTTTCCGGCCAGAGTTTCTCTGCCGTAGCCTGGTTCCCCGCCGGGGCAACCGAACGTCCATCCAGAGACCCTCGCCTCTTCTCTCTTCCCTTTCGTTTCGCCTCCGCCTTTCTCCGTCCACTCGCGCGATGTTAATTACAACCTCTTAGCTCGAATTACCGTGCACGCCACCACTTTTCCCATCCCTCGGCTCGGCTCCTCTCGCGTTTTCGCCCGGCTCTTCCGAGGGCTGCCCGAGGACCGTCCCTGTCACCGGCCTAAGCGACACCCCTGCTATTTTCCCGGCTAATTGCGAAATCAGTTTCGGGGTGAACGAAGCTTTGTTGCCGCTTTTAACCCAAACCTAACCCGGCGTCGAGAGGAATATCGATGACGCCGGTGGTCCGACGCTCGCGTTCCCTTTGCAGATCGTTTCTCGGACGTCGTCGGGGAACGAAGACGGATTATATCGAAATCGCGAAGCGGCATCGGCTTCGTTGCGTCTGCTCTAATGGTCGCGTTATCCGGGATAACGCCGTTGGAAGCAACATTAGCGAGAAATGTTGCGAACGCGGCCGGTCGGATCGGCGCGATCGAGAAACGGTGTAGCCGATACGGAAAGGAATCCTCCGGCCATTCTCGTTCGTTCCGATCGGCTAGAATTCGCATATAGAATTCGCATATCCGCGGCGATCGAGTCGGAAATAACCACGACTATCCCAGCAGTAATTACGGCCAGGCGAACGAAATAACTCGACTCCGGTGCAACGTGCTCGCGAACCGCGATCTTTCGGAATCTTTCCCCGAGACGTTTCGAAATATCTTACGCGGCATCGTCGATTTCAAGACTCTTCGTGGTATTTTATACCCGCGATCTCGGAAAACGTACGCTTACTTTCGATGAAATTACCAGCCGCGATGATGTTGCGATAGATTCGACTACTCTTCGTTGGTTTATAACGCCAGCGCGGAATAAAAGCGGGTTACGAGCTTCGAGATGGCGCGTCGCTTCCGACTTCTATGTTTAATCGCGACGCGGCTGTTAAATCATCTTCCAGATAAATAAACATCACGGTCTCTTATCGCGTTTTCGACGTTTCAATATTGTTTACTTTAACTGCCGCGACGCCCAGCCGGTCCGTGCTCGGGGCTCGTTTCGTACCCTCGTAAAACGTAATTACGACGTCTAGTTTGATCCCCAAACGGCGTTCGAATGACCGGTTGTTAAGCCGTTTATACCTTCGTTTACTCGCGGAACGCAACAATCTAGGATATTACCATGGGCCCGGCCTTTTTTCCCACGAGCCGCGCGATTTTGACGTCTATAAAACGCCGCGCGGTTTCAATGTACCAACCCTGTAATTTGTCCTCGCGAATCCGCGATGCTATTAGCGCGGATAATATCGTAATTCGTTTAGAGTCAGCCTTTCAGACTGCCTCGAGGATGCAAGGGGTAATTAGCGTGGATTTAACCCGAGTCTCCTCGATCAAGTCGTGGATTTAACCCGAGTCTCTTCGTCTCCATCTCCGGATCTTTTCCGTCGATCCTCGAATTTCAAATCGGCGCGTTTCGCGGTGAGTTACGGCGAAACTAGTCGCGACGATAACGCGAGGACAGAACGAGCGTGAGATGCGCGCGGAACGAAGTTACGCGTCGCGGGTATCGAAGACGATACGTCAGGATTATTTACACCCGTTGGAAACCGAGCGTGCGATAAGACGGAAGGACAGTGTTTTATGATTTTATTCAAATTATTTTTCCCGCCAGCGAGACGTCATCTCGAATCCACCGTAGTAAAGTCCTTTAAACGTCTTTTAAATGCCTGGAAACTCGGCGCGATTTCCCCGTATCGCGCGCTGCCGGACCCGGGCTGGCTAATAACGGAGAAACCGATTTTCCGGGGAACGGTCGTGAAACGGTCGTTAAACGCGACGCCGTAAATCCCGTGGCGGAACGTTCACCTGTGGCATTACGGGTTGTAGAAGGAAGAAGAAGACTCCCTTAAAAGTCCGACGCATCATCCCCTCCAGCGCGGAGAGCCGAGTTCCATTCTTGCCCGCGCGGTGAAATCGCAAATTCCTTTGTGTTCGCGCGGTGTAGGCGCGGAGAAGAAAGGTGGCCCACGGGCTCGTAAAACTCGCGTTCGCGCGACTATTCGCGGCGGAACGCGCGCGTTATCCCCTTCGGCGCCCCTCCGGCCGGATTATTATCAGCCATTTACACGTTTATGCTCTTTGCCGCGCCACGCAGATGGCCGCGACGCGTATGCCCGCTAACGGTACCGTGTCTGATTTTCCGGTGCAATAAAGTCCCTTCGGAGGACTGGCCGCGTAGTCTAGCAATTAACGCTCGTAAGTCCGGGCTGCTCGACTTTGATTTAGAGGCCTGCCGCGGGATCCCTCGTGTAATTCCGGGGCTAGCTGGGAAACCGAGGCCCGGCTCTGGCCCGCTGCATTTATTACGTCATATTCCGCCACTCGCCGCCTCGTCCTCCTCGGTTCCGCGCCAGCTCGCTTCTAGAAGGACAGGATGCTTAATGAAAGACACGGGACCGTTGGGTGTTCCGCGTGTAAACTCTGATGCGCTATCAATAAACGTGGCTTCTCAGCCTGCGTCGTAAACGCACGCTCTTTCGAATCGTACAGTCCCGAGATCGCGGGAAACTAGCCTTTTCGCGGATACTCGCGATTTTTCGGCCGAGACCGCGAGGATCGAGGCGGGGATGGTGAGCGGAAAACCTAGGCGCGGCGTGCAAGATCACCCGCGTGGCGAATGCATAAGCACGATTCGAGAAAGTCTGTCCGAAGAGAAAAAACAAACGCGTCGTGTCTTCAGCTTTGGTCGTAAAGGTAGAATCTTTCGAGTCTTCGAGTCCAAAGATCTTGGGAAACGAGCCTTTTCGCGGATACCCGCGAATTTTCGGTCGAGACCGCGAGGATCGAGGCGGTGGTCGAGAGCGGGAAACCGAGGTGCGGCGCGCAAGATCACCCGCGCGGCGAATGCATAAGCACGCACCGAGAAAGTCTGCTCGGAGAGGAAAAACCTGGCGGCGCGGCTATAACCATATCTCACAGGAGGCTGGAGAAACCTCGCGCGACTCGAAGCGTGCAATTACCCCATTTAGCGGCTAAAAAGCCTCGGCTAGGCGCGCGCGGTACACTGGGTACCGCGATCAACGCGCCCTTAAAACCAGCCTGTACAAGACGATCAGTCAATCGCCGATCAATCCTCCCGCGGTGGCTGTCCGCGTTGTTCCCAGAAGCGGAGCCGTACCGACAAAGCATCTACATAAACCTCCGCGCGTCTAGTCGTATTTCGCGCGCGAGAAATCCGCCGGTTTTCTCGGAAGCGATCGCGCCTCCGCGAAGCGGCAGCACCCGCTGCAGAAGAAGAAGAAGAAGCGGAGGAGGAGGAGGAGGAGGATCGGTCCGCGGAGAAAATCGCGCGGCCTGAAACTCGCGGCCGTTTCGTTCGATTTTTAGAGCAGCCGCGTGTAACGAGCGCGCGAGGAGCGTCTCGCCGTTTATGTCGACCGTTCCTCTTCCTACGGGTTCCCGTTCCTCGCCCTGTCTTCCAGAAGCCGTGCAAGCGCGCCGCGCAAACGATCCCGAGGCGAAGGACGGCGTCGAAAAACCAGAACCACCCTGTCCACGCAACCGCCACCGCGGCTTTATTTGGAAGCGGATTTTTCGACGCGTCGGGGTGGCTTCTTTGCGGCGCCGCCGGGATTCCCGCACGATTTCCGCTTCTTCGCCAGAGAGTTCTACGCTCCGTTGCGGGAGTCCAAGGGTCGATGGTCTTTCCTTCTACGCGAAAGGGGTTGAGTCAGGTTTCATAACGCGGTGGGTAAGAAAGGGTTAAAGTTAGAAAGGGAAACGATCCTTCTCGAACTTTACCGATTTCGAAATTTCTTTTATTTCACCTTTTCCAAAGTTTGGAATGGTCAATCGTCTTTCCTTGGATACGAAAAGGGTTAAGTCCGGTTTCTTAATATGGTGGATAAGAAAGGGTTAAAATTCGAAAGGGTAACGATCCTCTTTAAACTTTACAGACTTCGAAATTCCTTTTATTCCACGATTTTCAAAGTTTGGAAGGATCGATGGTGTTTCCTTGTATACGAAAGGGGTTGAGTCCGGTTTCGCAAAGCGGTGGATAAGAAAGGGTCAATCACCGACCGAGGAATCACTGTGCATAGACGAAATTAACGCGAAACGATCCTTTTCGCACTTTACCGACTTCGAAATTTTCCAAAATTTCCAAATCTGCTATCAGATCAGACGCGGTGCGTTTAACCAAAGGTTTTTTGCAAAAACCTCGCGAAACCGTGAAACAGGGAACGAATTATTCTTGCAAACGGAGAAAATTCCATTGCCGAAAGTAACGATGGTTAGAGGGTAGAGGAGCGAGAAGAGAGAGCCGCGGTGCGTTCGAGCTGGAAGAAGAAGGAGAGAGGTGGAAGGCAGGAGTTTTTACGAGGGCCAGATCGCAAAACCGAAACCGCCAGGGTTACTTAGGCAAAAAGCGGGCCGGCGGGGAGGCAGGGCATTTTTCCCATGGAAATGATGGGAACGAGAGCGCAGAGCGTTTAACCAAAATTACGTTTTATATGCACAAGCGGATCATTGCGCGCGAGACGGTCCATGCGTAACGGCCGCGGTGCAACGGTGCATTTCCTTTTACTACTGCGGCCAGACAACGCGCACCGTAAAACCCGAGAGCCTCGGTTTAACAACTGCAACTGCAGAAATCCTGGCGTTGCGCGGTCAAGCTCCAGGGACAATGCATCCCTCGTGCATCATCCCAGAATTCCGAGAGCAATGCTGCCCTCTCGTCGTTGTTTACGCGGCAAAAAATCCGCGTTTACCGCGCGTTCAACGCGCGTATTACCATTTAAACGGAAGAAAATAAAAATTTTAACGACAGAGAGGCTGTTTAACGCTCGATCGAAAAGTAAGAAATTTATCGGTGATCTCTCGGTGGATTTAACAACGAAAGATAGAGAGAGATAGGTTCTAAAAATCTTGGGAATTCGAAGCGTTTTTAACATGTAATTTAAGGGAAGGGGTGCGGGGTTTCAAGGGCTCGGAGGGGAAAATAAATATCGCCGACTGGAATAACGATTTTACGGGCTCTCGAGCGTTAGTCGAAGGTCCGAGCGAAATCCTTCTTACGACTGGAAAAAAGAAGCTGCCGAGCGAAATTGTTATTCCATACGCGCGCGTATCAATTACGCAAGATGCCTGATCGTGTGTAAAATAATTAAATCCGGCTCTCGCTAAAGATCGCTAATTCGATCCACGTTTCGAGCCACATAAAAGCCAATTATCGGCGTTCCCGTTTCAATCGACTGATTCCCGTGCATCGTTGCAAAAATGCCACGAAAAAGTCCCGCAGAGGGGGTAATACCATTTGAAGCGAGTACACGCCTCGGGCTACTTAATTACTCCGCGGAACGGGATCAGGGAGTCGTGATTTCGAGGAACAAAGGGGACATTGTTCGCCGACCGGGCGCGGAATTAAGGCGTCTAAGCGGTCCGCGGTGCACGTGTTTCGCGGAATAGATTTTCGCGGTCGCGATTAGAGAGATCGTGCGGCTTACCTTGTACGAGCCTCTGTCCTCGTCGTCCGAGGATAGGCCGGCGGGATCTACGCCCGGGGTCGCTACGGCTTCCGTTTCCGCCGGTTGGTAGTCCACCTCACTGCTCCACGAGTGTCGCCTCTTCAGGTCCCCTGCAATCACCGTTTCGTTTCACCGCCATTCCACCATTTCTCGATTTTGCGATTTTTCCGAACGTCTCGAGTTCGAGGAAATCTCGATGAGCCGAAAAATCGAGAGTTTAATCGGTTCCCAGAGTCTTAGACCTCGGAGTTTGGGAATTTGTAATTTTTCCGAACATCAGAGTTCGAGGAAATTTTGATAAATCGGAAGATCGAGAGTTTACGGTTCCCAGAATCTTGCATTTCAAAGTTTGGGAATTTTTAATTTTTCCGAACATCAGAGTTCGAGGAAATTTTGATAAATCGGAAGATCGAGAGTTTACGGTTCCCAGAATCTTGCATTTCAAAGTTTGGGAATTTATAATTTTTCCGAACATTCGAGTTCGAGAAATTGTCGATAAACCGAATATCTACGAGGTTTCGACCCTCTTAGACCTCTGAGTTTTGGGAATAGTATGCACGGTAGACGAGAGGAGGGTATATCGAGAAGGGGTGTGGAGAGTGAAAATGGGCAGCAAAGAGAAATATCGAAGGGGTGGGCCGGGGAGCGCGGCACGTGCCGCGGGCCCGTCGGTAATTAATACGGGCCGACTCAATCGGGTAGCCGCTTAATTAGAATTGTCACTATCATTCATCTCGGCGGCGGCTGTTTAACGTCAACTTGCCAATCGAAGCGTGGCTGACAAAACTGGCCGCTACCACTTTTTGCCCACGGCCGTTCGACGCGCCGTATAATCCAACAAGCGTGTTCCCGGCGTTGCTCCTCTCCTCTTACGGACTTTGGATTTCCCGTCTAGCGGCCCGGGATCATCTCGGAATCCCGCTCCGGCCGTCGGTTATTAATTTTCCAGACCGAAACGGACGACAGACCGGGGAGAAATCGCGTTACGCGGTCACGACCGGTTACAGCGACGATCTTGAAACAGTTTTAACGAACCGTCCGCCGTCCTTCTCCGATCGGAAACCGCTCGATCGCCGCGATCCGACGAGCTAGAAAATCGCTCGGCGTGTCGTGGCTCCGCTATCCGGTACCGTTTCCAGCGTGCCATCGATATCTGGAACGAACGCTGTTCCAGCTGTTATCTAAATATCCTCGGACGTTTAAGGGATACTCGTATGCTTCCAGTTCTACCGCGAATCGATTCCGCGCGTCTTCTCGAGGATGCCTCCTCGTTTTTTCTCCCCGTTCCTCGGTCGAACGACGGGAACGAAACGGCGATCGAGGAAATTCGAAAGTGGAGATACGATCGGAAACGATCGAATTCCTGCGCGATGTTCCCGCAGAAGCGTCTCGCATTCGCCGGAAGCGCGGATCGTAGAATCGGAGTATATCGG
>NIJG01000161.1:3914006-3944392 GCA_002201625.1 Euglossa dilemma
GAGCCGAGCGGAAAGAGGAGCGGAAAGAGGAGCGCGCACCGCGGGGTCCGCGATCACGAGCTGGAAATTTATCGGTTCGACGGTCAAAGTGTGAATTACGTCGATTCCAGCGTGAGCCGCAATAAAATATTTCCCAAAGCTTCATCGCATTCTGCCGCCGCCGGTACCCGCTTATTTTCATCGCTCGTATCTCACGCGTTTCGCGGCCAATTCGAACCCGCGCAGGCGCCCCGCTATTTATTCGTCCGAACCATCGCGGCCGATTCTAACCCTCGTTTTTCCCTCCGGTTTTCGCCGCACCCGCTGAACCGTTCTTCCTCTCGATCCTCCATCCTTTTTCCTCCTCTCCGACCGATTTTATCCAACGATAACGATCTTGCGCGCGCGCGACAGCTCGCAATTACCGAGAGCACCGGGCGTTTTTCACCGTCGAACGTTTGTTTGCGCGGAAGCTCGCGTTAGCGTTTAGCCGCATCCTCGTTGTCCGAGCGAATTAGCCAGTTGTTCGCCGATGGAATAATCAACGCTTTGGTCGGGAAGACAGGAGAACACAGACGACACCAGGAAGCGAGCGATCATTCGCAAAAAGCGCGCGTAACGTGCGCGTCCTCTGTAATTTACGATCATCATACGTATTATCATTTATACATATTACGCACCGAATTACCGCATAGAGATAACATTCGCAGCTTTTTTTCGCCCCGGTAAAAACTGCCTTCCTCCGTGTATCTACGCGTAATTACCGTGCGACAAGCAGCGAAAAACTCCAGGCTAAACGCGTATACACGATCAGCCTCCTCTCCTCTCTCGTTCCACAGATCGAAAAATCCTTTCTCCAACATGCGCAATTACATAATTCGCGACACCTATTTTCACCGATTAACGCGTTTTTCTCGCAAGGAAAAAGATGGGGAAGAGAGAAAAAGAAAAACGCGTTCTTCTCGTAGAGTAAACTTTGAAAGAAAAGACGGAAAAGAAAAAGCAGTGGACGATCTTGCTTTCGTCTTTTCGTTTCCGTGAAACGACAGGGAATTTTGCAGAATTACATAATTGGCGACACATAGATCCACCGATTAACGCGTTCTTTTCACAAGGAAAACGATAGGGAAAAGAGAAAAAGAGAAACGCGTTCTTCTCATAGAGAAAACTTCTCGTAAGGAAGAAAAGAGGGAAAAGAAAAGTTAGCGGACGATCGTTTCGACGACTTGCAGAATTACATAATTCGCGACACCTATTTCCATTAATTTAACGCGTTTTTCTCGCGAGGAAAAAGATAGGGAAAGGAGAAAAAAGAAACGCGTTCTTCTCGTAGGGAAAAGTTCTCGCAAGGAGGAAAAGAGGGAAAAGAAAAGTTAGCGAACGATCCACCTTTCGTGTTTTCGTTTCGTGGTTTCCGCGAAACGACGTGGAATTTTCTCGCGGCGCGCGAGTTCTCGGAAAGATGGCGGAACGCCGCCTCCGCGTTTCGCGCGGCCATAAAACATAATGGACGGCAATTTGACAGGGGCTGCGGGAGAGAGTTACGAGCGCGAACTGCACAAACTTCCTGTCGTTCGGCGGGGTGGCGGAACACGGCCACGCACACGCTTGGCCGTGAATTCACGAGCGAGCACGTGCAACGCTCGCTCGCTCGGTCGCTCGCGCGAGCGCGCGCGCGCGCGCGTGCACGTGGCTTCCGGGCCCCGGGACGCGCGTAATCTCTCCTTCTTTACTCGTCCCTGCCTCGCCAGGATCTATGATCATTGCGCTTTGTACACTTCGCTCGCATTCCACGGGAACCTGCGCGGACCGGAGAAACCGGAAAAGGAAAGCAACATGCGATGCAATTAGCCGTCGCGGCGAACCGCTCGGCCAGGTCCGAGTTACGACGCCGGCAGCGAGAGGAGAGAAGCGGAGAGGAACGGGAAAGAAATTTAAATGGACCAGGCTAATCGTCGGATTGCGAGTCCGCCAGCCCGAGATTCTGTCACCGGATAGTCCTCTCGCGTTCCGTCCCCGGATCAACGTCCCGACCAATCGGACCGCTTCATTTTCGATTCCGAGGAATCTGCTATTTCCTCTCGGTTATCGACTCGTTTGCGACGCGGACGCGCGCGTCGTTTGTCGCGGAGAACATCGAGCGTCCGTTTCTGATCGCGGAAGTCTGTCGGTCGCTGGAGAGTTGTCGGGTCGGTTGAAATCTTCGTCCATCGAGCGGAATCGCGCTCGGGAAGATTGAAAAATGAGGTTTCCACTGAACGAGAGCCATTAGCGCGGGTAAACGGAGGTAAGAGAGGCGGCCGATAGAGAAGTATCCAATTCGTATCAATTTGGAGAGCAAGAGGAGGATCGGTATTTCCGGAATTTGCGTTGCGTCTACGAGGAATGCTAATTGCAAAGAAACGACGCCTCCCCCCTGGTCTCTGGGACGAGGGACAGTGGAGACGGGATGGAAAATGGTTTCTTGCCGGTCCCGAGGCGAGGCAACGGGAGGAATCCGCTCGGGTTTCAGCTCGCGAGCTGAAATAGCTAATGCGACTGTTACTCATCGTCTGCGCGGATTTCTTACGCGGCGGCTGACGGACAACGCGACGTCTCAATCGACATGGCGGACGAAAAGAAGGTTACCTGTTCTAGTTCTTTCGATCGATGATCGACGACGAACCGTCCGCGAGGATCTCGCGGAAACTCATTAACATTTAACCGGTAATCAGAGCGGGTGATTAACGAGGCCGGTACGCGGCGGCTCGATAACAGCACACGGAACCGTACGATCTTATCATCGGCGATCTCACGGTCTGACGTCGTTAACAGTCGCCGGAGATCCATGAATGCGGATCGTCACGAGCCAGTGACGGTGATCCATGCCGGTCTCTCCGTGTCATCGTTTCTTGCTTAGGCCGCTAGCCTTCAGCTAAGCATCCGGCTCCTTTACATTTCCATTTTATTTATGGTTATCGAGCGTAACTAGCGTGGCGGTTCGCGGTCATCGATGATTTTCTCTATTAAACTCGTTAGTCCGGTGTAGTGTCCCCTTGTTCTCCCTTCGTGCCGCCGCTCCTCCGCGTTCCCTCTGCACCCAGCACACGTCCACCCGAGCCACCGCGTTTCTTCAGCTACCGGACAGACTCGTGTACGCGTCAGCCTGTGACAGCCAATGTCACGGTTTCTCCCCGTTGATCCTCGGGTTATTAAATGCTTCCACTTCGGACACCGCGATCGATCCGAGATCCAACCTTTCTTTCTTCCTTCCTTCCTTCCTTCCTTCCTTCCTTCTCTTCTGCCGGAAGACCACCGTCGAGAGACCGCGTTATTGTTCATCCGACGTTCGTATCGCGCACTCGATCATCCTCGTGGCACGACGAAACGTCCACCGGCACGATACTCTTCATGTTCACTGACACGTGCGAGATCACCGAGTACCGAGGTTCACCGAGTTATTACCTAAGGACGTAGCAGGATATTTTCTCCGTTGTTCCGCCGAGGGAGAAGTTGCTCTATCGACGCGGACCGTGGATTATACGCGGACGGGGGGGTGTGGACCGAGACGCAATTTGCCCGAGATCTCCGGCCGATCCGCGGATCCCGATCCTCCGATCCCCAAGACCATAGACTCGCCGAGACCACTCGGCTAGATTTCGGGTTGCAGGTGCACGCTACAGGTTCACTCACAGGTGCAGCTCTCTGACTAGACTAAAGGCGGGAGCGTGCTCGTTGCCAGCAAGTACTCTAGGAGAACAGAGAAAGAGAGAGAAAGAGGAGGCATACCGGTGCTTCGATTGGTCCATGCTTCCCGCGAAAACGACCCAGCCAATCACCGTGACTGTGCCACGTAATTGCCGGGTATCACGATTCACAAAAACGGGGGAGGGATACCCTTTCGAAATTCCCCGAGGTAACGTTCCCCCCTTTCTTTTTTATTACGCCGGCCGGCATACTTTGTCCCACGGCCGATTTTTGAAGACTATATCGATCGTTCTATTGTCCTCTGGCAATTTCAATCCTCCCCGATCCTCTATCCTAATCCCCTCTCTCTCTTCCATCCCTTTACCACGCGAAATTACCATTTTTCCTTCCTCTTTCTCCCTGTTTCTCCTTTATTTTCGAATCCTCCGCTCCGAGAAATCGCGCGAATCCTCGATTTTTTCGAGAGACTCACCGCGATTTTTCGCGATTCGATCTCGAAAAACTCATTAACACCGAGGTACTTCTCATCGAGATCGATCGTTCCTGTGGAATCTCGGGTCAATGAAATCCCGGTTGGCTACGTGATCCTCGGTGGAACGTGGACGAAGAGAAGATAACGAAAAGGAAAGCATACACCGCGAAGTTATTCGAACGAGTCACGAAACGTTTAAGCAAATCGATCGGGCATCGATCGGGGGCCCGTTTCGAGCGGAGGCGCTATCGGGCCAGGTCCCGAAGGACAAATTAATTCGCGAGGATTCGCGGTATTATCGAGCGTGCGATTCCGAGCGGATTCGAGGCGGCAGCAGCAGCTCTGCTGGAAGTATTTCGGCCGGGTGGGTCCGCCGGATTCCCGGGCTTCTTTCTCGAACAGTCCCTCGAGGGCCTGGTGGTTCCCAGGGAGGTCAGAGGTCGCTGGGCCCTCCTCCGCCTTATTCCTTCTCGCCCCCTCGCCGACCGAGCGCCCTCGACCCTTCGCCACCCCGCCGCTTATGAACGTCCGCCCAATACGCCCGAGTCTCTTTTACCTTTCTCTCTCTCTCTCTCTCTCTCTTTCTCCCCCTTTCTTTCTCTCCATCCCGTTCTCTCTCGCGCCCTCTCGCTCGAGAGAAACGTTATTTATTTGTTCACGCGTTTCGCCTTAACGAGATTTTCGGCCCGGTACCATTTGCCAGTAGGGGAAATTAAAAAGCTTCGAGAGCTTCCACGGCGTTCCGCTCTGGAGCTGCTCTTCTTTCGAGCTGTGATTCTAATTCCGTTATTTCCCGTGTAAATAGACGCCTAGGTAGAATATAGATCATCTTGCGGTGAGTGTAATTTGGTCGAAGAAACTCTTGCGAACAGCGACTCCATAAAATCACGATTCGATATCCATTTAGTCCCTCCACTTCGCGAAATGCCAAACAAATTCAACGGGTTTTGTGGGTCTATCTGTCTCTCTCTCTCTCTGACTTTGCAGAGGGGCACGAAAGGAGGAGATGAGGGAATAATGGTGGCGTACGAAATTTCTTTTCAATAACTAATCGAGCTAATCGAGCTTGCAGGGAGAGTGAAAAGCCGGAGCCATCCGGTCGGAAACACAGCCGTTAACGATCGCGAGTAGTACTCGAGGCGCGTTCCCCGCGTCCCTTTCTGCTTTGCATCATTACGGAAGATTGATGTAGTAACGGTATACGGTTGTTCGTCTCGCGGTTAAAGTGTCTCGTCTTTTTTCGCGGCCGATATTCCTCGAAAGCCAGCCAACCGGCCGGCCGTGGAGGAAGCGCGGAGGAATGGGGCAGCCCTAATGGCCAGCAGGACTACAAAGAGAAATTTTTCGATAATGCCGTGCACGGCTCGGGCCTGGGCCCGAAATTTGTATCGTCCGCCGTTTCCACCGCCGCAGCCGATGTATGGGGCTTCTTCGCCGGCGACAACGCGTAAACCTTCGAACCGACGGATAAATCCTCCTTACCGCGAAACTTCCCAACCGAACCATCATTTAGGCGGGATCACGCGGACCCCTCTTCCGCGTCGTAATTTCTCCGCGGCGAAGAAGCGCGCGTGTAAATGCGCCGTTGGATTCCGGCGTGCCATACCCGCCGCCCCCGGACAACCGGCGACCGTGTCGGGATTTTTCGGGAAACCGCCGCCGGGAAGCTCCTTCGGACCCTTCGCATCCTCACCCTCTTCTGTCGGCCAACGACTCTCGCCGCCACTCGTGTCCTTCGTTCCTCTTTCTTTCCGCCTCGTTTCTATCTTATCCCTCGACACGATATCGATTTTTCGGGAAATCGCCGCCGGAAAGCTCCTTTGGGCCCCGATTCACCCTCTTTTTCCGGTCAACGAGTCTTGCCGCCAGTTGTGTCCTTCGTTCCTCTTTCTTTCGACCTTACTTCTATCTTATCTCGCGCGACGATACGGTTGCCAAGGATATCGCGGCGATATCACGGCGATGACGCGTATTAGAGCGGTAAGGATCGGATCGTAGGCTCTGGGTTAAGGTAACGGAGGATCTGCGGCCATTACGGTTGTCCGAGGAGGAACTGGTCGATCGGATCGTAGCTCGGGATTAGCGGAGCGAACTGGGACAGGGAAGGAAGGTCGGTTCCGAGAGGCTGGTGTCCTCCCACGCGGAACAAAGTTCTGCGTTTCCCGTTCGGCGAAGCAGCGAGAGGAAGCCGGCCGGAAGAAAAAGTTGGACCACGGGAGGATGAGTCACGGGTTTCGATTCTCACGCGTAAAAGGCCAGCGTGCGGCGTAGCTATCCTCTTTGTCGTCCTCGTGGTTCGTCCTCGGCGATATTTTTGTCGGCGCAGGCCAGGATTTAAGGGGCAAGCAGGCGCAGAAAGCGCGCGAGCGTGTAATGGTGATTGAATGCGGCTAATGGTCGTCCCGTACGGGACTCACGGCCCTCCGAGATATACGTTATGACTCGGGCATAACATTTACCGGGTGGTAAACAGCCGCGCATAAACTCCAAAGCCCCACAAACGAGCCCTTCCTCGAAGAAACTCGCGACCACGGAGACCCTTACGGTTGCTGATCCAATTCTCCTCTCGCGTTCCTCTCGGCGATCGTTTGGTCCCACTGGGACCACTCGGCGTGGACAAAATTGCCACGTTCGATGGGAGAAACCATAGCTCGGCGATACGATTCCGTTGATCACGTGGCTAAGGCCACATCGGGCGCCGCGGTCCACCCGGGGATGAAGACGCGAATTTATGTCTCCGTTTGATTTACGAACCGCATGGTGCGAAATCAGAGATAAACGTCTAGCTCGGAGTTACGCGTGCGATCCTCGCCTCGATTTATGCTCGTATCGGCAAAGATTCACGAGGGCCTTTGACTTTTACAGCGGGGAACGCTCGGTTTGACTTACGGTATCGGTCCTCGACTCGTCAGGCTCGTTTCACGGTTATACCTCTAATGAGGCTACGCAGGATGATCTACATTTCGAAAGCGTTTCGGGATCGGTGTTGTCTGGTAATGTTACAGGTACGGCGACTAGTCGCTTCTCGAAAGGGACGGAGACGTCGTTTTTCCCGTTCTAAACAGTTCGTTGGCACGGACAGGGCAAGAAAGACGTCAGANATTTATGCTCGTATCGGCAAAGATTCACGAGGGCCTTTGACTTTTACAGCGGGGAACGCTCGGTTTGACTTACGGTATCGGTCCTCGACTCGTCAAGCTCCTTCGACGATACCGCCGTGACAAATCGTTCTAAGCAGCGTGACGCCATAAATCAAAGCTCGCCACTCGAAACGGTTCTCCACCCCGTGAAGAAAGATCCGGACTCGGGAGAACGACCGGGCGAAGGGAATAAAGGGAAGCAGAGAGAGACCGAGAAAGAGAAACAGAGAGAGAGAACAAGCACAGAGAAAAGAGGAGGACAGAGGAGCGCGAGTATAGGTGAAGCGCGATTAAATTGTAGTCGATAAAGCTCTGCTCGGGCATTAATAATAATTAGACACGGCGTGGCTTGGAAATTAGCGGCGTGCGTCGGTGTGCGTAGCTAATAAACTTGCCAATGAACGCTGCTTGACGCTATGGCTAAATAAAGAATAGGGCAAGCGCGAGAAAATTTACGAATTATCGTCGTATTAATTGGGGGTATCGTAAATTCCGTTGCAATGGGAAAAAATGGTAATTGAATGTGGCTCGCCCGCGAAAAAGAACGTTTTACGAGGCGATTAACCGCTTCGAGGCTGTTCCGACCGCGCTTCACGGCTTTCTCCTCCCTGCAATTCTTGCGCAATTAGCGGGCCAACGTGTACAGTAAGAAGGAAAGGAGCGACGAAGACAATTCGTAGTTCGTTAAAGATTATCTCTCTCTCTTCCCCCCCTTTTTTTCCTCCAGATACGCTCGACGTTGTTCCATCTTACCTGACACGCGTTAATAAACAAACGATCGTAATATCCGCCCTTCTTTTAATCCGCTTGAAAAACAATTCTCGTCCCTTTCGCGTTTGCGGAAATTTTCAAATTTCACTCTTTTAGGAAATAATTCCTCGCTGTTTTCGAAAACGAAAAGATATTTTTTAACGAACACCTATCTATCTACTTACCTATCTATCCAGAGAGGAAAAGAGAAAGAAACAGAGAGAGAGAAATAATTCGAACAACACACGCGCGAGTGATTTACGAGGATTCCGGTGGATTTAAAATACGGCAGCGTTCGAAGCGACGAGGAACGAAACGCGGGCGTGATTTATCCGGGATTGAACGCGGAGGAAGCGGCACGGTAATTTTATTAATACGTTAATCCCGTTTCACCGGTCCGCTTGAAGTTCTTTGTACGGCCGGATCGTGGCGCCCGCGGGCCCCGGCGTCGAGGGTGGACTTAATAACCCGAAAGGGACCACACGCGTCGTGACGTCACGTGGCCCGTCACCCCATGACGATTCGGTTGACGTGCATTACGCCCGCCAAGGCAGATTGAAATTTAGCGAATCCACCCACGCGAGCCGTCCGCGCGTGCATATTATTACGCGATTCCCCGCGCGGCATAATTATTTTCCGCTCAGAGAGCGTCCCTCGCGCGGCCGATCCCCCTTTGACGCTCCGATGCCCGTGCACGCGCGGATATGCGCGGATTCATTTTTTAAAGCGTCAGCGGAGAAAAAAGGAGGAGTCGTTGGTGAAAAAGCGGCTGGGATCGTAACGGGAACCGCGGTGCCGAAGGTGAGGATATACAGCGCCCCACGTGCGCGCCGGTCTCTTTAGAATTGTTAATTAAATGCTACGGGCATCGACGAAGAATAATACCTCGACGAAACCGCGATACCATCTCCGTCCTGTTTACTTTGTCTAAACGAAGGAAAACACAGAGAGATACGCGATCGGTCGCCGGCAGCTATCGCTATTGCGTTATTACGAAGAGGAATCTCGCGATTCAAATTGTCGTTTGCCCAGCTTTTGTCACCGGTTGCTGATAAATCCGTGATTTTAATTTTCCTCATTCCTAAATTTCTCAGATTCAGCGGGAACCTTTGGCAAATATTAGCAAAAGTGCGCCACCGCGTGTCGATCGTTTCCCATAAATCACGGAACCACGACGAAGACCTTACTATTAATCCGATTCTCTAATAAAATCGTTTCACGCAACAAACTTAGAATATTCGTAGGTTAACCGATGCAATAAAACCGATCCTCTCGCTTCACGCGACACAAGTGGAATATCGATAAATTCGCAAGAACGGAGGTGAAGAATTGGTAAATTTTGAAATTTCGCGCGAATCGAGAGAGAGAGAAGGACCGTGACGAGGGAAGGGACCAAGAGGAACGAATTGGTCGGTAGATTTTCGAAGACGAACGGGTCTAGGCGGGGAAGGATGCAGGGGTGGGCGGGATGGCGACGCGGAGGGTAAGGGTAAGGGAGAGAAGTGGCGCGAGGGGAGGGTAGAGGGAAGGGGTTAGAGATTGACCCATGACCCGAGAGTTATGACGCGAGTCTGATTCCTGAAATGCTCGCGCACACCCTGTAATCAGGAATGGCGAGTCCGGGGCCCCCGCCCCGGCACGCCACGCTGGATATCTATAATTTAAATCTCGCTCGGCCGTAAGTGGCAGGAAATCATTGTAATTAATATGGCGTACATCCACGCGCTCGTGCATGTGCGCGATTCCAGCCCTCCCGTGTCCCGGTTCCCTTCCACCGCCGCGTCTCTCCTCTTAAGAGGATGTAAGCCGATCGTGCATGCGCGAATACGGAAGCTTATGTTAGTCTAGCGGAATCGGTTTACCGTCGCCCGCTGGTACACTGCTCCGCAAAAGTATTCAGCCCTTATCTAATCTCCGAGCGCCGTTTCTCTCGATAACAGACAACCGAGGAGTCCTCCTTAATCCAATAACGAACCTTCCAACAGTATAGAGGCTGGAGCTAATTAACTCGCGCTAAAATTCCTATAAACGAGAGGAAAACTATCTAGAAACCGACAACCGTACGACCGTGAGACGTTTAATACCAAAGAAACGTGTATTGGAAAGTACCGGTCGTTTACGAAAGGAACAGATAAAATCTGACTCGACATTTCGAAATTTCTCGGACGAGAAGAAGCATCGGGATTTTACGATGTTTCCTCGGTGGACGGAGTTGGTAACCGTAAACTTGTAGAGGGTATTGTACTTATTATCGGGACAATCGACCGATTTTCCAACGTCAGAGGGGACCGCGATATTTAAGAACGGCAGGATCGTAAACCGGTCAGTGGAATCCAGATTAATGTCTGGAATACGCGCGCGCGCTGCGTGGTCCAGAATTTTCCACCTGGATATTTATGGCCCTAATGAAGCCGGAGACTTTTTGTCGGCCGGTGATTCGTTTCCTAGTCCCCGAGCACGCGATTTCGATTCCGTTACGGATGCTGGATTAGGGTACGGTGGTGCGTTACGACGGCGGGGATTCATCGATATGGAATCTACGTAGGCAGGCACACCGGCCGCGGCCGTCTTTTTCCTTTTGCCGTGGCTGATACTGTGAGCGACGGTCGGGTTAATCGTATCCTCTTAGCTTGAATTACTGGCTCGATCCCTTTGAGTCTTTGTAACTCTGTTTTGGAGATTAAACGAACGCGATGGCGTGCAGAAAGGAGCGAAACTGCTTAAAGGCCCTTATCCGTGGACGCGACTCGTCGGAATATTCCTCGCGAGGAATTATTACCCGCGAACGGCTGACTGATTCGATACACGGTTCGATCCGCGATATCGGGGACTAGCGAACATCGTTCCCTGTATAGCCGGGCGCGGTAAAAATGGGAAATATTCGACGTCGAGATATCGCGTCCTTTAGCGAAAGCCACTTCTAAAACCCACGTAACAGTACCTGCCCCGGAGAGCCGTCCGGGACGGTTAAACGAATCGAAGAAATGTTTCAATTATCCCGACAAATGTCACTCGTGGCCGGTGATCTTGATAAGCGATCCTGTCCGCCGGCGATATTTTGCTCGGCGCAAGAAATTGTTACTAGGTTGCACCAAGTTACCACGTGGCAGCGGCTCGCGTCAACGCACCATGGCCCCATGAATTATGCATGAGGAATTTGCAGCCTCCCGTCAATGTTACTGTCATTTCTTCCTCCGTATCAATTTCTGACCGTCTCTCGTGGACCCTCGTAAAGCTCGTAAAACGCGCGACCGCGAGGGGACGATCGTTTCGAGGGAAACCCTCTCGTTAAAAGCTCGCGGTCGCCTCGACTGGACGTGGAACAACGACGACGACGACAACGGCGAAGACGACGACGACGACGACGACGACGAGACGCCGTTAGGGAATGAAATTACTTTTAATCCGAATGCGCGAGCAAGCTCGGAGGGTAGAAAGCTATCGAGGATCCTCATAGTTCAATTAGCGGCACAATCATCTAGCTCCCGGCTCCCCTCTCCGGCGCGGCAATTTCTCAGAGTAATGAGCCCGTCACGGTCTCGAGGCGAGCGTATCATAAACTCGGGGCTAATTTAACTATCCTACACGCCTCGGCCACGTAACCAATACGATCTACTTGCGCCGGCCGGCCAATAAAGGCCCGTCTATTCCTCGCGTTAATCCCCCGTGACCGGGGTTTTTCGCGTCCGCGCTCGATTCATAGTCCTCTTCGACTATCGACACGGTGGTCGGCCTGGCAATCCCATATCCCGCCATTATGCCTGGCCGATAAATCAGATTGCCAGCGGTAACCGCGGAGCTTTGGGGAACGCTTAGGCTTAAGAGGGCCGTATCTCTCGGGCGAAACGCGGGGAAATTCGCGGGAGGAAGGAGCGGCCGGGGGAACGGCCGGACGTAAATCCTCGTATCCGGACGAGGCATCATCCGGCATGGTTTAAAAGAAGCATTATCGCGCGCTTTATGCGCCGGGGAAACGGCACGAATTCGAGCCGTTCTTTCGCGCCAACTAATTTTACGACGTTCCACGTGTGTGCACGCGAACAGCTTGATCCCGGCGATGGCCTCCCTTTCAGCCTCCATTAAGCTGCCCGTTCGCCGCGTGTATCGCGGATTCGCTGCTTTTTAAAGCGTACTTAGCCGTTCGGTGAATTTCCATCGGCCCCGGCACGAGGGAATGTCGTTAATGAGTCTATTAGCGGGGCTGGATCTATTACAGGATCGCTCCGCGATAATTCCTCGCCTCGGATGGCCCGGGATTGACTAATCGAATTAATAGATCAAGCCGGCGAGTTCATTACGAATCGGTCATTTTTCTTCCCCCGGGATCCGTTAATGGCAGATGGCCATAAACTAACTGTAACAACTCGTCGTGATAAATCCACCATCTTTAATTATACTACGCTCAAATCGCTTCATCGCTTCGTTTCAGCTCGCGGACGGACGGACGGGCGAGCGTTACTCAAAGACAGGAAACACGCTTCAGCAATGGGCAGGATCGGAGAACCGAGGCGGCCGGACGACGCATCCGGTGCAAATCCAACATTTGCATAAGACCGCCGCTCGCCCGCTTCGGCAGACGTCGAAACACTTGTCCGACACGCGTACCACGACGCGATAAATTCCTCCTCGCCCGAAAATCCCACCTCCGCTCTCGTAAACGCCTGAGATGCTCCTCGTCTGCTCGTTCCCGAGTGTTTCAAAATTTCGACCAGATACTCCGCGTTTCGCTTCCTTTTCCGCGTGGAACACGTGTTTCCTCGTCGCGGTCGAAATCGGCGCCTCTTGGCTCGTCTCCGGGACGAGGAAACAAAATGGTTACAAATGCCACCACAAGAGAGGCTCTTCACGGGTGTTTCAAAATTTCGACCAGGTACCACGCGCGTTTCGCTTCCTTTTTCGCGTGGAACACGTGTTTTCTCTCGCCGCGGTCGAAATCGGCGCTTCTCGGCTCATCATCGGGACGAGGAAACAAACGAGGATACAAAGACCACCACGCGAGAGGCTGCTCGTGTGCTCATCGCGCGTGTTTCAAAATTTCGACCAGGTACCTCGCGTTTCGCTTCCTTTTCCGCGCAAAACACGTGTTTTCTCTCGTCCCGGTCGAAATCGGCGCTTTTCGGCTCTTCTCCGGGTCGAGGAAACAAACGAGGATACAAATGCCACCACACGGCTAGCCTTTATGGCCCGGGTAATGCACCGTGGTACCGTGCTTCACCTTTGTTTCCCGTGGGAGTGAAATTGAGTCCCCGTGTCGCGACGTCCGTCGAGAACGTACGACGCCGCTCGGCTTCGACTTGTCTCACCGACGCGCGACACGCATTCTTCCGACTTCTGCGCGTGTACTTTCCTCCGAAATTTATGCATGGAGGTCGCGAGGTAGGTCTCGATCCCGGTTAACGCGCTCACCGTGGTAACACGTTCGATTTTTACCCACCTAGATCGAACGCGTGGAATTTCGTTACCGAAACGAATCGTCGATCCGTCTAGCGGACTTTCATTGTCAGCCGCGGGATTGGGAACAATTAGCGTTCACGGTTACGGATCTAATTACGAATGGAGGCTCGGAATTAGGCTCGCGAACAATGCGTCTCGCGGAGAAAGCGAAAGAAAGTACGGGAGAGAGGATAGACTCGCGAAACTCGAGATTACGATCCGTCGTTTCACGGTTTATTCGACTGCGATTCAATGCCGAGCTGAGCTAGAAGAACGAACTATCGCTCCTTTCGACCTGTTACACTTTTCCTGCGAGGATAATTGAACGTCGGCGGTATTTTGCGTTGTTCCACGGTTGTTTGAGACTGAAAAGATCAACGGTGAGCTGAGCGAGAAGAACTATCGCTCGTTTCGACCTGTTACACTTTTCCCGCGAGGATAATTGAACGTCGGCGGTATTTTGCGTTGTTCCACGGTTGTTTGAGCCGAAAGAAATCGCGAGACCGCAACGGAAATCTATAAATCCGTCACGACCACGATCCCTCTTAGATGGAATTGGCAATTTTTCCGGTGGCTCGAATCGGACAAGGAGAAACTCTCGGGCAAATCGTGACCGCCTGTTCGACGTTTGATCGTTTAAACACACCTCGAACGCTGTCGGTTCGCCGGATTTTTGCGTTAGTTGGAAAATTATCGTAATGAACGGCTGCCCCGGCGTGGTTTCACGCCGATGCACGCGGCCCTTCCTTCGTAACTCACGCGGATTCGTGTAAAAGCTACCTGCCTGTGATTTACCACGGACTCACTGCGGAATACTAAATAGCGAATAGCAATCTGCCGGGATTGTTCGTGTTTTTAAGTCGTTCAGGGCCGAGGACGTGGCCGGGGATGGGGCAAATTGCCCGTGTTTCGTGGATTGCCTTGAAAACTTGTGATTCGTGGTATAATCGGAGAAACGTCCGACCGAAACGGCGAGAGACGCCGATCGCGTCGATCTCCGATCAGCCGAGACCTCTGATTATCCGGGAAATCGTTTCGCGTCCAAGGACCACGCATTCCAACGAGATAATTTCGTCTCGAAGGACAACGCACTCGAGCGAGATAACTTCGCGTTGCCTAATTCGTTCTATCCGAGGATGTTACGCTGATAATCGATAACCGAGAGGGAAATTAGACGCGTGGAGACGCGAGAAGAAGGATAAAGGCCGGACCAAGGCACAGGGGAACGTCCGAGACAGCCTCGGAGGCTTTCTCATGCAAAACCAATAATGCCTGGCAGTCTGATGAGAGGATAATTCATTATGAGCGCGGGGAAACGCGTCGGACAGGGAGAACGTTCTTTGACAAACTGGCATGGTAAACAAATTACGTAGATCGAGGATAGAGACGGCGGTAAATCATACTTTCGACGTTAAGAGGCCGCCACGTCGTCGTCGGTCGGTTCATCGGGATTGCGTGAGAGAGTTGCCTCGGGCTCTACTCGGCAAACGAAAATGCGTTTCGCCATGGGAGCTCGCGGAGTTCCCATAACGAACCTTCGGGGCTTTTCGGATCTGAACCGGCGCGGATCGCTGATCGTTTCGGCGCTGGCTGGAAATTAAACCGATCGACTCAGGATCGCGATCCTGAACAACGATCAGACTCTCGAACCTTCGTTCCGACCCTTTCGTTTCGTACGAAAAATTTCACCACTCTTCGGAGAATGTTTCACAGTCGACTGTTTGTCCTTTCGACTTCCGTTACAGGTGCGCGAGTATACGAGCGGAGCTCGCAGCGTGAGAGCGTTTCGCTACTTCGTAAACTTTATTATCTCGCGAAGTGTCCGACGATACCTCGCCGGAGAAATCATCGACCTCTCGATACGGGAAGGCGCGAAGAAATTTTTGAAAAATTAGAAAGGAAAGACGAGAGGTGCGAGAAGAAAGAGAGAGAAGATGGAAATTGGGTCGTGGAAGGATCGCGTAAGCAGGAGACCGGGATCTCGTGCGTGCGGCGCGCCGCGAGGTGCATTTCGCGTCGTGGAAATACGAAATAATTTTTCTGCAGGGCCCGCTGCCTCGAGAGGCTGCTTTACGAGCGGCATAAATCACGGCCGTGCACGTGAGTGTGAGTGGGCGGAACCGCACGGTACCACAACCGTACACCATAAATTTGATACATGTTCATTGTGGTGGCTGGGTCGCTGAACAGCCGGGGTATTCCTCGCGATCGGTGGCCCGTCAAACTTTTCTCCCATTCCCCGTTTCCATTATTTTCCCCGTTTTCCCATCCGCCAACTCTTCCTCGAGCCTCGACGAAGCCGTTGAAACAACTTTTAGTTGTTACACGCGCGTATATCGCGAATGCGAATTATCGCAGACTTCGATACGCCTCGTTCGCGATTATAAAAAGAAGGAGAAAAATCGCAAGGTTTAGCGTCGAGTGTGGGATTCGATTAGGTGACCTGGTCGAAGGTTGCTATCGCGAACGCGATAAAAAAGAGAAAGCGGCGATAAAACGCAGAGGCTTTTAAGCGTAGGCTTGGTCTCGCGTCATTGCCTCGAGAGATTAACGCGTTTTATTTCGCGGGTTTATCAATTCGCTACTCGAAATTCGCCAAAGGTCTATTGATTTATCGTACGCGGCTGCGAACGGGCGTCGGGGGATTACATACTTATTAAGGGGGGCAAAAGGAAGAACGGGCGATTACCGATCTTCGTATTAATTCTATGTTTCCATCTATACTTTTAATTAACGAGTATTACTCCGGGAGATCAGATTGGTATCAGTCCATCAAAGGGAACAGGCTAACCGGGCGATCGTACAAGACCATCATCATCGCGAAGCGTTGAACCCGGGGCCCGAAAGCGGGTGCCATCGATAAGGAAGCGTCCCGTATATCGTTGCTGACAAGCGTTTAAGGCGTAAAGCGTTCATCGGAGTCAAATTACGCTGGCCGAGCGAGCGTTCTGTCTTCTCATTCTTAAAAACCGCGATACCAACAGGCTGATATATCAGGAGTGGGCCCGAACGAAGGCGATCTCTCTTGCTCCATTCTCTTCGGGGCCCGGGGAATGTTTTTCTCAGGGGGAGAAGGCTGCGCGGCCGAACAAGGGGCCCGAAAGCTTCTCTACCCCGTTGCGCGTATATATCGCAGATTTTCGAGAGAACGGGTCAGATTGGCTTCGTGCCTGAAAAGTAATTGCGAGATCCGAGATAGCACGGGACGGCCGCTACGCAATTTGCCCCTACACCTGGCCTCGTTGCTCGCCCTGGCCCGCCGCCGCGCCGAGTCGTCGCGCGCGGGGCCCGTTTTCGTGGACCATTCCGCGGAGAGAACAGGGCTGTTGCCCCCGCCGCTGGAGAAAAAATTAAATTGTTTACATCGTTGTCAAGATTGAGCGCGCGCTGGAAATTATACGCGCGGCGGGTTCGCATGCCAATTAAATCGTATAAACGAAATTGCCCGGGGTATAATTGGACGGGATATTGGACGAAAATCGAAAAGCATCGGCCGGATATTACGTGGAAAACGTAATGCGTTTTCGCTCGGTACGCCGATACGATCGTTCGCTGGCGTTTCGCGATCTGGAGATCCCTCGGGTCCTCGCGGAGGAAAGTGCACCTTAAAAGCCATCCGATCGGCTTACCGGTAACGCAACACTCGCGAAATCGTGCTCGGGTTTAGAAGCGCCACGCGCTCCCTCTCTCTCTCTTTCTCTATCCCAGTCTCGATGAGTTCTCGAGGAAGGACACCCGATCTTATTCGCGGGCGAGGAGGTAAAAGTACGGCGCTCGCTTAAGAGGGTAAGCGAGCGTGTGCTCCGGTCGCGGCACGGCGGCAAAAAGTCCGAGTACTGGCGCGCGATATCTCCGCTCGGTCGACAAAGTCCGGGCTAATCACAGCTTCGTTCGCCGACAAATCACCGATAACGTCCGTGCTCCGCGTTCATCAGCAGCTTCCATTAAACACACCGGCGTACCACCGACAAATCTACGCCGGTATTCTTCGATACCTCGCCGCTAACAGGTTCTCCTACCAGTCACGAGTTAATCCATCAAGCCAGTCCGCGGCGCTCCAAAACGAATCCATCGAGGACGCGAAAGAAATTTTCCACAGTTCTATTCCCAGCGTCCGACGCGTCCTTTCCCCGCGTTAATTTGTCAGCGGTAATAAGCACGCGCCGAGCGGAGCCGCGGCGCGGCCAGACGCGGAAAGGCGAGCGCGCGGGCGCGGGACGGAAGCAGGAGAGCACGAGGAAGGTGCAGAAGCGGAGAGAGCGGGGACGAAAGGGCAGAGAATCGCGTTATTACGCGGCCGAGAAGAGCGAGCGATGTGCGAGCGGTGTGCGAGCGGTGCGCGAGCGGGTTTGCACACACGGAACACAAAGGAATGCGTCAACGTCAACGCGCCGGCTCTTTCCGGTGACCGCAAACCCGGTATTAGCGAATGGGAGCAGCGATTAAAATTTATGTTCCCGGCAGAAGGGGCCGATGAACGGGGCCGCCGTGGCAAGACGTAGAGTTTGTTGGCTTTACGTGATTGTCGGATCACGGCGCGGTGGCCTGCGTACACACCGCGCCGGCCAACTTTCCCCGTAATCTTCGGCTCGCACACACTCGCCGCGACTCGCACACCGACCCCGCCGAGAGGTGTCCAATTATGCAATAGATCATGGACGGGGCGTTCTCCACCACTTGCAAATCGTTCCTACCATACCGACGTTTCCTCCTCGGCCCCCTCGTCCACCTTCCTCCTCCACCTCCTTCATCCCCGATGGGATTCGCGAATAAATCCTTAGAGCTGACCTTGGATCGCGGCCCGCTCGTAAATTTCACCGTAAGGGAATGTCTTGCGGCCGCGGAGCGTAAATTAATCGATCGCAGATAACTCGGGACAGGCCCGTGTTGCTCTACATTCAGAAATTTTCGACGCGCGGTTAATTTATCAATCGGCTCGCTGCTGCGCTCCTTTCCTTTTGTATAGACCCGTGCGAGCTTGTATGCGCGCGCGTGTGCGCGCGTGTTCGCGCGTGTGCGCGCATGGGAGGCTTCGCCCGGTGAGAAAGACCGGCCGATAGAACGAGCCGGCCCCGCGGGAAAGAGAGGGAAACTGTAATCCATACTTCACGTGCGCGCACGATATTTCTCCGTCAGGATACAAGTAACACGGTTCCTTTGATCGCAACACAAATACCACGCTGTAGTTATTACGATACAAATCGAGCGTTGTTATACAAACGAGGCCCGACCGATTTATTTATCATGCTTTACACGTTCAGTCGCGTTACACCTTTTGCTCCTCTGCCCGCTTCCTCCCTCTCGCTCTACGCCCCGTTGCCCGGCCATCATCCGACTTTCGAGAGTACGCTCGGAAACGGACGTACGTCGAATTACCGAGTTTAATGGCCGGTCCTGGTATCGTTCGTCTTGGTGGGTGGCAAACACAGGCCGGAGAATCGCGCCGGCCATATACGGCCGCTCCGGGATCTACCGATCCGCGATCTACCCTCTCGGTTCCTTCCATCGCCATCTCGCCTTCCTCTATGCGTGCCCCGCGCATGCTATCGCTAATCACCCGGTCATGGACCTCGTTACGGAAACACGGCACCGGAGCCGTTCGATCCTCGCCAGCCCTCGCGATTATAATTTCCCGCCACTCGCTAATGTCGCGATCGCCGACAGGGTTAATCAGCGGAAACGCCTAACGACGCGACGAAACCACCCCGTCCACGTCGCCGGTCTCTTCGTCGCCTTCGGCCACGCGAGCTGGCAAATTTAACGATACCAAGCGCTCCCGGCGAGGTTCGTCGTGCAGAATATCTGAGCGGAGCAGAGTCTAGTACCCCGGTTCCGCGTGTTCCCGATAAAATATACGCTAGAACGCTTGCACGTCGAATCTCATTGAACGGCGATCTTCCAGCAAGGCGGTTCAATTATAGCGGATAAGCCGTACAGATTACGGCGCGGGCATGTAGAAGCGCGCGCGCGCGCGCGAGCGGCACGCAGCGGCCGGTACCCGCACCGACATGAGAAATTGTTTCATCGGTCATTGTTTATGTACCCAATTATTGTACCATTCGTTCACCGAGGGTGGCGTATCACTTACAACAAATCAATATGAAGCACACCTCGCCCCCGGCCCCACCGCCCCTGGAAACATCGTGTCCCGCTGGGCGGACAATGTTTTGTCTCACCCGGTGCAAGACGACCCGCGGCGCCCGGAGCCGACGCCGCGGCCACGGATTTCCTTTTCCTCGCTACCGTAACCGGGGTTCGTGACCCTCGGCTTTGTCGCGCGGCCACGCGACAACGCCGCGACAAGATAGCGCTGCGCGAGCCCGTCTTTCACCTCTCCCCTTTATTTTCCCCGCTGATACGCCTCGGGAAACGGTACAGGAAGCTCCGGCTGTTTCGCCACGAGTCGGGAATGCTTAAACGCTGCACCCTGTTCGCCGGACGACCGACGAAACCAGCTGCTTCTTCGACCAGACGATGACGCGCGGTAGATATCGCGGAGAAGTTGAGAATACCACGGAACGTTCTACCGTTCGGGAGGGTTAGGTCCCGGATCGAGTAAATCGGGTAAATCGGAGCGGAAATCTTCGAATCTGCGAAGGAAAGAATGCAGAGAGAGTTTCCGAAAGTGTATCGGAAGAGATGAAACCTCTCGAGAGATTTGAAACGTTGGTTGAAACGTGGTAGATATCGCGAAGGAGCCGAGAATACGACGGAACGTTCTACCGTTCGGGAGGGTTAGGTTCCGGATCGAGTAAATAGGGTAAATCCGAGTGGAAATCTTAGAATTTCCGAAGGAAGGAATGGCGAGAGAATTCCCGAAGTTGTATCGGAGCAGATGAAACTTCTCGAGAGGTTTGGAACGTGGTAGACATCGCGGAGGAGCCGTGAATACGACGGAATGTTCTACCGTTCGAGAGGACCCGTGGATCGAGTAAATCGGGTAAATCGGCGCGGAAATTTTCGAATCTCCGAAGGAAGGAACGGAGAGAGAATTCGCGAAGGTGTATCGGAGAAGATGAAACCTCTGGAGATGTTCGAAACGTCCGTTGAAACGTAGAAGCGAGAAGCAGAAAATGTATCCTCGTTTAGTATCTCCAAGTCTGTCCGATCGAGACATCGATCCTGCAACTTTTATAGCCGGTTGATTGCGCGGAGCAGAGCCGTGCAACACTCGGGAGCCGGTAGATTCCTAGCAATCAAGCATAATTGACCGGGAATAATCGTAGATCGTCTGCAGACGTGGACGCGTACCGTTTCGTTACGATAACATCGAGCGGAGATCGAGCGGTTTCACGCGCGTATCCAAAAGCTATTAAAACGGCCCACGTGATCCGGGAAGTTTTCGGATGGGGATATCGTAGGCAAGGCGGAGAAGATACGGTGTTTGATCGGCGGCAATTAAATTTCATTAGCCGGGAACATTCCACGGTCCAATCAACGCCAGTTTCCACGTCGGAATAATCACGAGGGTAATAGAAGGGGAAAGGGCAGGGGACGCCATTCCTGCGCGTCGATCGTAAAGCACCTCTTCTTATCCGAAGTGACCGGTTGGTCGGCTGAAAGCGCGTCGCGCGTTTCGTCGCGCGTTGCAGCCCCGGCAACGGTACCCCGTTAAACAGTATAAAGTTCATTAATGAACCGCTCACGGGTTTGTTAATGAGCCAACACCTACACGCGCGGTGGGCCGCGAGCTGGCTGCTCGTGTGGATCGTTCGGAATCGGTCAAGCAGAGATTAGAGGCTGTTAGCCGCGCGACGCGTATCGCCGTGTAATCGGCTAACAACGTCGCCGGCGAACGTCATCGGACGAAATTAACCTTCCATTAATTCTGGAAAAACGCACGGCGCCGGCGGACGGAACATCGGATCGGGAATCTCTCGATGGTTACTTTTCAACGGCCCCCGGGGGCTAGCCGTGTACGCCGTTCGTTGCAACTTTGTGGCCGGAGTGGTCGCAATTAACGGGTAGGTTAATAAGAATTTAGCGTGGCTTGACGGGGCAGGTTTTTTCCGCGACTCTTCGTCCCACCGACGATGTTACGCTTCTTGTCGAGGCCACGCGTGTACACGGCCCTCCGTTTCCGCTTGCTTCTCGCGCCACGCGGCGTTTAAAGCCTGTATTTAAGTGGCGTCTCCCTCGCCGAGATAAGGCTTAATGGCCTTAATGATCATGCGTGCGCAAGGACACATCGTGACTTTCCTTCTTTACGAGGACCCAACGGTTCCTCCAGGATACTCGCCCCTTCCCGCTCCTCCTCCTCCCCGGCTCTGCTTCAAAACTTACGCCGCTCTTTCCGCGCAATTGCGTCCACCCCGTGTTAAACGTTCTTTTATGTAAATCACATCCGGAGGAGTCTTCTCGTCGAGCGAAAATCGGTTTTAGGGCTCGAAACTCGTCCCTGGGATCCGAGATTGTCCACGAGCAACGAGCTCTCGTAAACTCGCAGCGTGTACGCGAGGATTCTTCGCGATTCTTCTTTTTCCAAGCCTAGAAACCGTTTACGTCGTTATAGTTTACGCGGGACGCGTTTTTCCTTGGTCGTTGAACAGCGTTCAGGGGAATCGGTCCGAAAAACCATGACGCTTGATGCGTTCGATAGAAGCAATGGTGATTTAACGATAAACTCGGTTAGCTCGAAGGGATGAACGCGGTACAGAATGGATCGAATGCCCATTCTTCGTCAAGGACTGTTTATTACGTCCTAGCCCGAGGCACCGACAATAAAATAATTAACGAGGATCACGCTGTGAGGTTTCGCGAATCGATCACGAAACACTGGCTCAAAGGTAACCCGTGTTTTTCGTCGTTCACGCCGTGGGGCTTGCTACGACTAATTAGCATGATAATTAAGCGGCGCCGACGTTTTTAAGGATCGACAGAGTTTCTCGCTCGCCCCCTTCTCGCTCGGAGGTCAACTTCCCATTGCCTTCGTCGGCTCCGGGTACACGATCCTCTTCGCACCGAGATAAAAATAATCCCCCTACCAAACGAAACCCCAACCTTCTCTCGCTTTAGTCAAAATCACCGCGTTTCGTCGCGTTTCGCGAATTCGTTTTCGATTATGCGATAAAGGATGGAGAAAAAAATGGCGAAGAAACGAAGAGAAAATAAAGGAAAAATTCTTGGGGAATAATAACGAAAAGACGGCTAAAAGCCAGGTGGCAGTATCGCGCGAATACATTAAGTCAGCGAGGAAGACGGTTTATCTGACTAGGGTGTTCGCTCATTTTAACGACCTCTCGAACACTTCCGTCCCCTTATCGGACCCCCAAATTGAATCCAGCCGTGTTTCCAGCACCGCCACCGTTCACCGCGCGGTTATCTGCGTTTTTCTGCGAAACGAACGCGATACATTTCGCGGCGTTAAAAACGGATAAGCGATTCCCCGAAAGATCCTCGCGCCGGACGCTCGTCCCCTCGCTCCGGTATCTCGTGGCGATTAATTTTTTTCCGCCGCGCGCGCGCGTGGACAGACGCGATTCCGCGTTTCTTTGTCCTTAAACGCGCGATCGCGGCGTTTACGAAGCGCGTGGCAGAACGCGGAGAACAACGCGGCAATTTCCGGCCGCGCGATGAAGCCATTAATTGGCAGATTAATTCTGGAACCGCGGAACGGCGCGGAATGAAGCGTCAGGCGTCTAGCGAACCCTCTATCCCTCGCGATTAAGGGGACAATGTCTCCCTTAACGAAGCTCATTAATTAAAAACATCGAGCGTCGCCTCTCTTTCGCTGGTCACGCGCTTAGCTCGGCTACTCGCCGCAATTTGTCTGCATCAACGTCCTTTTTCTTCTGTTTCAACGCGATCGTCGTCGTGCTTCACCCTTTCTCTTTGCACGCTCGTCGCACATGCACACGCGCGTGTCCGTCTCGTCGATGATTTTTCGCCGCGTTGTTTGCGAACGGCGGATAGATTACGCGAGAACCCGGGCTGCTGAAGCCTTTATTGCCCGGGCAGACTTATCGCGCTTTCTCCGGCTGAATTTTCCGCGCCGATGGAATATCGTTAGCCGGTAGAACGGAGATTGTTCCAGCGCGATATACGAGCACTGGTTCGGTTGGCCGACAACGAGGAAGTCGTTACGTTAGATTAGACACCGATCTCGATGTCCCCGGAATTTCGCGGCTCTAACGGACCGCCGATAAATCCCGAGCAACCCTCGAGATACCGAATTACCGGCGAGGAAACGCGTTCCGCGACAATAGGGATACCGCGAACGGACGTTACGGCCCTGGAACTCGGCGTAATTCCTCATAATTCTTTATTACCTCGCCGATCGAGGGTTCCTCCGCCGGCTCGCGAGCATTCCGCTCACGTACGCTTATTTTGGACAGTAACCCGAAGCTCGATAGGAGCACGCGAGGCGAAAGCTGCGCGAGCAACGCTTTCACACGTGATTCGAAGGAACGCGACGAGTGGAAAGTCCGGAGGGGGCCATGGGAGAAGAAGAAGAAGCTAACGGGTGACCGAAAAGGTCTCGTTACGGGAAGCCGTAACCGGAGAATGGCTCTCAGGGGTACGGAGCATCGGCAATTTGTGCGTCGAAATTCTTTTTCACCGCGAGAAACAAAAAGGAGTTAATTCGAGCCTTTAAAACCTCGGGGACGTTCCCGTTCCCACGCCTCCCGGCTGGACCGCGACCTCGGCACGCGAACCCGCCGCCAGAAAATCATAATCGCTTCCTTATATCGCCGCGTCCATCCACCAAAACCCAAACACGACCCCCGATCGACCGTTGTAATTTGCCGATTACTCCAACGATACAAACATATTCGCACCGGAACCGATCGAACACGCCCCCCCCCCCTCGTTCTATCGGGTACCATCGATTCCGTGGTACCATCGATGGTACTCCCGACGCTCTGGCATCCTTTCGACATTTTACGCCAACGTCTCTGTACTTCTGCGAACTTGCAGGGCGTTGCTCGGTTAATTACAGGGTTACGCAAAGGCACGTTCTAAGTACCCTTCGAGGGGTACTTTGGACAGTCTACGAAACTCTTGACGGAACTGAAATAAGAAAGCACAGAGGAGAATAACACGACCGAACCTGTATTATTCCAACCTCTTCGACAAATCGTAAACTTCTACGAGAATATTCTCATAGAATATTCCCAGTCCGATCGCTTTCGCTATTGAATCCAGATGAAAATAAATTCCTTCACCTGTACGATTCGAAGCCTCTTAAAGTGGAAACTCGAGGGTCTAAGGTACTTCTAAAATTCTTCGTTCCCAACGAGTGGAACCTGTCGAATAATTCAATCCCCGGAATTCGAAGCCGATCGTTCGCAGTTTCTCGAAAAAAAGCGGTCTACGAAGAGAAACCGTGCCACTTTCAGCTCCCTGCGAATTCCCCTTAACCCAAAGACACGGAAACTCACGACGACGTAATCGGAAGCAATTTAAGACGCCCGATGACGCATTGGTACGTCACGCAACTCGCATACGTTAAAAATCGCGATGATCCGGCAACGGGTTGGCCGATAAATATTCAGCAGGCCCCCGTGAAGAGTAGGAAAAACGAAGAGGTAAAGACCGGGGATCGTAAAAATGGCCGAAAAACGCGACATTTCTAATTACCGGCTTTATCGATCTCGCCGGTTACACACTCGTTAATCCGGCCTGACGTGTAAATTAGCGAGATCGACGCGGGGACAACGACGGAAACATTATACAGGGAGGGGGGCAGCCGGGGGGCGCAGAAACGCGAGGAAACGGCGCACGCGAGACCACGGACGGTCTCCTCTTCTCTCCCTTTCACTTCTTTATATTTCACCGGGATGTTCGGTAGGAACGTCTAGTTATGAAATAAAACAGCGCGGCGTTACACGGGTACCCGTATTACAGCGGCGCGAGGTGGCGCAATAACTCCGGGGACTTTTACGCGGGGACCGTTGATTTACAGCGGCTCCGCGACCTGCCTTAATAGAAGAACTGCCAACCTACGAGCCAGCCGCGACCACCTTCTTAACAGCCCGTGAATCTCTTCTTGCGTCGACAGGATTCCCCGCGATTGCTTCCCTCGAACCTGCCCGATTCCCTCTCGCCAACATCCATCAAACCACTCTGCTCCCACTTTTCTGTCGCCTCGTTTATTAGAGGATATTCGGACGTGGAATGCCGAGCCGCGAGTCCTGCGCCTCCATGTATACAGGGTGTCTACGCGTACCCGCCTTGTCACAAGGAGAATAATTCCGGGTTCGAAAAATAAGTCGAGGGATCGAATCGAATTCGAGTCTTTGTTCTCGATTTTCGAAATTCCATTCGCGAGTTTCCGCTAAGAATTTCGGTGTGGATCGTGCCTATGGGATGAAAATGAGTGCATCGAGTAATACGAATCTGCGAAGTTGACACGGGAGATTAGATATCTAGTTTCCAGGTTTCTTTTATTCAGGGTTTAAGGAATTAAGGAATAGATCAAGTATATACGAAATAATGAAAAATAAGAAATCGAGGGAATTTTCTGAATTAAAAAATCTGTACAACATCGATGACAATGATAAAATTATTTCTCGTTATTTTTCAAGCAGCTCTTACTCTAAAAAATAAAAAAATTTCAACATTTATTATGGCATTCATCCTCAAAGAGTTAAAGATAGATTTTCTTGTTATGCTACCTGGGCGACATTGTTTATAATTTGTAAGGAAACTTATGCGAATATAATACCATATGCGAATTAAGAAAATATAACATATGCATCCTGTAAAATGTTTCTGGAACGCCGAGAAATGTACGCAACGTGTCAAGATTAAATTTCAAAGAACTCCAAGAATTTCGCACCTGACTTTTTCTTTCTAAACGAGCTAGAGACGGAGACACGTTATATTCCGTATCTTCTGCATACTTTTTCGCGAGGAACGTAGATATATAATCCCCCCGATAGCTCTGACAATCTGGCCTCTATTAAGAGTCAGACGCGTTCGCGACGATCTTAATTTCCAGTCAATTTCAGCATCCCCGATAAGTTTTCGAACGCGGACGTAAATTCTGCAGCAACGAGGCGCGCGGCGGAGACGTTTCCAGAGAAACCAGAAACGCGCTGGAAGACCCGACTCATTTGCTTTTAACGAACAACATGGCACGAGTATCAGCATTCTACATCGGATCTAACGAGAACGAACGTTTGATAAACCGAAGGAACAGAGTAGAAACGGGTCTCTCCCTTTTGCCGCGTGTATACGAGCACGACACGGCGGGATCGTTTCTAATACGATTCAGGAGAGCAAGCACGTCTGTGACGCGACATCGGAATGAAAACTGGCGGCCGGTGCCCCTCGTTGTTTCTACTAATAGCCGTTGCGAGCAGCGGCAGCTCCTAGCCGATTCTCGATCCATTAACGGAATCGTTTCACTCGGTATACGTCTGCCAGCTATTAATGTTCATGGTTCCGACTATCGAGGCTTTCGTCTTCCGTAGGAATGTCAGACCGACCACCCTTTTTCTCTTTCTCCGTCCCCCGTGTTTTCGTCCACGTCCCCCCGACTCCTTCCTCCGTTCGTCTATCGTAATAACTCCATTACGACTGGCCGAGCCTGCCGTGATTTTAACGTCTCATTTCCATCGCATCGGCGCGACTGTACCCGGCTGGCTACCGTTCCTTGCCCCCGTGTCCGGATTGGATTATCACCGGCCACGAAAGTGTCGTCGCTTATCGTCTTCCCGTATAATCGCTTCAAGGAATCCCGGGTGTTACGTGTCTGCCGTGTTAAAATTCGGGTCCACTCTCGTAGGGTCGAGAAACGATACGGGGCCGGGGAACAGACTCGGTGAGTTTAACCGAGTAGATGGACGAAGAACTCTACTCGGGGATACATCGAAACGTGCCGGATCGACCGGTAGGAAAATCTACGAAGGAATCGGGTAGGCGAGGAAGAGGGTGGACGCGTGAAACCGATGGCGCGGAAGATTCGTGCGGTCGTGGAGATTCACGAGGATGCGAGGCGTTTTGCCACGGGGGATAGCTTATGCAGATTCCTCTTCATTCGTATTAATAACCAGCGAGCCTGGCTAGGCCAGGCCGCAAAGCCAAGGTCATCGGGGTTAAGGCGTGTTCAACAAGCTGTTCATGGCTACTACCTAAAGGGNCCAGCCACTCCACCCGGAAGTACAGGTCGCTGGCTTGTAACTCAAGATCGTCCGCTGCTGCTTTCTAAGACGCTCCGACTCCGGAATTCCTGATCCCTCATCGTCCACGTTCCAGACGCGTGCAAGACGCGCCACCAGCTCGGGTCGGGGGAATGTAAATGCTCGTTTCCATTCGTGAACCGGGAAAGAAGATATCGAAACGACCGGGGGTTTTCAGAAAAAGTGGACTTTGCCGGACGTTAAAGAACCGGCTACCATTTAGGGGGGGCACGAGGATCGTTCCGAGGCAGAGGAATCATCATCGTGCAGCCTCTTCCGTAAAGGGATAGCACGGACACGTTTCTATTTATTATAAGTCGGGAAAGTCAACAATCGGGAGCCGGAGCCGACCGTAAATCACGACGGATCGTCTCCTGGCGCGCCTTAACGTTAAGGACTGGTATATGTAACCTATAAGAGGGATGCGCAGGCGGCAGTGATATATCGTACGAGTTCCCCCATTGTCTCTGACTAAGTTCACGGCGACGGGCCACCGAGCAACGAGACTCTTCCTCGTATTAATTACAATGTCCGAGCGAAAGCACCGGTTCGCCTCTCGAGCCTTTCGACAGAGGGCCCGCTCGATTTTTCTCCCGGCCCGGCCAGCTCTACTCGCGCAAAATCTGTTTACAGAGTATCCACCGTTTCCATCGCTTTCGTCGTTTTACCTTCTCCGTTTCCAACGCACCCGCGAATACCTCGCCTGTTCTCGAACGAGAGCGAAACCGAGACAGGATTAACCTCTTACCTTGCGATTCAGCTGCCGATGGCGCGTGCCATAATCCAGCGGCAAAGTCTCTCGCCTCGTGCCATATCGTCCGACCACGGCGAAGAATAACGCGGAACTGGCAAGCCTCGACTCGACTCGTCTCGACAGGAAACACGACGAAAATTCACGGTCACGCGTCGAGTGTCGTCCGAACGTCGCGAAGAATAACACGGAAGCGACGCAGGAAACATCGTGCGGAAATTGGCTGCTCGCCCGTTTTGTTTGCATTCGTTTTTATACACGAGCTACGACTCTCGCTCGCGACGCTCGTGTTTGTCCCCACTTCTTTCCCACGAGTTTCGCGCGATATTGTATTGTACGTGGTAATTCGCAGAATTAATCAACGATAATGGTAAATTTCGACTCACCATTCGGAGCCTGCCTGCAGAGTCTGGCGAACATCCTCTAGTTTGTCGCTGAACGTCTACCTGCGAACAAGAAGCCGCTCCAGATTACCATTCTCGAGGCTGACGGAAGCTGATCTACGGTGAGTTAATGCCAGACCGTTCGCCGACACGTCACCGCGCCATAAACAGAGATTTTCGCGGTTTCCTTGGTACAGTAACGGGACGGAAAGAGCGAGGTTTGCTCGGAGGATAATTAAAAGAGGGAATATCGAAATTCATAGCACCCTGCCAGCGCGATCGAACCCCGTGAAGCGTGGCGGCACGCCCGAGGCGTTCAGCGGGATATTTCCTTAACGTTAATGGCTACCAGTCGTTCGCTAATAATTACGAGCTTTCCTTGACTAATAGGCAACGACAGGTGATCCTCCTAGCGCGTTCCCGGCTGTCTTCCACTGATTTTACGCAGCCGCCCCCGGGGCTCGCCCGTTCTAAATCATATTCCAATTCCGAATAGCTTATTCGTGTCGTCTGGATAACGGGGTAAATTCGAGGAAAATACATCAAACGCGGGAAAGAAACTCGGGTGGAAATGAAAGGAAAGAGTGGAAAGAGGCTGGCGTTGGAGCGATTTGTCCGGCCGTTCTAGGCTAGAAGAGGGCCGATAAATTTTCATCGGCCATTGCGAGATCTGAAATTCCGATGGAAGGGCCCCGTTGGGAGATATCAGTCAGCGGCGATGTTCGAATCGAGGAGAGGCGATCGTTCAGGGCCTCCCAACGCGTCCCTCGGCGACGTTCGGGATCGAAAACACGCCGGGAATGCTTTCCCTTCGACGTTCGACTCGTTCCCTTCGCCGGATAAGTATCTGCCTGTTCGAACCGCGACGCGACCAGCTCTCGATAGCTCTCGACGAAGCTTCCGAAACGCAACTCAGACGGAAGATATGTTTCGTTGCGTCGCGACTCCTGCGGCTTCTAAATTCGCGTTTCCGGGAGCGGTGCGTTTCGAGGGAACACGGAACGAACGGAATGTCGAAAGCGCGGACGATGGGTGGAAAAATTCAGGTAGCCCGACGTCGGCAGACACACCGTGAAACTATCATTTACAATGATTATTACCATACGACAAGCGGCAAGGGGAAGAAAGATGAGAAAGTCGTCGGGCCTCTACATAATTGCACAACGCAACGGACACGTGTGCGAGCCCAGACGAACGGGGAAACATGGCCGGCGCGGTTGTACCATTTGTCCCCGCGTTGTTGCGCATAAATGTGCAAAAATGATTTACATCGCTGCCTCTGGATAATAGTCTATCTATACGTCGGTCCACCGAGACCGCCCATTCGAGTCACCTCGGCCGCAGTCTCGTTAACTTTTTCAATGCTCGCCGCAAGATCTACCGCGATTTACCAATCGCCTATTCGCGTTTCGGAAGATTGATTTCCATCGGCTAATAAATAACGCGAAAACACGAGGGACTGGCCGTTAACAGGTTGCCGGTCCGGCGTCGACTCGGCGTCGACGCGCGCGAAAGATCGCGAGGGAAAATCGTAATTTATCGAAATCGATTTGCGGCCGATCCGTTCCTTTTTTCCTTTGGTATTACCCGCGAGAGAAGTTCGCGCCCGTGCTATTGAAAACGCGAACGAGGAGGCTCGACCCACGCGCACGAGGTACCTCGGGA
>NIJG01000161.1:3944937-3975581 GCA_002201625.1 Euglossa dilemma
CGGCTCGTGGCCGACCGCTATCGAGACCAGTCCGCGGACGTGGAACCTCCTAGCCAAGATCGATCGGTTTTCCCGTCGATCCAACGACGCCTGCCCATCGGCGTCGTCATCGGCCCACGCTCATTTGCCTGGTTTAGAAAGCCAGAAGCCTGGCTCGAGCCGGGCCCCGTGGGCACGCAGCCGGCACGGTTCATCCGCTTATAATCAACGACACGTTGTAACACCCGTAAGCAAATCCGCGATCAGGGTACTACAAGCGGACCACGGGGACGATTCCTCGGAGAGATGGAGAGACGTTGAATGGGCAAAAAACAAGGGCCTGGGACGCCGGGACACCGGAGACGTAATGCGACGCCTTGATGGACGACTCGATCGAGAAGCCGGAAGTGGGCGGCTAAAAAACTGGCATTTAGAGGCGAGCACTGGGCACCCTGCCAACTCCTTGTCCACCGTGGATATGGGAGGGCTGAAAGCAGGTTAGGCCAACACATCGACCGGCTGTTTGACATAACCAGTTCGGAGCTGCGGGCAAGGACGCCACGCTGCCTCTCTTCCTCTCTTTCCACCGTCCTCTTGCGCAATCCTCCTCTCTCTCCCTCGCCTCGGACACAATCGGCCGTTCCTGACCACCGCAATGCATCATGATCGATCGCTGCCACTCAGAAATCGAGCTTCTTTTTCTCCTGCCTCGACCTCCGCGGTGAAAGACGCGCGGAGAGGCGCGGGGAGACAGAGAGAGCGGATGCGGGAGAGAGGTCGAGAACCGGCGGGATCGCCGATCATTCTTATTTCGCGTATAACTGCCATGATCGTTATTATCGCGGCAATTAACCGGGGATATAGGTGAGAGCGATCCAGTTTATTACGCGCTTCGATGTAGTACAACACGGTCGACTAGGGTTTCCAGGAATCTCGAATCTTTCTTCCCGCGTCTGTTGCAGTCGCCTGTAACACGTGTTCAACGAACTGCAAAACGCCGGTATGGGATGCGCGCGAAATGATGGATGACGGGAAATCGAGTGTATCGAGTGAGACGCGAGGAGAGGAATCCACGGTCGCCCAGCGAGCGTATCTGGAGCTTAACGGAACGTTGCGCTCCGCGAGGCTGGCAGAAGAAGAGGATATCAATTGGCGGAAGACCAGCTGATCTATCCAATTTCGCGATTTTTGCGCCGATCAATCCGAGGTAAAGCAGATGAATTGAAACGGCCGCCGGTAATTTCGCTAAAACCGCCCGGCGATGTGGAAAGAACCCCGCGAGCCTACACTCGAGAGGGCAGAAAACGAGGATCTTCAATTTTCCAGAACATTAAGTAGCTCCGGGAACGCGGCGAAGTCGAGAGCCGAGCCAGCGGATTTTTACAGACGTCGATCGGATCTTCACCAATTATTCCGAACGAAATTAAAATAAAGCCAATAAGAGGCGCGTTGGAAACCTTTTACAGGCAGGTCTTTTTGCGGCCTGTCAGATCTACCTGAGCGATCACCCTGCTGGGCCGCTCGTTCCGAGCGGAAAGGAAAACGCATCTCGCCGAGGCAGCCGCGTTTTTCCGTTCCACGGTGTGTGCACCTACCGTACGTATGTACGTACCCCGTGGAAGATCGGGCTGGTTCGTATATACGACGCGCCGGTGCCCGATCGTTAAACCGTGATGGAGGTAAGTCCCACGAAAAACTGGATCCGTGGCGTAACAGGGTCCCTGCGGTTGATTGTTGTTCGCCAGGCGAGTCCATCGGGTCTGGCCTCAATGAGAAAACAACCGTTTACGATACGTACATGCGAACTTCCAACAGTCGTACGCGGCTTTTTGCCAACGAAATCCTCCGGCCAACTTTCCGTGCCCCGGAGAGAAAAATCCAAGCTATTACCAGCGCGAAACGGTCTTCTCCGCGCCGGAGAAGACGACCGCGACGAAATTTCGGCGCCCAACGAGCTCGCGAAGAGAAAGAGGGCTATTCGCTCCGCCGATCTGGTAATTCGAGTATGTTAATCGAACCATAGGTCGTAGATAATTATGCATCGGGAATGCGATCAGAGGCGATAATGGAATTACACGATCTAAGGATCGATAATTCCAACCGTGACGCGCATACGCGAAACGTCCGGGGTAAACCTGTTATACGCGGTTAAGCAAGCTTGCTCGATGGCATCTAAGTTGCCGAATAAACGTCTTTGCTATCCCTTATCGGCGCGCTTAAGCAACCGCGTGTATCGATTCGTTGTAAACGGCTACTACTACGTTCTACGGGAATCGTTCATAAACGTTAATAAGAATCGCGGGGTGTATGCAGGCGAATCCTCGAGGAAATATCGATCGAGCAACGAACACCGAAACGGAGGCAAAAAGCTGGCTTGATCACTGGTTAAGAAAATACGTTTCTGGGCTGGCGAGATTACGGTCATTAGCACGGAGGAGTTTTCCAGAGATGAGCCTTCGATCGTAAGGATGATGAAGATTGCAGTTATTTTTTCCTGGATGGAACCGAGACGGAGTCGGAACGGGGATAGGAGCACGAAATCGTGAACGGCGAAACGGTTTCTGTTTTCATCGGGGATTTTTCTCGCGAAGGTCGGACCGATCGCGACGAAGGAGTGGACAGCAGAGGGTGCACGGTTGATCGAGCAGCAGACGGAACGCGGAGAGTCGAATCGAGGAGAGAAAGAGGGTCGGATCCGGATCTACGGTGCTTGGTCGTGGAATAATGGCGGTCATAATGCGGTCGGCTACGTCGTTTCTGATTGTTTCGCGTTAAATCGTCCTGGCCAGTTGCCTAAGCGGAGGCAAAGGAACACGGCCCGGTTGCGTGTCTATCTTTTCTTCTTGCGATCCTCGGCATCGCGAATGCGTCGGTCATGCATCTTAACGCTCGATGTCCATCCGATGCGGCGGAAATAAATTTTAACGCGGATAAATCGTTTTAATTAAGCTACACCCGTTCCGACACCGTTGCCTGTAATTTGCTTTTCACCGGGTGAACGGAGAAAAAGAAAGGATTACCGCGAGGAAATACGAAGAAGCGGATCGAACGCGAGCCGATGGTCGGAAATCGGGAGTTGCGATCGTAACTCGGGAAAGATCCTGGTCGATGAAAGATAGCGGGACTGAACGGAGGATTAAAGCACTTCTGACCTAGTCGAGTCGGACAGGTTGCTACAAATGATCCTGCGAGTGCTGGCAGGATCATTTTTCACCCGGAGACAATGGAGATTCGACGTTTAGGGCTGGAAAAGTGTTCCATTGAGTCATCGTAACTCTGAATGGAGCCGGCGTGTCAGCGATCGCGCAATTGAGAAATATCCCGGGACACAATGCTCTATTGAAACGGTGCGCGTCGGAGAGAGACCTAGGTGGACCTATCTGACACCTTCTCACCTTTAGCCGCGGCTGGGAATCGCGATCGGTTGGTCGCCTATCCTAAACTTTGACGAAACGATTCGTTAGAGGCTGAAAAAGGAAAGCCGGGGGTCGTTAAGGCTGCGATAAATCTCGGTAACTAGATAGGGACAGAAAAAGGCAATTCAATTGTTCGGAGCGGAATGGGTTCGGCAGACGAGTTAACCAGAACCAAAGACGCGGAGCGAGAATTTATTACGAGACATTAAAACTGTTCTTCTAACGGTATACCGAACGAACAGAAGAAGTGGTCAGGGGTAGTCGAAATATCCCGCGTCGTTCTTGATGGCACCAGATTGAAATCTAAATGTTCAGAAAGAACGTCGGAAGAGAGCGGGGCCGAGGAAAAAAAGAAAAACGAAGAAGCCGACGACCAGGAACGAACCTCTTCCCTGGATCTTCGATTTTAATGCTCGTGCAACGAGAATGCATGTAAAATGCATCGCGTGACGCGGAAAAACATGGCGGGTACGATCTTGTTCGGCCAGCTAAATCGTTTTAATTGAGTAATATTCGCGACAGGTCGACGTGGTTCTTTCAATTATATCGGGCCCGCGGCTCGGTTAAAAAATTGGAATCGCGACCGTCCGCGCGGCAACTTCCGCATTGATAATGATAATTAATAGGCTGACGTTATAATTTATCGGGGAACGTCGTCTTCGTTCATTATGCCGCGATACTTACGGCTAGCCCGTGCGTATAACTCAATGGCAGAATTTATTGCGTCATTAAGGTAATGCATGCGATACACCGCGATGTAGATAACATAATCATTTCATGCGTAGAGTCACGTTTTATCGAATGATGATCGCGATGCGAGCGCGCGCCATGCAGCGCTACCCAATATCTGCCTCTATCTACTCGGCGGGAATAGTTACAAGACGTGATCAGGGCCACATCGAGATCTACATCGGCTGAAATCGATACCGAGGACGTTGCTCGATGTCGAATCGCTACATCATCCATCCATTACCTTGATAAATTTCAAAGGAATTCAATAATCCTCCGACGCGAGCTTGGGCTTCCTATCTTAACCGATAAAAACCAAGCTCGCGCGTTGCCAAATTCGCTAGGGGGGTCGTTCCCCGCGTAGGAGTCCGCTCCAACGAGCAATTTCAACCGTGACGCTTGAGATCCTTCCGCGAAGGATTTGCATCTGATTTGCATACGCCGAGGTAAAAATCGCGGCTCAGACTCGATGGAAATTCAAACCGAGTCCAAATCCGCGCGCAACGCCTAACATCTCGCGGTAGAAATTAACTTAGTCCACGGAACGGTGGAAAAATCGAGAAAGAAAAGAGAGTGGGAGAGAGAGAAAAAAGGATTGCTAGCGGATGGAACGGGGATTTGTTCGAGATGGACGAAAGATTTCGCAAAGATAGGAATGCCGGGCGTCGTGGAAGCCGCGCGGTGTCCCTCGCGGCGGCGGCGGCGGCGGCGTCGTTTCCTGGACCGTGTCCAAAGAGAATCGTTCTCCTGCCAGAAAACGATACCTCGGACGTACACGCAGGATCGGGGCAGGCGAACACGTAACACGAAAGCGAGGAGTCGCAACGACCGGCCACCCTCCGTGTTCGGCCGGTAAACGGATACGGGCATGTCTGGACACCGGATATCGCGGTTCGTTAGCCGCGCGTCTCGCGGACCGGAAATCATTCTTTGCTCCCGAGGTAAACGTGCACCGCGAACTTTCTGCCGCCCGGCAACGTTAATGATGGCCGCTGGACGAACGACTCTCTTGAAAGGCCATTTCTGGTCCGACCACCGGACTCTTTCTCCTCGCTTTGATGATCCTCCGGGGACAAACCGCTCGTGTTTATACGTGTACCGGTGGAAAAACTAGATTTAAGCTCGCCGCTTCTGCTTCCTGCAAGTTAATAAATCGAACAGGCTCGTGATTCGCGCGTAGAGTAATACACGAAGAGTAATTAACCGTATTTCGAAGGGATTTCTATTGGCAGAACGGAATCTCTCTGACCGATTCGCTTCGGGTTTCCGTGCGTTTTCGGCAGGAACGTTTGAGAGAGGGATACTACGGGGGTAATTAAGGGAGAAATTTCATCGGATCGGGGAAAAGGAAACCGGCCTCGGCCGGAGGAACGAGTTCTCGGCGGAGGTTAAAAAGAATATCCGGCGAGAAATGTTAATTAACCGCGATAGCCCGATCGCTATCTCCGTGCCGATATTAGATGTCCTAATTAAGGAGAGGCGAGTGCGATATGCGGGACGCCGACGACACCTGATTCGGTCTGGTCCCGGCTCTGGCCCCCTCTGTCTCGTCCCGAGCAGTCGCTTCGTGAATATCTACATCTAAAAAATGAAAGGAACCAAAGGCGGAGGGAAAAAATGAAGCAGAAGGGAGAAAAAACCGTCAGGTTGTCGCGGCAAAATCTGGACGGCCGGTAGACGTCGTAAATCTCGCGGTTGACGCCTTTCGGGAGGAAAACGACGCTGGCCAATTTACGATCGAGCAACAGGGACGTGGGAAGAGCGGAGGTGTTCGATGGAACACCGAAGAGGAAACGTCGTCCGGTGTGACAAACGGTACCAGCGGAATTCGCGGCAGGTCCTGCGCGTCTCCGCTCCTCGATTAACTTTCTTCCACTTTGCTCGTTTCCCTCCGGTCGTTTGTTAGCCGTTCCATAGCCACACGGCTGGGACACGTATATAGCGTGGTCGGCAGAGAAGCGGAGAATAGTCGACGGTGCGCGTACTTAGGACTGTCAACCGTATCGGATACGAAACGTCGATAATAGCGAACCGGTGTGTCGCCGGCCTGGCGTTTGCTTGTTAACCGTTGACCGTCTTCGATCCGTTCCACGTCACCGGTGTGTCGCGGTAGGTGCGAAGACACATCCTCGAAAAAGATCCTTCCTGCTGATCGGCCCACGGTTCCCTTCCATCCCGTGCGAACCTGCGGGACTCGCTTGTCCAGTCTCTTTGATTGCTAACCGCCTTCCGCGGTAAGCCGATTCTCGATAAATGTTCCTGCCCGCTAAATGAAGGGACGCATAACCCATGCCTCGACGTATACTATTACGAGAATCCTCAATCAACTTCGATAAGTTTCATTGCTCCCGCTGAAACTTCCTTTTTCTCCCCTTTTCTCCCCTTTTCTCGCATTTCTTTTTCCCTCGTTCTTCCGTTTTTCTCCCTTTTTCTTTCCCTTTTTTTTCCCCTTTCGACGGGGGTTTTCTTTCTCGCCTCTTTTTCGCCAGCCTCTTTAAAAGCTGTTAGAGGTTGGCCGGAGATCGTTATTTTCTTCCGTTTGTCGGCGCTTTCGATTCGCGATTGGACGGAGAATCGGCTGGAGAGCGAGAGAGAGAGACGACGAGCGTGTGTATATTACAGGCGCGATCGTAAAGCGCGAGTAACCCGATGATCGTACACACTTTCGCAATACGCGATGGTAATAATAGATCGCTCGCGGGTGCTACCTTCTCTTAAGCTGGTTGTCCTTCGGGAACGCGCGAGATGCACGCGATCGACATACTCTCAAAAAGTTGCTCTCAAACAGATTCCATCCCCGTCGACCAGTTTGGAGAAGGTTTCGAGGGAATACGGTTTCCCGGCGGAACGGCTTCGAAGGCCGAGGAGCGTACGCGCGGCACGGACGCGTATTCCGCTCGGCGGGATCGTTTAATTGTGATGTCGCAAGGTTCACGCGTCGCGCGGGGTGGGAAACAAACAAACAAGCCGTCGATGTCCACCTATAAATCACCATTAGTCGCTTAAGAGCACGCAGCGCCTAGTCGTCCGCGCTGAGACCACCTTCTCTTCCGCGTCTATAGTTCCCCTTGACAGGCACTTAACTTTGATGCGAGTACGATGATCTGTAATCCCCCCTGGTACGAGCCATTGAGATATTTCTAATCAAACACGAATAAGCCAGCTAACGTCCGACAACACGGAGATATCGTTATCGTCGACATCGAGGACATCGAATAAATTTCCACTCGCATCTCGGGCTCCCAACGATGATGTTCCTTCATTAATAACCACCTAACGGCCCGGTGTCGTCGCATTTTTCTCCCCGCCGGGATCATGACGGATAGCTAGTCGGACGGGGAGCTCGAAATCGGCCGGTTTCTCCTCGGGATCCTCGCGGGGACGTCGAATTTTACCCGCCGCTATCCGCTCGGCATCCCTCCCGTTCCCGTTTCGCCGCGCGTCCGTCTCTGGAGTAGCCAGCCAACCCGGAGCACTAACTCACACCGCGCTTACGTGGCTGGATTTACGAGCATGCGAACGTATTCACGCGACGCGAAAACGTAGGTACGCAGGCTCCGGACACGCGTTACTTAGTTTAACGATCAACCTTTATGTTCAACGCGATACCGTGCAAGTATAAATTGCGACCGTGCCCTGTGTCGCAGATCTCGGTCAGCCCTTTTCCTCTATCGCTACCGATCTCACCTTCATATTCCATTCCTCGCCGAACTCCGTTCGCGCGATTTTCAGACAATTTCGTTAATTCGCGCGAGTTAACGCGACGCTTCGTCCTCTGGTCCCTGTGTACCGATACGCATACTTGGCGAGTCGATATCGCGTCGAGTCGGGTTACTAAAAATCCGACGTTACACCGGCGCGCAAGAATACCTAGATTTATTCGCTCCCGGCCGGGATTAATGGATATCCGAGGATTAATAGATTCAAGGTCCGTACACGGGTCATTACGCCCGACAGTCTCCATCACGGTCGCGGTAATGGTCCCCATCGGCCAACCCCTTAACCCTCTATCTCGCACTTTCGCCGTTTCCCACAACTATCCCCGTTGGTCCGCGAGAACAATTACGCCCAGCTCATTAACGCCCTTGACGAAGGCCAGGCAGCGAGTATCGTTCGCGCGTTCCATCCATTGAATCCACTGGCAATAGCGATATTGCGGCGGGTCAGTACACCTTGTAAACACGGAACGCACTCACCGAGGGCCCCCTCTAAGCTGGCAAGAAGTGAGTGGCAGGATGAATGCGGCTGATTACATTCAAGAGGCTTTTTCAGCCAGCCGTAGCAGCACGCCGGTATAATAACCCGGCGAGCCACGGCCATGGTCCCCGGGACGTTGCGTATCCTTGCCATTGTGCCGCCTTTATTCCGCCGCGTTTTCATTGCGCGACGCGACGCGTGGACGGGATCTAAGTACCGGTGTTATATGATCGGGTCCTTTGCCCCGAGACACGAACGCTCCTCTAACCCGAGCCTTGTCCACCGTCGTTCGGCCCCGGCTATTATAAATCGCCCTCGCCCGGTCTAATTGCATCCGCTATCTCCGCGCGTACTCGCGCTCCTATTGTTCCTCGGGTTTCTTAATCGACCAGCAGCGGTGTTAACGAACCACCTGCACGCTTTCCTCTGTTTCCGTTCGTCCACACGCTGCCTACCGTGCCTCTCCTTTTCGGTGAAAGGATTAACGAGCCGCTTGTTGAACCACCGGATTCTTCTCCAGCTAGACTGATAATCTTTAATGACTTTGTCTAACGGTTGTCCGGCCAAGCGTTCCCCGACACTCTCCTGCCGCCGAGCTTCTCGTTTCGCGTATCCGGGATTTCCATCGAGAGTTCCAGTCGATCGGAGCGGACTAGAGGCGAGGTTGAGTGCTCCGGTTGTGCAGCAGCATGTTTATTTATAGCCGCGGCGGAGGATCTACGCCGGGAGTCCGGGGAATCAAGCTCGGGGTCGATAAATCCCGAAATCGGGGTCGCGTATCCTTCGATTACCGCAACGGTTCCCTTTTCACGTCATTATCAGCGGCATACGGCGTATGGGCGCGCGAGGAGTATCGTTGCATTCATTACTCAACGCCTAAGTCGGATGGAAGCATTGTCGACGGCGTCGATCAGCATCGCCATCAATCACCGCATCAGCCAGCCGATCGGAAGATCGTTATTACAGATTAACGTCGATGATGAGTGTACAGGTGAACAGACTGCAATATTGTCCGTCCCGGGTGCCCTTCTTTCCTTTTTTTTCCCGTTAATTGGCTTTTAGTTATGGCGAAATTTTCAGGCACCCCCTCCGCGGACGGGGCGTCTTATTAAGCGGCCGGGTCGTTAAAAAATGAAATGGCCCCCTCCCTCCCCTGCCGCCCTCGGCATTTCTGCCGGTCATGCTAGCATTAGGCCTTTCATTCGGCCGAGCCGGGAACGAAGCAGTCTTGTCATCGCGCTTAATGGCAGCTTTGTAATGGCGATGTTCAGCGCGTGAACCCAGCCACCGCCGCCTTCGCCCCGTCATAATGCCTTACACTGATTATTTGCGTAACGCGTAGCGCGAAAACGCGGGAATCGGAATCGGTGACCATTAATCCTCCGGTTGGTTGCGTGCTCGCCGATCAGCTAGTAGGACGCGTGTAACATTGTACCGAGCGCGCGCAATCAATGGAACGACGTGCCTAATAGCGGGGAGTTTAACTGCGAGTTTCCCTTGTCCGTTAAACGTCACCTCGCGATTATATCGCAATTACTCCGCGGAAATCATCATTACCGCGCGCCGCGGAGAAAATAAACGGTGGTAGGAGCGAGTGGCGACAAAAACGGCTTTATCCCTGCTCGTTTGTTATACACCAGCGCGTGTGTATATATATATACACGCACACGCGTGTGTACACGCATGCCGATACGTATCGTCCACGAGGACCGTTAGCAGATTCTAATTTCGCTCGGCTCGGAAAATTCGCGCTAGTCCGAGGTCGCGTTTCCACGCGATATCGAGGGATCGGCGACGAGCCGAGAGAGGCGTATGATTACGCGCTGGCATTGTAGAGAAAAGGCACCGGCGGAAAAGTGGAAGAGCCGTAATCAAGTCCAGCCTTCGTTCGCTTATCACTGGCCAACGGTATATCGTTATCTCATCAGCGGCGGTATTACAGGAAATCGTTACGATTCCTTCGACCGGCGTACAAGACGCGTTCGTGCGAGATGCCGAGGCTCCGCGCGATGTTCGTTGTGGGTCTCTCTGCGCGTGTACTTAAGGGTTATTATTAAGATAGCAGAAAACATATCCGCGCTGTAATTAACCCCGACCAATATCAGCCGGGCGCAATTACCTTCGGTCGCTTCCACGTCCACGTCGGACAGGCCTGTTTAAGAAGTCATTTATTTCGAGCAAATATCGAATCGCGAAACGTTTAGACGTAACAGGAACGGAACCCGATTCCCTTCGGGTTCATCGATTCCTAGGAATCGAAAGAGGAACGCCGCGAATCGTAGGAGAGAAGATTCGAGGCGTTAATGATCGGAGAAACTCGACGGGGAGAGGAGGTAATGCCGGAAAATTGGCAATTTCGAAAGAACCGCGGAAGCGAGACTCGCGCGAATCACGTACTCGCCGATTTCAACGACTAATAAAGATAATTACGAGTCCGAGGTTCGATAGGAAAGCCATACGGAATACACGCGTTCGGTCAAGCGTTATGGTCATCCGTGAAACGGAACGAAAAAATCGTAACTCGTTTTCCTGGATAGAAACGGTAAACGTAGCGCCGCGATGCACCAAATAGAGAAAACTAGTCACGAAGGGTATCTCTAGAGAATGTCTGGTCCTCTGGTAACAGAGAAGGACCACCCTTAGCGATTCGTGGAGTTACGAATCACCCTCCTGGATCCACGAAACTTCTCGGAGATTTCGTACAATAGCCTGGTCGATTCGAGTTCTCGAATCTCGGGTGACTATCGGAAAGCTCCGGAACGATGCAACGATAGAACGTAGCTGGAATAGGAATCCGGTAGAGTTCAAAGTCCCGTGTTCTGTTATCGAAATAACGGGTAGGCAATTAGACCGGCGAAAATGGTGGCGATCGGTGAACGCGTGATTTATGGGAACTCGGTTGGACAACAGCGCGGTCCAAAATTGGCCATTCTCCGGCATTGTTCTTTATTACCCCGGGTGTCGTAATCGCGCTCAACGGGGTAACCAGCTTTCTAATGTGCGAATGTTCCTTTAATAACGGCCATTAAGGCTAACCCGCGCGCGATGATGGACGACACATCCGGCTTTGCCCGGCTCGATTCCGATCCCGGTGGATTAGCCTGTTCGATCGGTTCGATCGAGGACACCCAGTGAGCGTGCCCCGAGTCGCTATGTCAACGATGGCCTTGATTTTTCGGGACGTTAATTCGCCGGTGATTATACAGGTCGGACCACTTCGGAATGGCCCACATCAGGCCCGGGCCACGCGAGCGTCCCCCGGGTAAAACGTATGCATAAAAAGAACGGCATTTACGTGCGGTACAGCAATCTACGATCATGACATTTCCATAAAAATACGTGTGCCGGGCGCAGCACCGACAGAGACGGCGACAGGAAGTTTAGCCAAGAGAAAACTCGCTGTACTATAATCAACCGGTGGAATCTTCGAGATTAAAGCCGGTGGCTTCTTCTTCTCTCCGTTTCTCGATACGTGCGATCCTGTAATCGGCAGCCGATTTTAGACCGTCTCGAAATACGTCCATCGAGATTTACGCCGGCAGATAGCTCGCGATTCGCGGAAACGTTATCATCGAAAGGACGTGCTGCCTACTCGACGGATAGTAAAGCCAACGAGCCAATTGCCAGGATAAAATTCCTCCGGCCGCCTCCTCGCCTTCCTTTTTCCGTTCGTCGTCCCGACTCGTCGTGCGCGCCCGATCAATTTATCCGCGTCTGGAGCCAGGCGATTTCCACAGACGCACCAACGTTTCCGCTCGTTAATCAGCGATTTATGCAAGAATATCGAGCCGCGAACCGCGCGCGCGCGCAGGAGAAAAACGAACCCGGCGATCGAATAAATTATCGAAGTTCGTAAAAGGTAGCAAGAGACCGCGCCTCTGCGCTCCTCTACGCTCCTCTCCGCTTCTCCGAGCACGTCGGTCAACCGCTCGCCGCGTGCTACTTCTTTTACCGAGATAACCGATTTTTCCGCCGCGTTATCGTTTCCTGGTACGGCCGAGGATCCAGCCGATCGATCGATAATCGCGTCCGACCGCGACACCCGGCCATCCGGCCAGAAATAGAAATCCATTCGACATATCGGTCATCTCGGCGATAGCCTCTCTCAACGGTTGTCCACTGGCTGCCAGCCAACGATCGCGTGGTCGAAGACTATCGGTAAAAACCGTCTGTTCGCCGTGCTTCTCGCGCCAGCGCCGCGGCGAGATTACGCGCGTCTGGGCCCTCTGAGCCCGCGAGCGTCCACTATCACCGACGCACTAGCTCGGATAGACGAGGAAATAAATATTCGAGTTGGAAAGTTCGAAAGAGTGGAGCAACCACGAAGATTCTATCGGGCGTTTCTGCCGGTCGGTGATACGTGGTCGGCTCGGGGCACGTCCGCGGAACCGCGGGCAGAGAGGAGAGGCATTATATTCTAGAATCAGAGACCGTTTCGGAGTCAATGCACGGTCGCGTGGCACGTGTGTGCATATGGTATTAAGGCGAGTACAGAACGGTCCTGAGCGCGTTGGCCGAACGTCTGGCTGGCGGGTCCGAGGGTGGGGAGAACAATCCCGCTAATTGTCGGCAGGATTTTCAAGTTCGAGCGTCGCATCTCATTAGGACCACCAGCAGGGGGACACCGAGTCAATCAATCCGAGGAGAGGAGAGCTCTGCCCTCGTCCGCGTAACAAAGAACCGGATTCGCGCGCCGAAGAAAAGGAAGAGTGCCCCCTCTGTCTCTCTCTCCTTCTCTTTCTCCTCCCCCGCAGCCGGGCCGCATTTGCATGCGAAAAAGCATCGCTGCGGAGGACTGATTCGCTCGTACCGAGAGTCGGAGGATTCTCGTTACTCCAGCCGCGCTGGTCAACCGACTTTGGTGGAAGAATTTCTTCGAGTTAGCCGATAGCTTCTCTTTATCGCTCTTCGGACAGTTCTCTCCGCCGGGGTCATCGAATGGATACAAAGACATCGGTCTCTCTTCGTAGGAAATCTACGAATCTTGACACCTTTTTCGCAACGAAGAATTTGAAAGCCTCGAATCGCGAAATTCTAGATCGTCGGATCGAGAGGATATAAACGGCGAGCGAAGGAGATCCCGAAAGAAGGAGCAGCCAGGACGTGTCAATGGACCTGAGCGCTTGGTGCGTACGTCGGAGCTTTCTCGCGTGGAAAAGAAAGGAGAAAGAGAGAAAGAGGAAGCGAGTCACGCTCACGTCATCACGAATGCTGCCGGCATTCACGACCCCCGTCACCTCGCCCTTCGCCCACCCCGCTTCGTCTAACCACGACGTTGTTGCTTCCACTCACCTTCCTCCTTTTCTCTGTCCACCGAACTCCACGGACTCGGCCGGAGTACACGTGCTAAACGCGGACCAACCACGAAGCAAGAACACAAAACGTTCCCTCGGCTACGTTCAAGTTTCACGGACGCTACACACCGACCGATGTCAGAGGGAACTCGGAAGCACACTGAAAAACCGAGACGCTGCACGGCTCGGATGTCTAGCCCTTGTTGTCTTATTCTACTTAGGCCGAACGAAGCGCGTCGTGGAAAATCAATCGGTCTTTCACGATCGGTTCCATCATACGGTGATGGCGCGACGTAAAATTAGTTTACGATCCTCCACGCTGACCTGGTTGTCTTTGAACGCGTGTCCGGGAGACGAGGCAGCTTTCCGTCTTGGATGCGCGCCGAAAATACCGCGCGTGCAACACTCCCGAAAGGAAATACGTCGATATCCTTTTTAGGCTCGGATGATAAATGATTTAGTAGATATCGACGATTAATCTGGAGCTCTGCTTTATATTCTTCGCTGTGTGCGTGTGTACGTACAGACATACACGATTGATTCCAGACAGACTGAGCGACGACCCCGACGTAACATCGGCTACCTTCGCGTCTGCCTCGGAGAAGAAGCAAAGCGTTTCTGCCGGTAAAGGTACCAAGGCTAGCAACAAAGAGCAAGAAGCGACGCATGAGTCAGGGAATGGGATCGCGTTCCGAAATGAACGATACGAAAGAAGAGGAGGCGCCAGTCAAGATCTGGCAACCACGGGCAGGCGGTGGCGAAGCGCGCGACGAAACGAAGCGGATCCCCGCGGATGATTCCTCGTAGGTTCCTCTCCCGGGGCCTTAGCTCCGGTCGATCTCCCTCATTAACATTCGACTCTTTGTCTCTGTCGTTGTCGCGGTCGTCCTACTCCGTAAGGTCGTCCCGGTCGGTACTCGAGATCCTCGCGAGAGTTCTTCTTCTCCTTCGCCTCCTCTGGCCCGACCTCCTCTTCTTCTTATTTCCCCAACCGGTCGACTTTTAGTAGCCCTCTCTGCTCGCCTCTCCTCTGCCTCTCTCTACAACTCTTTTCCCGTCTCTCGCTCTTCTTCTTCTGCTTCTCCACGCTTCGGCTCGACTTTTTTCCACGCGCCCGCCGGATGGAAGTATAAGAAACTTCTTCGGCAGGAGGACGGCGCGAGCGGGCAACAGCCACCACAGGGTATTCCTCGGCAATTTCGATGTAACCTCGCGCGTCCTCCTCTTCCATATAACGAGAACACACGACTGCGCACACGGGTCAAGGGAACATTAACGCGGCGTGTCGCTACCATTCCGTTCGGCGTTCTCCACTCTCCTCTCTCTCTCTCTCTCTCCCTCCCTCTCCCTCTCTCCTCCTCGTACCCTCTCTCTTTGTCTCTCCTCTCAGACTGCTTCTCTCTCGGTCGCACACGCTCCGTCTACCGGAGAAGCGAGGAACGGAGCGCGATGGATGGTCGCAGCGCGAATCGCGGTCTTTCATGGTTTCATCCGCGAACGACGCGACCCACGAACGTCGATTATCCTCTTGGTCGTTTTCGTTCGGCCACGAAGGTCGATTTTCATATATATAGTTGCCGTTTCAGCGGCGCGCCGCGTCGATGGGGTCCGGGGATTTGAAAGGTAGCGTGGAACCGGGGCAAAAAGAGAGAGGCGGCGGGAGGCCGCGCGCGGAGTGCGAGTTTTTTAATTTTATGAGGGACGTTTATCTTATGATTATGTTGATAACTTCTCGGTAAGAGCTCGTAACGTAAATTGAACCTCTGACAAGAATTTCGTGAGTGACTCAGAGAACGGCGGGCCACGGGGAACGCCAAGGTGAAAGCCGGCCGCCAAAAAAACCTACTAACTGTAAATGCCCGAAAATCGATGGCATTAAAGTAAATGGCCGCCGTGCCGGCTACTGCCCGCTTCTAAATCCTATCGCGTCTCTGCATCTTTTATCCAGCCACCTATTGATTCGTTATCGGTAATACCATCGGCCGTCCGCCGATAACTGTGCCTCGAATTCGAATCGCTGGCCGCTGACACGAAAAGGAAGAAGAAACACGCGTCATAGAATCGCCTTTCTCTCATCCTACACCGGTCGTCCGCGAGATTCTCTGGTTCGCCAGCCGCGGTGCCGCGTGTATAACTTGATAAACAAGTTTACTTGGAGAAGCCGGTATCTTATATATACTCGCTTACACTGGGTGTCCCGAGCAGACTGAATACTAATTGCTGAACTTGTTCCATCCGAAACAAAACGTCTAAACCGTCCTCGATTCGGGTTCTTGCTCGCTCCGCCATCCGTTCCTTTGAACTTTATTCCCTGCCGAAGGAATTTAATGCCTTCCCAGCTGGGTTACCGTGTTTACGTTACCGAATGAACTGGATCCGCCAGCGGACGCGTCCACTTTCGTAAACCGCCGCTTATTTATGGCGAATAAATTTCCGACCTGTCGTCGTCCCATTAACGGGAAAAATAAAATATCCCTATACGATTCTCCGTCCTTCCGCGTGTTTCCAGCTTCACCCGGGCCACTCGGATCACCCGGTACATCACAGTCGAATCCCGCTGATCCGGGTTTATTAGCTTCCCCGGGAGATTTAATTTTCCCGAACGTCCCGAATCCGGCATTCCTCCCGGCCGTTTTAAAAACGTTTCCAGACGTCGCGTCGTCGGGACGCGAGTTCGCGAGGCGGATCCTCCGCTTTCCCTTCCTTTTTCCACGCGTCCGGCGTTACGGATTCAAAGTCCGGTAGTCGTACACGCGGCGATAAGAAGGTGGCAGAGAGGAGCAAAGAAATAGCAGCGAGTACGCGGACACACGACGACGCGCGTCGAGATAGCAGCAGGAGGAACAGCGTGGACGCGCGGAGCTGGTACGTATGTAGGTACACGCTGCTCGTTCTACGCATCCAGGGATTAGGCTCGGTTTAAACAGATCCGCGCGCGACCGTGAGCCTCGTCGATCTCGCCGATATCCCGGTCACGAAACTTCCCGCGAGTATCTTATGCCCCGGTTCGCTTGGCCCTCGGCTCCCCGACGCCGTCCACCCCGCGACGACGCCGCAAATTGCTCGCGCGGTTTTAATACAGGCGAGACCGCGAGGGAAAAGGCGCGCGCGTCGTAACGTTGCCCGGGATTACCATAATTCCCAGTGTACTCTCGCGGTTGCCGCGTGGTCGCCCGGCGTACGCGCGATATTATCGAGGCGCGAGGGACGCGATTATCCGGCCTTTCCATTCGTCACTTCTCAGCCCCGGATCAGCGGTCCCGTAACAGTAAATAACGCGCGGCAGACGCTGGAAATTAAGAGGCGAGATAGCCGGTGGTTTCCCTCGGAAACGCTATCTAGATAGCGGCGGCAGCCGGAATCGAACTCGGAGAGCCGAGTAATTTTGCTAATGTCTCGGTCACGACTCGCTTCTGAATCCTTAAAACGGGTTTCCAATCTGATCCTCGGAATCCTGCTACGCTACGTCCCAGATTCTCCTCGCTAAGCCGAACGAAACGGCCGCCTATTACATTAACAACGTCTTACTCGGTGTCGCGATGAAAAATCAGATAGCATCTCTAGGTCCATTGCGCGCGGCTAGGGGAATTTCGTTTTACCCCGAGCGGGGGAGAGGGACACGACACACGAGGGGCCCCTGCGTCTCCCTCGAAAAAGGAGAGAAAGAGATTCTGTTCCGTTGCTGTTCCTCGTCGTCGTCGTATCGTGAACTCTGAACTCGACTGTCGACTCGCGAGTCCTCTAACCGTACGGTGAAAGTTCGTGGCCGGTATCGTTGGATCTGTGAACACCGGTAATACCTCGCCCATAAATCCTGCCCCAGCTGATGACTTACTGCCTTTATCTCGCGACCATCCACCCACACTCGGCAGCCGACTTTTAAACAATATCTCACTTCCCGTGCACCTTGTTCCGCGTAAATGTCCGCTTGTACGTACACGCACCGCCGGAATTTAGGGGTATGTAAAGCGGGGCCTGCTGCCCGGCCTCTTAAAAATGTCTTACTCCCTGTTTCGGCCCGCAACCAGCTCGCGATGGATTCTGTTCTACGCCTCGAACCCTTCTTCTCCCTTACTCTCTCTCTCTCTCTCTCTCTCTCTCTCTTCCCCTCTCCTTTCCCTCGTCACGTGAGAAAGGAATTTCCGATTTTCCACATTCGGAACGATCTCTCCGTGACTCCGCGAAAATATCGCCTCTCGCTGGTAATCATAGAAGGCGACACTGCAACGTGAACTTTCCTGCTCCCCTGTCTCCACGGGCTAAAGTATTCGTACCTTTAGCCGATCTTACGAGGATCTAACGAGAAATCGATGATTGTGTTCGTTGCTGGAAAAGGTTACTTGAAAGTGATCAATGATGCTGCACGCGTGACTACATGCATCTTCCGTTGCTCCGATCCAGCCTCGATTTAGCCTTCTTAGCGATTTAGTCTCTGCTCCCAGCCCTATTTTCACCACTCTGGCCCGGAACCGTTCCACGCGGATCTATCCACCCGTTTTATTGAGTTCGAATTGCACGGTTAAACGGCGGTATAGAGAGATCGAATAAGTGGCAAGAACTCGCGTGTTCATTTATCTTTAATCGCGCGGTTCATCTCGTCCTGACACGACGCCGAGATGTATGCAGCGTTATCGCGCGACTCCTTTCTTGCGCTGGCCGACTTCTTGCCTCTCCTAAACCTCTTCTCGCGTTTTCTCGTGTTATTGCTCCCGCCGTGCCACCTACGTCGCTCGAACACGTCCAACAGCCTCGTTTTATTCGCGCCCCGGCAAAAATCAAGAAGAACTCCCATCCGACTCCTAACATGCTAATCGCCGAGGATTAAGAGGAAATCGCTCTCGAAGCGATACGGGATTCGGAAATGGAACGAAGCCGAACGATTCGGTCCGGTCACAAGTGCCACCGTTTCTCTGATCGAACGGCGCGAAAAAATCCGCGGTATCCGCCGGATTTTCACTCCTAACACGCTAATCGCCGAGGATTAAGAGGAAATCGCTCGGGACGTAGATACGGGATCCAAAAATGGAACGGGACCAAACGATTCGGCCCAATTCCAAGTGCCACCGTTTCTGTAATCGACCGACGGGAAAAATTCCGCGGTATCCGCCGGATTTTCAATCTTAACACGCTAATCGCCGAGGATTAAGCGGAAATGGCTCTCGAAGCGATACGGGATCCGAAAATGGAACGGGACCGAACGATTCGGCCGGGTCCCAAGTGCCACCGTTTCTCTGATCAACCGGCGGGAAAAATTCCGCGCTATCCGCCGGGTTTTCAGCATCCGCGTCAGACACACCCGAATACCTGTCGGGGACAATAGGAGAAAAGTTGGCGACGCTATCGGGGCCGTAGGAACGCCCACGGCTCGTTGGCCGGTCGTCGATCTGGCACATCTTTAGCACGTAGCGGCGAGAAACGCCGCGTTATCGTCTTATTTATAACAGCATCGCCGCTTTCACGTAACGCGTACACCGCCTTCCTTTTCTTCTTTCCCCGTCTTAATCTCGTCTATTACGGTACAGGCTGGCCTTAAACAAGCGCCTTTATTATCGGTCGCGTTTAACAGACTACCCTCAGCTTCGCGCTCCGTTACACGCCGCATTTCAATATCTACCCGTGTAACTCGACCTGGCCCAAAAAATCCTATCTCACGCTTTCCCGTATTCTGCCGGATCCTCGTGTGCCCCGGATCTCGATCCAGGCCTAACCGAGTTTATCTAACTCGTTCGTTTACACCGAGGTGTGCCTCGTCGTTTCGAAAAGATCGTTTCAACGAATATGAGTACCCCGAAGTGAGATAACAGCCGTTCTCGAGATACATTTATTACAATACCATACGTTTATACCGTCTCTGCGTCAAATTTTAACCCTCTACGAGGCTACGCGACTCGTAAGGTACGCAGGTACCTAACTGTATGTACAAGGTACTTGTACACAGCCGTTGCGATACCATCGAAGCGAATAATCTATTTATAGAAATTGTGGAATCATAATTGTCCGATCGAGAGAAGGAATTGCAACGAGTTTCAATTCTCGTTGCAGCAAACAAAACTCCGGTCAGAGATGGTTAACGATTCCAATCGACGCATCCTTCCGATCCCGTCGAAATTTCTCCGACTCGTGACGAATCGATTTCACGATTATTTCACCGCTTCCTCGAGGTAGCTTCTTCGCAGCCGTAGATACGAGCTTCCTGTTTATTTCGATAAAGAGAAATCTCGCCGTGTCGTACACGCGATATCTGTTATTACAGCCGGCCGAGCGGCGAGAAGGATTTTGAGAAAGAGCCGCGGCAATAATACGGAATACGATTTTTCGCGTGGCCTGGCTTAATGGGACCTCGGTATGTATCTCAAGGTGGTGATTTCGCGGGGGTCGTAAGCCTGCCGGTAATTTTCCGCGCATTATACCTCTCGTTACACCCACGCGAGCAGATCAACGGTTCAGCTCGCGCGTCTTTAGCCCGCAACGTGACCGAGCATTATCGCTTCTACGTTACGTTCCTAGGTTCTTTTCTGCCCGACTTGCACCACTTTCACACTCTCCCGGGTTCCTCGGTGCGCGTCAAATTGTATGCAAATGACCGAGGCCCTCGATCGGGTTCGACTTCGCTCGTTAGTTTCGCCAGCTGTGAACACCGGCCTGTCGCCTCGAGCACCTCGAGCAAACGAAACGGATTTGATACTTAATATCGGGTTACGGTATCCCCGAAATCACCTGGTCCCTCAAGGCCATATCCCGCTAAGCGAACTAGGCCACGAAATTCCTCCTACTTTTCGAATTTTCGGCCCCCCGACCGTGCGTATCCCCGATTTCTTCCGACCGTTTCTTCTCTCCTCGTACCGGTAGCGAAATTATCCTTTGTACGTTTACATTCAGGGAGTATTCTGACCGACTGGAGCCGATATATTTCTTGGGAACACGCGGCGAGGGAAAGGGCAAACGGAAACACGTGACGAGACGTTTTATCGAGCGAGGTGACGTGGAATTTTTTCAAAACAATAATCTCGACGCGACAACCGGCCGGCAAAGATTTATGCGCGTCCCCACGTTGATGGAGCAATCATTTATTCTCCTTATTAATTGATTATTCAGTCCCGATCACGTACAAGAGATGATATATGACTCGGTGCGGTACTCCGTTAAGAACAGGAATCTACTAGTCGCGCGTGCATAAATTACCAACGTTGATAACGAAACCCACGCATTTTCTCCAGATCTTGTTTTTCTTCGCCTGTTCAGTGTCATGTAGCCGACGCCGGTTACCTGGAACGGCTAAATAAACCCAACGGAAAGCGTTTCTTCACACTTTCAGCCAGGTAAAAAGAAGCCCCTCCCCCTCCCCTCCAACCTCCCCGCGGCCGTCGGACGATAAATCCGATAACGAAATGAATTATATTCATGAATAATTCCACGGAGTTCCCGTTCCGTGAATCCGTGGAGAGGATCGTTACTAATCGTTATCAACGTTCCCTGTTGCCCCGAGAAAACGAGTATCGACGTCCGGCACCGAAAGTGGCTGGCCACCGATCGTTTAATTCCACAGGCTCGATAGCATGATGAATTTAAAGCGGAAGCTCCCCGGCGTATTTACGTTTCCATAAATCCAGCCAACCTTCCGATGCAACTGGTCGTTCGTGCCGGTGATAATTGAAACTCCGAGTAACCGTACTTTTAATCGCGCGACCCCGGGGGTAAGAGGAAATAATTTGAAAAAAAAAAAAAGGAAAACGACACTCCGATAATTAAACAGACGTTTAAAATTTAAAGCTCATCTTTCTCCCTTTCGAAATTCGTCCCGAGTACACCTGCATTCCACCCGGGAGCGACATCCGACCAAATGACCAACATGGCGTGACCCAAAGTCTCCAGAACTTTCCCCAGACGGGGATCCCCTCCGCGGCTGAAATTTGTACCCCGACCGAGCGAGGAGGGGGGAGGGAAAAAGAGATATGCTCGAAAATCCACGTGGCCAGGGTATCCAGAAACGGGCAGGAAAGAATGCGGTTACGCGGCGCGCAGGTTGCACCGTTGCATCGGGCAACGTGAAGAATTAGACGAGGATCGGGGAACACGATGCACGGTCACGATTAGTCGTCGAATAGACGGGCAACCATTGCGGATAAAAAAGTTTACTAGGGTAGAAACCAACGGCGGGTGTGTGTGCGTCGAACGGATAATAATATTTGGATTAAGAACGATTTGCGTAGCCCTATTTGAAATTGATCCGCGAACGCAATTAGGCGAACGAAAAGATCCTACGTCCAGAGGAACGTGCGCGAGGATATCGGTGGTAGCAGGCGTTCGTTACGCTTTCCTACCTCGTTAATCTTTCCTAAAACGTATAATTGGAAACGTTAATTGGGTTACACGAGCGCGCACCACCGACCGGCCGAGATAAGCCTCTTTGTTTCGTGTATCAAAGTGACAATGACCCGTTAGCAGGGGAGAAAAATTTTAATTAGATGCCCGGGACAACCGTGATCGAAGAACAATGCCAACCTTTGAACCGAAATGCACGGGGCCGTGGCGGGATTTTTGAATCCGGCGGTAGCAGCGTGTCCGCAACGAACACGCTTTTCTCGAGTTTTATTCGCAATCCGATTTTTACGACGGCTCGTTAAGAGTATAATTTCCTCGTAAGAACGGTAATTCCATCGGGAATAAGCAATGTTTCGTTGTTACGTTTGTTGTTGTTATTTGTATGTTTACCTAATTATCGAAACGGCGCATCAAACGTAAATTGCTTTACGTATTTGGTTCGTGTCGCGACAAGTTGCGTGTATGCAGTTACATCATCCTTTCCCTCGAACGCTAGCGTTTGTTTACTTTTTATCGAACATGTCGGAATATTCGAAAAGGCTAATCGAATTTAATCGACATCGCGCGAAGGCTTGTTCGAAAAGCGGTTACAGGCGAGAACGAGTTTTGTATTTTGTCAAGAGAGAAGGTAAAAAGGAAAGGTTAATTGATTACGCAGGTTTGAAAAGGGCGCTATTTTCGGTGGAAAGGAAAAATGGCGGCAAGAGGTTATAAGCGTAATGTTAAAAAAATGTTTGTCCACTTACTTGCGAACCACCCGTTACATCCAAGAACGTTGATGTTCATAGCGTACCGAATGTACGTGAAAACGTGTAATTTTGCGAACACACCGCTTCTTCTCAAAGAAACTCGGTCTATACACCGTACGCGTTAACTCGAAGCGACACTTTTGCCGATTTCTCTCTACCGCGCGAGTCTCACGATTCAACCATAGGAATATTCAAACGAGCGCATTCACCGCAACGTGTTTTCAGTCCCGGTCGACAGTCAGCTGGTGAAACGAACTGGTGGAATCGGTCAGGGTTCGTCGAGAACAGAGTGGTCACACTGTAGCTCGTGCCCCGGCAACATCGGCTTCGCCACTATTCCGTGGTTGCACATGTTCCTCGCTATTAAGCAGTCTTCACACTGACCACATCTTCGTGTACGTTAACGATCAGCAGTGTAGACGAAATAATGTACGTTCGATTCAACGCAGTAACCTATGACATACAGTTGACAAGGTATAAGACACGAACAACCGCACAATTAACGAGATATTAATCCCGATTGCTCGGCAATAACCTCTAAATGCCGATCTCGATTCCCGGCGAAAGCGATCATTAAGCGTGTTTGCATGGAGACTCGAAATTGGCCATTGTTTTTGCCGAATCTGTCACGAGCCGATGTTTTCATCTTCGTCGAATGCTCGACCTTCGTTGAATCACCTTTCACGATGTAGCACACTTGATTATCTACGTAAGGTTTTGCGTACCTCGATACGACCGTTCTGAACGATCAAAATACAAGATGAATTCGTGACACGCGGTAATCGTGACAGTTCGGTATGCGTGGACGCGAATTCTTGGCGCGCGACAAACAACGTAATGACCGTCGATGTTAACGGCGACGTGCTTCTACTACCAAGAAAACGAAACTAATCGTCGCCACGGTCGATAGAACGTCTGTCCTCTTCTATTTTTCACACCAAACTCACAGCAGACACGTTCCTTCACACGTTGCGCGTAAAACTGGCATTCCAGGTCAAGCGTGCCTGTCGAATTTTGATTCGTCAAATTGACGCAGGGGGGAGACAATGTCACTCTTTTAAAAAGAACATTCAAACCTACGAATCGCGCTACCTTTGTAATTCTTTATTCGCGTTTCGTTACAAATCCCAACGAATCGACAATGAATATATTTTTTCTATTCAAAGTATTACGAATATTTCCATAAAACATTGAATCATACAAATTTCGAATAATTTCAAAAGCAACGGCGTAATTTCAAAGATACAATACACGCACGTATCGATAAAATGTCAAAAATTACACTTTCGAAGAAGAGAAAGAGAGAGAAGGAGGAGAGAGGGAGAGAGAGAGAGAGAGAGAGAAAGAAGAGAAATAGAGAGAAAGAGAAAGAGAGAGCGAGAATAAAAAAGAAATATCGGTGAAGTATCTCCATGCAGAAATACGCTTTATCGATACAACGAATCGAATAAAGAAACGTTCTAAAGTTACCTCTGACCGAGCATCAGGTCCTGGCCGACCAATCGAACTCGAAGGCTCTTCGCCACCTCCCGGCTCGATTCTTTAACTGATTTCGAGATCGATTTCGTTGATTCGAAAAAGCGACTTGTTGCCGGAACCGAACTCTGAGCCGAACATGTAAAAAACAGTCTCGTACCCCTTGGAAATATACAAGACCTGTGATCTCCGACGCGAGAATGAAACACCGTTCGAAGTACAGCCCGAATTCACGCGTTAGCTAGCCCCGCAATTGTTATTCGATGTGTGGCCGGCCTAAGAAGAGTACTTAGTTCGCGTAGTTGAGTGCGGGCGTAATAAGACTGCCTGCTGACGGCGGTAGCGCGGTTCGTGCCCGCAAGCGGCAGCAGTCAGGGAAGCCCCTCTACCATGGCACTCTCCTGCAACTCCTCCAAGCAAGCCAGCCAGCCATCCGTGCCGACTTGCCTACCTACCAGGCCTCAGAGTCGGCCCCGGCACCGCAGTTCCATCCTGAATCGAAATGGTCGCTTTGCTTTCCGTGCTTTGCGCGAATCACGCAAGGCCCTTCGGGCACGCTTCGCTTCGGGGGACCGAAAGGGGTCCCCACGTGCTGGATTTTGCCCGCGGCTGCACAGTCGATAAAGAAGTTTAAAATGTCATATCTGTCTCCCGTAACGACGTGGCTAACAGTTAAGGTCCACAGGATAAGCACAGGATTGTAGCGTCTCGCACTGCGGCAACTTATTGAAAATCAGATGGACGATAATCCAAATGCTCGTTTTACGATAGAACCTTGCGCGACAATCTCTCGGTATGCGTGTATATACGTTACAACAGCCTGGTAAAGAAGATCACGACTAACTTAAGATAATATAATTCGATGCTTGTTTTTTTCTTATCAAGAAAATGGCTTCCCGAGCTTCTTCAGGTTCTTTAGCAGCGTCGGCTTTGTGAGCAAAGTTTTCTCGATCGATTCCACCAGCACCTGTTCTTGATTGTACGGCGGAAACGGCATTCCCTCGAGATTATACACGTACACGGTACCTTCCACATCCGCCACTACGAGTTGCTTTCCATTCGCCGTAAAATCAGCCATGACAAACCTGACGTTGTTAGGTGATGACATGGTCACCGATGCGGGTTTATAGGTCTTCCGTCTGATATCCCATAGGCAAATCTCGTTGCTAACGATGCTCACGATGATCGTGGAGTGAACAGGAGACCAGGACGCGTATCGGACGCATGCCATCGTCGTGGTCAAGGTAATTAATGGTTCTGTCAATCCTTCCGCCCAGATTCGAATGCACCAGTCGGCGCCGCAGGTCAGGAAGATTTTCGGGCAGAACGGGGAAAACATCATCGAGTATATCGGCCCATCGTGCGCTAGGAAACTGTCTATGTGCTGATAGAGATAATTCGTGGAGCATTTATAGATGCAACCTTCGTCCGAGCCGACAAAGTAGAAAGTACTCGAAGTGGGGTGTTTTCGGAGTACCAATGCCCCAGGGCTTCGACTGATAGATATGTCGTCCAAATTGCACTGAGAAGTTCTACTGACACCCGGCAGCGTACCCTCTATCCTAAAAATTCGCATGATCGTCGTCGAAGTGAAATCTTCGATGTACCGATAGCAGAATACGCAACCATCCTGAGTACACGTGTAAATTTGTTCCTGATAGTCGTATTGCTCGTCTCCTAGCCACCATTGAACTTGCCAGTGCGGAGAACTCGAAGATGACGTGCTCTTTTGGCTGCAGCGTACGATATTGATATCTTGAGTACTCACGTCGATTACCTGGATTTCGCCGCTGTAGAAACCAATAGCGAGAAGATTCGGTCGATCACGGCTCCAATCGAGATCTGCTACCGGACTCTCGAAAGTATACCAACGTGCCGGTACCCCCGGATTTTTCGCAGACCATAGTAATACCAGACCATTCTTAGTTTCCGAATTATCTCGTGCCCCGTATCCTACCGCTAAAATGTTTCTATTAACGTAATTCCAACAGAAAGAGGCCACTGGTCTTCCCGAACTCTCTTCGGAGCTATGAATCCAAAGTAGGTCTAAAGTGTAAGTGAACTCTAAATCGAGACTGCATGGATCTTGCTTGATAAGGCCAGTAAAACGTTTCTGAGCGTATATGAAAATGTTGTTCGATATTATACGCTCCATTACTCGTACGGCATTCTGAAAATTAACCAGCTGGAAAATATATATCTGCTCCTCTTCGAGCGTCTTCTCCTCGTATATTTCGGATTCCGATAGTTTGTATTTCAGAGTCTGCAAGAACAAAATTGAACTTGAATATATCGCGAGTTTATAAAAATGAATTTATGAAACCGGAAACCGTGCAAACCTTTGCTTTTAACATTTGTTGTATAGATTCTTTTGTATGTACTACAAATAGTCCGTTTCTTTCGAGTATCAGTTCAGGTGCAGCATAGACATCATGAATTACCCAATTATTTACGAACGTGCCTCGGTTTCTACGTTTCCTTCTGCCGAGGTACGTTCCTCGAGACCTCGTGAGTACTCTTATGGTCTGGGTTTCGACGTTTATCAATTTTCTGTTCGAACCAGGCCCGATCGTTTTATATTCGTAATTATCGTTCTGCCCTTTCACCATTATACCATCCAGTGTGCGAATATCAGCCGTCCGCGGTTGCATTTCAAAAATGAAGAACGTCTCCGTTTCCCTCAAAGTGAGCGTCACAGTTTCGGGTCGAGTAAGAAAAATGTTTGGATCGATACTAAATGAACGAGGGAAATTTATATAATAATACTTTTATCCATTAATATAAATGGAATCGTAATAAAATGCTAGTATTAACTCTTTGAGGACGCAATATACATTTTATATGCATTTTTATTAACATACTCGAATCATACCTACGACCGCAAAGAGTTAATATAATAATATCAATTATTTCAACAAAACCTTAAATTTGGTAAAATATCCAATTGTAAAACTCGTTCCCAAAATTACCTAGGCAGATAAAATTGAGAAGGAGCTTTATCTTCGTCTTCATCTTCAAGCACGTACTCTTCTGTCTGAGTGGATAATAAGCTTTCGAATTGCACATCATCCGCTACCATCGAGCCGGAAGGAAGAGAAGATGTTCTGACAATTGTAGACGAGCTTCTTTTTATACCGCTCGAAGCGGACATGATAGACAATTGGCCGATGCTGCCAGTTTGAGATAATCCGATTGTTTCAAATGCGGTTATCTGTTTCTCATCAATTGAGCTATAGGTTGGATGAGTCAGTAATTTTGGAGTGACGTCAACATCATTATCTATTACTCGAAGCGCTTGACGTTGCTGCAAAAGAACAGAGGTTAGGTTCTTGCCCGCAATCTTGCGCGTCTTTCCTGTTAGACTAATTTTGAATCTCGACGAGGCTGGACTTTCGAATTTGCTGCTTTGACCCCTCGAAGGAACCTGTAAATATTCTGTTTCGTCCGTTTTCATTCTAGAAAACAAATTTTCTCATGTCATATACTTCTTATCCTGCAATAATAGTGAATTGTTTTATTCTATTGATACCTGTGTCGTCGGATATCCTCGAGTAAATAAAATATTTATAGAGTATCTGCGAAGGCTAACCTATGTATTTTGTTATATCATCGTATTAAGATATTGTTCCATTACTTTGTACATTCTCTATTTTGAATACTTTTTGCTTTATTATTAAATGACTTCGTTACATCTAAAAGGAGAAAGCGTTAAACAGTACAGTTGACTTTAACTCCATGGTAATATGGAAATCAATGTTAGATACAGTTTTATCGATATTTTGCATCTTATTTTATGCATTGATAAAAAATATATAGCTTCATATATTACTTTTTTGTTTTATCTGTAAACTATAAAGATAACTATAATCGTAAAATTAAATAGATAATTAAATATTTATTTCTTAATCTATTTGCATTTTACCTGTTTTTCTTATGTAAGGTAGAAATAGTATACAATTTGATATTTAAATTTAATATAATCAGAATGAAATAATTAATATAAAATAAAGCTGAAAAATATTTCAATTATATATATTGGATAATTGGTGTTGGTTGCGTACTCTGTTAATGCATAGGAGAAACGAATCGAACTGCATCATACGCACAGTCGATAAAAAGTAATCATGCGACTGGACTACGGCGTTAATCAAGTGGTGGCTTTAAATAGCCGTATTAAAATTGACACGTTAATCGTAAAAGTAATCAAAGATACGTCTAAGAAAAATAAAATGCGAATCGTTTGTACGAATAATTGTTAACGGTAACACTATCGTCGATAAACGCGGAGGCACTATCGACAAATCTTTTACGTATTATTTCGAACATCCGTTTCGTGAAAAATCATGAAAATCATCTGATGGCACTTGCGCAATTGCTACTACGGTGTACGTGATACATCAGATCATTTTAGAAGCAGTTTTAAGTTCGCGGAAGAATATATCGCTGAGAGGGCTCCGCAGTCAAAAGACTAAAGTAAGTGACATGAATTATGTCAGCAATGGCAGATGCAACTCCATTAGTATTTTGACGAAGCCTGTCGTTATTATTTGTCAAACATTACCTAATGAACTTTAATCGCCAAACAATTTTCGGTCAATATTTTCATCAAATATTATCCCGTATGTAACAATTTGTTGTTTTCTGTACAAGACATATTAATACTTTCTGTATTCTATTAACATTCGCGTTTCTGTCACGGACATATGACTTCCGATGTATGTTCATGAATATATATAATACGTCAGAGAATGCTAATAGATTCAGAAAATACGATGTTAAAATGACTGTGAATGGAAATTTCATATTTAAATAAACCATATTTCTTGAACGGTTTAATCTTTAATGTTTTATGACATTTATATAAAATGCTAGTGTTTTTACATTATGCTTACTGGGATTGTCATACTGTTTTCCTAAAATTGTTTTTCTTTTCGTGCGATAGTGTCGTCAGTGTCAAGTGATAAAAAACATACCGTCTTAAATTTCCATTTGCTTTCTTAACGTTGCCGTACGGTAATATAAGAGAAAAACAATTTTTGTTCTTAGTTGTTAAATCGTGAACATAGGAATTTCCTTTAATTCTTAAATGAACAGATTCGTGAATTTTTTTAATCACTATTTCGTAGGGTTTTGTTAATGTCAATTGTATATCCTATAAAGGTTCATCAATATGCGGACTACAAGGGAACAAGCAGGACCATCCAAACCATGGGATTCTGCTGCAGAAGAAAAAGAAAAGGATAATCGAACATTTGAATGCAATATCTGTCTTGATACCGCAAAAAATGCAGTTATTAGCATGTGTGGTCATTTATTTTGGTAAGTTTATTGTAAACAGATTATATATTTATAAATTATTTCGTATTGCAACATCTTTCTAACGAATAATAAATATTGTAGCACATATTGTTATATATACATATTTATGTATTTAGTTGGCCTTGCTTGTATCAATGGTTAGAGACACGTCCAACAAGGCAAATGTGCCCAGTATGTAAAGCTGCAATTAGCAAAGATAAAGTCATTCCGTTATATGGACGTGGAGATACAAGGCATGAAGATCCAAGGTAGATTGTACTTCTATTTTTATTATTATGTGCACATAACTTATTCAATAATGCGGTAAAACCCATATTTTCTATTTTTTTAGGAACAACGTTCCACCACGTCCTGCTGGACAAAGGACAGAACCAGATAACAATATGGGATTTTCTAGTTTAGGGTTTGGAGATGGTTCTTATATGTCATTTGGTATTGGCACGTTTCCATTTGCATTTTTCACATCCACTTTTAATTTGGGAGAAACACGACCAAGTGCAGGTAAAATATTTCCCATATCAATAAATTTTGTGTATAAATACTAATGAATACTACTGGAAATGAATTCAAATGTACATTTTCATATAGCTGTCAGAGGAACACCACAGTATGCAGAAGAACAATTCCTTTCAAAAGTATTTTTATGGGTGGCTTTGATATTTATTTGTTGGCTGCTGATGGCATAACATTTTCTTCAATCATATTACTTGCTCTTTATCTTGTAATCCACTTGCTGAATTGATTCATTACATTTTTATTAATACATCGATTTTTTCCCGTTTGTGTTACTCGCTACAGTAACTACACCTGCTTGAATAAACAAACGGATTTTGTTATTGCTGTAATAACATTTTTACATGTACATACACTTTATTTTTTATTTTTTTGTGATTATAATAAAAGAAAAAGAAAAACAATAAACTTTATATCTACACATAATGTTACTGATATCATTGTTGATAATATGAAAAAAATATAAGTTATTTTCTTATAATTACACTTTTATGTAAACACGTATATTCAAGCAGATAATTTTTCTAGTTCTAGAATTTTTGAAATTTATTCTTATGGTATTTATGTATATAAATATAAATATATCACTTTTAGTCACATAAGATATCTACTTTACACAAAGTATACACATTAAAAAAAATCCGATTAAC
>NIJG01000161.1:3975707-4097212 GCA_002201625.1 Euglossa dilemma
ATTATTATTAATGAAAGTATAAGGTGGTAAACCTAGCTTATTTATTTTTCTGCTTTTATTTGTATTACGTTTATGGAAATAGAAGAAGGATGGGAATTATAAATTCGTGAACTGATTGATCATGCAACAAAAGAAAATAAGGTTCGTTTTATATCTTAACTCAATGATTGATAAATATTATGGTGAATGGAAATTAACATTCCATGCACAGTACTATTGACACCAGAAACTTAATTTTTACAAATTAAGTGTTTGTAATTAAATGTATTTCGTATTAGTTATAAAATATCAACATTATTGACTAAATGTAATATGTAATTTGTTTAAGAATCAAATATTGTAAATTCTCGTAAAAGTTTATTCAATATACTAGAATAAATTAGAGACAAAAAAAAATACAAATAATTTTGCTTTTAATAAAATTCCTTATCCTTCAATTGCTACCAACTTCCCAAAAAGTTTACGAATTTTTAAAAAAATATGGGACAATAATAGTAATAAGTTTGAATTGAAATTATTTATTAGAGATTATAAGTATACACATTCAGTAATATAAACAATTTGATTGCAGTGCACTGTGATAATACTTTAAACATAGACATATACATCACATAAGCTTAAACCTTAAATTATTCTACTTAAGTTATTTAATCTATACTGTGTAACTTTTTTGTTGTCTGATATTTGATTCTGCTGGACAATGATTTTTAATGATTTTGTGTTTTTTTTTTCACTGTTTTTATACGTTAAATATGCTTACCTAAATAAATCCTCGTTACCATACAGACAGAACAATATTGTGCATAATATGAATAAAATGAACATGCACAGGATACTTTACTACAAAACTTTCAGTTGTATCAAGAGCTATTATGAATAGAATTATATCAATCTCATCCATAATAAAATAATTCAGATTACAATTTTCATTAAGTTTCAGTAATTCTAAATCACTTTTAATGTATCAAAGTCTTTTAATTGAATCTATTCTTATTAATTAAAATTTGGATAACATATCTTTTAATTTATTTCTACTTAACTTAGCTCAACAACTAAAACTTTTGAGTAAAGAAAGCCATGCATTCCATAATGATCAGTTTTGTCACATTATGGATCTAGTAATTGTATCACAGATTGCAGCTCCACAGGGAGAAAATACAATGCTCCCTCATCTATATGAAAATGAGGTACTCAAAGACAGCAACTTGTGCATCAAAAGGCCCCTATATTGTTTACTATTTTGTGCTTTAATTATGCTTCCACTATGAGCTATCTAATAGAGTGCAATATATATACATATTTTTATATATATAATGCTACCTTTTTAATACCCTACATATATCAATTTTGGACCTGAAGTATATTTATTATATTTACTGTATTAGTACTTATCAAATAGCATTTAATTTTTCTGGAAGAATAATACCTATTTTTATTTACAAATAAAAATAAAAACATACTACAATAAACAGAAAAGTTTAGTGCAAAACAGAAATATGGTTATCAAAGTAACTTATGTTATAATGGATACTGTAAAATGATTTGCCAAATTTACAGATGTTCATTTATACTTGATTTATTTTTATATTTCATCTTTTTCTGTCTTTTTCGTAAATCCTTTAGATATTAACAGATCATTGCATTCCTCTCGTGTCAAACTTGACAAGGGTAATCTTTCCACTTCCTGAAAAATAACATCCAATTATCTTATGTAATGCACAGGGGTATTAATCACATTGTACCTCTTCATTTTCATTGAACAATAGAAGTTCTGGAACTGCACTTTGAATATGTACAAATTCAACATTATTGCTAGAATAATTTTTAAGGATTTATGTAATTATTTGATCAAGAAATTGTTTCAATTAAAATAAGAAACTAAATAAAGATTTTTCTAGTGTTACAAAATTATTATTCCAAACATTACTTTATAATACAAACAGACTACTTATATAGACTATAGATATATAAGCATAGATATGATAAAAAAATAAAAGATTAAAACAATCGCGTATTCTATAATCAACAATCTAAAGATTAATATCTGTCCTTGATATTTTTGAAGTATAAAAGTAAAAGAATAATATTTTAGTAAAGAAAATTATAATTACGTAATTTACGAATGAATATTATAGCTTAATAATTTTTAGTTAAGGATACTAATTGGGTAAATCTTCAAAGATAAATTGTTTAACATCTGGAAGCCGGCTTAAGCGACAACCACGACAACTCTGAAATAAGTTTTTGGTACTTTAAACTACAATGTTTTAACTTAGATTAATGACATATTAATGTAATAAAGTTTATGTAATTAAATATCAATATATTTAATACCTCAACCCTTGCATATGCATAATAATTGCTTGTTGAATCAATATGAGAGGTTGTAAAGGCGATTATAAGAAAGAAGATGACAGCTACCGTAGGAGCCATGTTTACTTCACTAGAACGGAAGTCGAACTGATATAGAGAATCTTTCTTCAATATTATGAACTTTTCGTAGAAAAAGAGATTCTTAATTTCACTTACGTATATCTCTCGATAAACAATGTTCATCTAATAAGAAAGAAATATTTATAAAGATTTGTTTACTAAAACTTATTTTTTGTTATAACTATTTTATCTGTATATTTAATATTTTTTAAGTATTTTTTAAATATTAAATATATCATTTAAATAGTTTAAATATTTCATAATATTGAAATATATTATAATGGATGAATTTTTTCTATAATTGTGTAAAATGCGTTTTGTATACAAATACCATATTCAAATTTATAGAAATATCGTAGCAAATTGACTTAAATGTCATGCGCAGTAAACACGACCCGCGTGTGTGAAAATGGCGCTCTCTTGTGCAAGTGAGTTTTTTCTTCTTTATATAATTATTTTTAAATAAAAAATTAATAAATTTATACTAATTTTGTCATAATGGTGAAATATTACAATAATAGGAATAAATTAATCGTGATTGTAATAAAATTAGTGTTTCATACCGGCAAGAATTGAACATAACCTACAATGCTATTCATTACCACTAATTTCTTAGATAAATAAAGATTTATTTTTCAGTTTCTAACGAAGTTCCGGAACATCCGGTTGTGTCTCCAGTATCTGGTTCCATATTTGAAAAAAGGTTAATTGAAAAATACCTTGCTGAAAATGGGGTAGATCCAATAACTGGAAAGGAATTAACTGCAGATCAGCTTATTGATATTAAAAGTATGTTATTTTCTTCCCTTTGCATATCTCTTGTTGAATAGCAAAGTATTAAAAAAGAAAGTATTAAAAATATCTTTATTCTGTTATAGCCACTGCAATAGTTAAACCTAAACCACCAAGCGCTACATCAATCCCAGCTATATTGAAGATTTTACAAGATGAGTGGGATGCTGTTATGTTACATTCATTTACACTTAGACAACAGCTTCAGACTGCTAGGCAAGAATTGTCTCATGCTTTGTATCAACATGATGCAGCATGCCGTGTAATTGCTAGATTGACAAAAGAAGTAACAGCAGCCAGAGAAGCCTTAGCTACTTTGAAACCTCAGGCTGGAATTGTTCAAGTTACCACCATACCACAACCTGTATGAACAAAATTATATCAATTTTATTTATATTCTATATCAAAAATGTATATCAATGCACTATGTTACAGGCTCTTGCAGTGGAAGCTGGTGGTACAGCTGCTCAGCCTATGGAACAAGCTGGCATTACTGAAGATGTAATACAAAAACTTCAGGAAAGAGCTACAGTACTCACTCAAGAAAGAAAACGTCGCGGACGTTCAGTACCCGAAGATTTACTTCCACAAGATAGTATTCGGGCATTTCAAACACTCGCATCACATCCTGTAATGTTCTGTTCATTATTGTGTAATTAATTCCTCATACATCATTACTATTGTTATTTATTCACCTTCAAGGGTCTCCATTCAGCCAGTGTCCCTGGAATACTCGCGCTCGATATTCACAGTGCAGATACCAGTAAGATTTTAACAGGTGGTGCTGATAAAAATGCTACAGTATTTAATAAAGATACAGAGCAAGTTGTTGCGATATTAAAAGGACACACTAAAAAGGTATAAATTGTTTATACTTTCTACAAATATTGTTAAATGTTTAATATTTCTGTTTTAATGGTACTTAGGTTACTAGAGTAATTTATCATCCAGAAGAAGATATAGTAATGACCGCGTCGCCTGATACTACAATACGTGTATGGAATGTAGGGACTAGTCAGACAACTTTGTTATTGAAAGCTCATGATGCCCCTGTGACTGGATTATCTCTACATCCAACAGGCGATTATTTATTAAGTTCTTCTTTGGATCAACATTGGGCATTTTCTGATATACGTACTGGTAGATTATTGACTAAGGTATAATTATTAAAAACGGAATAATTAATTTTCGTAGATATCCAGACTTTTACTCAATTCAATACGTTTGTATTAATTCAGGTTCTTGGACAAGTTAGTCAACCTTTGACTACTGCTCAGTTTCATCCCGATGGATTAATTTTTGGCACCGGTACTCAAGATTCTCAGGTAAAAATTTGGGATTTGAAGGAACAGTCGAATGTAGCCAATTTCCCAGGCCATTCTGGACCAATTACGGCGATTAGTTTCTCCGAGAATGGTTATTATCTAGCTACCGCTGCAGAAGATTCTTGCGTGAAACTTTGGGATTTGCGTAAATTGAAGAATTTCAAAACTCTTCAATTAGAAGAATCATATGAAGTTAAAGATATTTGCTTCGACCAAAGTGGAACATATTTAGCTGTAGCTGGAACAGACGTAAGGTAAGAAATATTTTATTTAATGTATTTAAATTTGACTACACTCGGATATAATTATTTATTTATTGATATTTTTGTTTCTGCTTTTAGAGTGTACTTGTGTAAACAGTGGCAAGAACTAAAAGTGCTTAATGATCATACAGCAGCCGCGACTGGTGTTCGTTTCGGAAAACATGCGCAGTACATAGCATCGACTAGTATGGACAGAACTCTAAAACTTTATGGATTACCTTAAGCATTTAGCAACAAAAATACATTAATTTAAGAACAATTTAAATTAGTGTTTGTGGCATAAGTTTATCACAGAAAGCAATGACAAATGATTTTAATAGAAGCATCATTTGACTTGAATTTAAGAATCAATTTCGAATTCTTTAAAAGAATTTTTACAAGAATATAAAAAACTTCATGGTCGACGGACTTGAGTGCGACTACTGTAGATATATTTCGCAAATTATCAAATCGACGCACTCGCAACTGCTAATATTTTCATTAACTATTTTGATCGTAGAATTAAATGGTGTTAATGTATTTAAATAATTGCTTGTCCAAATTTTTATACATTTATCCAGTTAATTCTTAAATTAAAAGTTGTATCTAAAAGATATCGATAAATTAAATTTTACATTCATTTTTAAGAAACTCTAATCTTGATTTAGGTTTTAAAATTAGTATCAGTATACTAATAATAATCATAACAATATTAACATTAGCTATATTAATAATATTTTATATAATTCTTTAAATCTTGCTTGCAGTTTTGTCAAAAAATCAATTAATAAATGCTGTTAAATTGATTTTACCCATAAGGAAATAGAATTTAGTCGCATGTGATATGAATTATCGATGAATTTGTTTTTAGTATCGTTTTAAATGAAGTACAAAATACCGAATAGTAGTACATCGTATTGTAAAATCAATATTATTTTTGTGAAAGAATGTAAAACAAACTTTTTCGCCTGTCATATATCAATTACTCAGTATATCGTTTAGAGTAACGAAATACAACTTGCTCGAGTAAACGAAATAAAATGTTTTGTTCATAATTTCAAATCTAGTACATTTAATATACTTTTAAAAGCGAACAACTAAAATATTCTTAATGAGACTATATAGTGAGCTTAAAGCGAAGCGGTCAACACGTATACAGTTCGATAATTTACTTCGGCGATCTAATGGCGCCACTAGTCACGTGCTTTTTAACCTAACCTAATATCCTTTGTCCTCAATATTCAGCCTCGAATCAAATTAATAACAATGGCCGTCGTAGTTGGCTGTCATTCGGAGGTATACCCGGATTATGTGATGGTGAGAAACGTGTGGCGAGTGGCATTCGCTGCCGATCGGTCAGAGTGATTATACCACGAATGAAATCAACGTGACGTGTACTGCTGTAAAGGATGATTTTCTAGTGGGTAGTTGAATCGTGGTGTCAACTAGAGTGACCACGGATGACCAGCTGACAATGTTTTGTCATTAGCATAATTTAGTGCTTAGCGAGCGTTCGCGGTAAATCAAGGATGTTTAAAGCTGAGGAGCCGTCTAGAGACAGCTTCCTTCAGCAAATGAAGGCCGCTAGGGAAGAAAGGGCTCATGAGAAAGACAGAGAGGCTGCTGTCATCTTAATTCAGGCTTATGTTAGGGGATGGTTGACCCGTAAAAGAATATTGTGAGTTTTCGATGCGTTTCTAAATATTTGTGACCGCTTATGATAATTATGTTACTTTTTCAATAAGTTTTTTGGGATATCATAAATAAGGTAGTTGTATTCTTCCGATCAGTTATCGATATTTATTTATTTACACTCAGTAATCTTCCATTGGTCGTTCGACTGTCGGGTGTATTTTTTTTGTTGTTGTAATGTGCAGAAAATTTATATTAATGTATTTGTTAATCTTTTTAAGTTGTTTGTGTTCTTTAAGAAGAAATTAGATATAAAATAGTAGAGCAAAGAATATAATTTTCAGAGAAGAATTTGACACAAATTTTCTCAATGATGGTGGTACAGAAACAAATATAAAGTTAAAACCTGCTTTGGATGTGTATAAGATTATTTTTAAATTTTTGTACATATATAAAAAAGAAAAAGTTCAAGACAGAATAGAAAAGCTATGTAGGTACGTATATGTGAGAAATTTTTATTGCAGATAACTACATTTGAATGATGTGTAATAAAAGAAAAGAAAAAAATAACAAAATTATGAATAGTTGTAAGAAGATTAATATTTCAGATATTTAGTACTGACTCTAGATTCAGAGTCTCCAGAAATCTCTTATGTGGGACTCGTATTAAACAAAGATCGCTACATATCATGGATATCACAGATGAAAACAATATTACTTTATTGCCTGACTGGTTTAGACAGTCTTAAACCAGAAAGAGTATCTGACCATAAATCCATCCATTTGAGATTACATACACTAGTTAGTTTTACATCACCAGGAACATGGGCAATTCAGAAAGTGGAAGGAATGGAAAAACTCAAAGCTGGTATGAACCAGCTTTGTGCCAATATAATGGGCCACCTAGTCAACAATGGGTTTTATCCCATTATGCAAGTGATTATCCTATTAATAGTAGTTCCTGTATTATTCAATACAGTTTCTTTTGGTGTAGTTAATTTTTTATTATATTTTATTTTAGGCTTTTCTAATAAAAGGATTACGTAGAGCGGAGATTTCTTTAAAACCAATTGCACTTTCAGCATCAGTTACATTGGCATTAAGACCATTAATCTCCTCCCAGATGTCAGATAAATTGGTTTCATTGTTTTTAATTAATATTTTTAGCGTACCTGCATTGATTTACCATCTGAATAATATATCATCAGTAGTATGTAATCAGTAACATAAAACTTTAAATGTTATTTTATAGCATGCAATATTTTTCTTCATATATTTTTAGTGTATTTCATCATTTATTACAAACAATTTGTTTGCAAGAAGTCTGGAATTGTTGAACTCTGAGCAAAATTTGAGAATAGTTTTTAATGCTTTGGAAGGTAGCTATGCACTGTGTTTGTTAGCTAATTTAATACAGTTGGCTAATATTGAAAGAGATGAAGTATTAAAAGAGTTGTACTTTCCATCTTTTACGGTATAAATTTATTATATAATATGTAATCTTAATTTAGGTCATTAAATAGATTTTATTTCTAAAAAAAAATGTTATAGTTTGTTGTAACAAAAATGTTGGAAGCATGTCAGCAATATGTAGTTGCAAAACAAAGTAATTTAACACACTGGCATCCTATTCTTGGTTGGCTTGCACAGAAGGTTGATACATCCTTACAAGAACCTATCCCATATGTGAAATCACAGTTAGCCTGTTTGTGGACAGGAAGAATAGTTTCACAACTGATTGGTAATGAGAGGTGTTTTATTTTTATAAACATATCCATATCACAGTTAGTATTAGAAGCTATAATATAATTTTTCTAGGGCAACCTTTAACAGAACTTATTGAAAAAGAGATACCTCCATCAGTAGATCAACAAAGTACATCTGTTGGTACTAACATATTTAGAAGGGCGTTTTTAGAAGCACGTACAAATAGGAATAATAATACGAAAAATTATAGAAAATTGGGAAGTCCAGAAACTACTAGGATAGCTTTAATATGTTCACTGTATCAAATTGCTCTACATACACTTACACAAATGAAGATGGAGATATTAACTGGTAAGTATAGTTGAGTATGTAGATAAGTAATCTTAATGATGCGCTGATAATTCTAAATGTACGTATTATACAATAGGTCTATGTTATCAAGATAAAATTTTATATCATATGTATTTATTTTTGGGAACACTGGGTCCACATTGTGGTCTAAAAGCATTTTTGGACCACTTAGCTGCTAATACAAAATGTACAGCGCCTGAATTTCAAATGTTGATATTATTTTCTGATTGTATGACACATTATGTTACGTAAGTATGTGTTGTAACGTATGGAAATAAACGTGTAAGAATGTTGTTTGATACAAAAAATGACATTACTTATAATTTCTTTAGAATTTTAGATGATATGGAGATGTATGAACAACAAGATCCTTTCAAACTTAGCGACTTTGTAACGATATCATACTTTTTAAATCAATTTTTATATAAAGCAGTGCTTAATAATTTGTTTGGTGTGTATTATAATCTTGATATAATATAATTTCGTAATATATTTGATATTATTTTTCCTCTCGATATATAATCATAAAAGATAAGTGGTTTAGCTATGTACTGAAGTTTTAGATGTTCCAGACGTGAAATCGGTTCCTAATAATCCTCTGTTCACCTCTCTTCACACCCTTTTAATGGCAATTTATCGACGAGATTGTAGACGGACTTTTTGTCCGGAAGGGCACTGGTTGGCAAAGTTAAGTATTTTGAACTAAATTATTTTCGCGTAACATCGCATGATTTCAAAATGTAAACATTTTTAAAACAGGAAGTTCGAGTGTCTGGTTTTTTGGCAGATTTGGAGAAAGGCAGGCGAGGTGCCGCTCTTCTTCTTTCTAAAATGCCTCATGTTATTCCTCATTCGGAACGTGTCGTACTGTTCCGTAAGCACGTGGCTAACGAGAAAGCAGTTCTAGGTTTAACCGAAAGTGCTTGCAATAGTACGCCGACAACGCTTATTGTTGTTCACAGGTAATAGGATATTTTTTTCGGCTGGATACGTTGTACCACAACTAATGTAAACATTTTGCAGAACACGTATAGTGGAAGATGGATATCGCCAATTAGCAATGTTACCTTCTCAGGCACTTAAAGGCGTAATCAGAGTTCGTTTTGTAAATGAGCAAGGTCTAGCTGAAGCTGGTATCGATCAAGATGGAGTCTTTAAAGAATTTTTAGAGGAGACAATAAAAAAAGTTTTCGATCCATCTTTAAATTTATTTAAAGTCACTAGTGAAAACCGACTTTATCCATCTCCGACATCCTCCATGCAAGACAATCACTTGCAACTTTTTGAATTTGTTGGTCGCATGCTGGGCAAAGCCGTGTATGAAGTAAGGAAAAAAAAAAAAAAGAGAAACGTACACATAAATATATCCTATGAGAATTTGTTATATTCTATAAATAATATCTTTTACAGGGCATTGTTGTAGACGTACCTTTTGCATCCTTCTTTGTTTCCCAATTTTCTGGGCAAACTGGAGGTGCATTATACAGTTGGTTGGACGAATTGGCTTCATTAGATCGAGACTTATATCGGAGTCTTACTCTCGTAAAGCATTATAAAGGTGATGTTAGACAATTAGAATTAACATTCTCCCTCGATGAAGACGTTTTAGGCAAATTAGTTACGCATGAATTGATTCCTGGAGGACGAGCGGTACCCGTTACTAATGAAAATAAAATCAATTATATACACTTAATGGCACATTTCAGAATGCATATGCAAATTAAAGATCAAACGGCCGCTTTTATCAAAGGATTTCGTTCTATAATCAATCCCGAATGGTTGGCGTTATTTTCAACTCCAGAAGTAAGACAACCATTGTTGGAAGATTATTGGTATTTGTTAAAGGAACGTTTCATGGAAATATTTTTCTTTCTAGTTACAGAGATTAATTTCGGGTGATAATGTTCCATTAGATTTACGAGATTTGCGAAGGCATACGCAATATTATGGTGGTTTTCACGATAGTCATCGCGTGGTGTGCTGGTTATGGGATATTTTAGAGAAAGACTTTTCCGAAGAAGAAAGAGGCTTATTTTTGAAGGTATATAGAGAAATATGGTAATTAAAAACAAGTTCGCTTTTGTTTTAATATTTCTGTTTGCCTCACAGTTTGTTACAAGCTGCTCAAAGTCACCATTATTGGGTTTCGCACATTTAGAACCACCATTTTCTATTCGTTGCGTCGAAGTTGGAGACGATGAAGATACGGGAGATACAATTGGTATGAAACTGTATACATCGCATACTATTTTCTATACATTTTATTTATCGTATTCATTCTTTATGAAATAGGTAGTGTAATACGGGGATTTTTTACGATTCGTAAGAAAGATCCGCAGAATCGTTTACCCACGTCGTCTACGTGTTTTAATCTTCTTAAATTGCCAAATTATCAAAAAAAAAGTACCTTGCGGGAGAAGCTACGTTACGCTGTCACTAGTAATACGGGCTTCGAACTTTCGTAATTTACAACTGTTTTAAGGTAACTTCGATGTATATCGTCGCTCGAAATACCTAACAAAAACTTCTATAAGTGATTGAGTGGTGCCTGACCGCCGCGATCAAAAAATTGTCTGGCGAGATGTTTCTGGTAATTACATGGTAAAATTGAAATCGAATAAAATCTGAACTCGCATATGTTCGAGTATATATAAAGAAACTATCGGAATTAAATCGAAAATTCGCACAAATTTTATGTGACATTAGCGATCAAGTTATTATTTTCGTTGTTATTTTATTATTCTATTCTTATACGAAAAAGAAATCGTTAATATTCTTACGATTCGACTTTACACGAGATTAATTTGTAATTATAACAACAGATGAGCTATTTTCACGCACTTCCGGAAAATTTCATACGATTCATCTTTTGCATGCGTATACAAATTTCGTTACATATTTTATTTTTACGCGTAAATCGTATTATGTATTGGATATACTTTGTAACTCTTATACGAGCTTTCAAATTTCATTCTATACAACCTCTCGCCAAATGGTAGATTATTTATGGTGTAAAGCACACTATACCTCATGAGCTTAATATTGCTAATACTGTGCGCTTGTTAGTTTATAGTACGGTGAATTAATGTTAGTCTATTAAAATCGGTAAATCGGCGCGACACGAACGTCGCGTCCGAGCCCATCGGTGCCCGGTGAATAATTAAAAAGGGAAAAGAAAGAAAAAAGAAAAAACCGGAAAAAAAGAGAGAGAAGACGAAAGGATTCGTAAATTTCTAAAATTTTCAAGTTATTTGAAAGTCAAGGCTCTATTTTGAGGAGAGCTATTTTCGCAAAGGTTTTGTACAAATTTTTGACACGATATATAAAAAGATTCATATAATACGTTTGGAAATATATCTGTAAATATTGTCCACGGGCGCTCATGGGTTGAAAATCCATAATCGTTCGAGAGTTAAAGATCGGGGTTTGTTCGGATCGAACAAAATTGTGATGTTTATTCTCCTATTTGAGCGTTTCGAGCTGAATTTCCTGTTACTACAGTTTGTCCGTGGTCTTTGATCAGCCCAAACGAATGAGAGGAAGAAAACGAGGGAGCACCAGGACTGTGTTATCCGCGATATAGCGAGGAATACGATATTTACAGCGAAATTTATTTTTCTCGTGATTCACGCGTAAGTTCGGTAAATGACTCGCCGTATTGTCGATGGAAATTCGGTCAGACCAAAGATAGAAGCCTATTTAGCGTGAGAAAATTATTCCAGATGTAATCTTTTCATATTTTCCTATACGATCGTATGTAAGTTCTTCAGGCCTGTATTCACTGGTTGTACCTATATCGTAGAAGTGTAATAAAGAGCGGACATTTTTTTATTTTTTTTTTCTATGCGAGATAGTATGATGGGTTTACGAATGAATTGCGATTTAATTGCGTGCTAAACGATTTCCTGACGTGCGCGATACGAATAATAGCGAAAGAATTATTTTGTTTATGTATAAAAACGAGAACACGTGGAACGCACTATAACTTTGGCCTTTGTTATTTTCCATCAAAAGCGATAACCGGTTTGTTACTTTCTTGTAACGTTAATTGTGAATACACGCCTTGCAAATACATGTACAATTGAACAAAGTGTCAGATAATACTTTCCTTTATGGATATACTTATCGTCGGAGCGATACATGTATATGATAAATGTGGATATTGATACAAACATGGATATACGGAGTAAAATGTGAAATAAAATTGTTACGGTTGTAAGATGAGACCGGTGACTTCTTTTTCGATACCTGTTCACGTTAACAGATCACTTTTCTATTTTAAACGTTGCCCGAACAGAGAGAAAAAAAAACAGAGAATACAATACAATCGTGTTTTTCTTACAATCGTATCAATAGCAGAAAGCGCGCTTTGTATATGGCTTGCTCGGGTTACTCGTACTTGTGTAACATTTTTTATAAAAGTGTGTACATGTTGCGACGCAGTTGAGAGAAGAACGGTGGATTTGTTAATTTAATACATTCGATAATGATTCACGAAAATCATGTAAATATACACACTCGATTATACGATGCTATTCGATTTTCTTACCCCGTAACACAAGCGTGTCCAATATCCCAACTAGAGAACGAAATAAAAAAAGAAATCGCGCTCGAAGTTGCGAAATATATTTCGAAGCGATCTGGTAATTTTTAAAATCGTTCCCCGAGACTAGATCGTCGAACACGCGAGAATTGAAAATAACGATTGCTCGGGTATCGCTACATCGATTGCTATTGCTCGTTTACCTAACGAAAGATAAACGTAGGGGAAAATTAATTAACGAAAGAGCATAATAGCGGGGAAAAATTGCAACTTTGTAGAATTTCGCAGTCGTATTCGGAAAGAGGACGGGAAGATCGGTGGGACGGGTGCGCGTTGGTTGTCCGCGCAGGTCACGTGACCTCCTTTGTGAGCAGCTGGCGCTGTCGACGGCGTAGGTTACCTTCCCCTTCGACTAGTGGCCAGCAAGCTTTGGCTGCGAGAAGACGTGCGTTTAGTTCGTACCGCGACGATCCCTCTATCGCGGCTACGCGAGAGACTCCTTTTTCTCTTTCTCTCCCTCTCTCGCTTGTGTGTGCGCGCGCGCGTGTTTCGTGTTTGTGTGTGCGTGCTTGATCTGTACGAGAAGTGGCAGTGTTTCTGGCTCGGCCGTAGGACCCGGACAGTGAGGAATCATTGGTTATTCGGAAACGGCGGAATAAATTTGGCCCCCATAGCCGGAATCGCTGTGGCCATCGAGGACTCGACCGAGCCTTTCAGTGTTCCCTCGTTCCTTTCTCTGTTTCGCGCTACCGTGTTTCTTACGGACAAGCACCGCCCCCTTTCCACCTCCGTCCCTCGGATCGTAACGTTATGAGGCCAGCTGAGCGTAACTACTGACGGCGAAGAGGGAGAACGGCTTGCGTGCGTGTGTCAAACATAACCTAACATCGTTACCGTGGCCGTAACGTAGTAGCGAGAGGAAACCGAGGAAAAAAAACGTGGCACGTTCAGTTTCAACGCCCCCCCTCCCGAGCGTTTGTGACATTCACGCATCCGTGAACAGCTCTTCTCCTTGCTCGGCAAGAGTATCGAACGTCAAAGGATCCACGAGAGAGAGAGTCACGAAAGTGTTTGTTCCTTTCTCGGCGCACTACCCGACAGAGAAACCTTCGACACGCAACGCCCCGTTTACCATCGACCGTGCCAAGCAAACGTATACCGACGCATCGGCACTGTCCTCTTTCCGAAGGTTACCCTTCGCGTGTTATCGTTTTTGCGGCGGTCGCGATAAAAAGGACGCGACCATAGCCGCTGCGTCGAGCGTGGTGTCACCAGTGCCCCCTGCCCGCGACCCCCGCCGCCCTCGAGCTTGAACCCTTCCCGCCGCACTCGCAGAGCGCGCCACGTTCAAAATCGAGCTACGTCGCGGAAGAAGCGACACGGCGGCGGCCGATCATCCTTTTCAACCCGGCTCGCCGATTCTTCTCGCGGTCGAGGTTCCAGTCGTGCCAGCTAAGGAAAACCGTGCGCATTTCGAGACAGCGCCATGGAACCCGGAGCCGTATCGAGACCTATTTACTTCTAAGCTCAAGTCAATCGGTCGATCTTTCTCGTAGCAGTCATTCCCCGCAACATTTCTCCGACGAAATTTCCATATATCTCGGTTGCACATCGGTGGTGAAAAGAAAAAAGAAAATAGAAACAAGAACCTCGAGAAGTTGTGCGAGTGTCACGTGTATGTCCCGGTGCTGGGACAACGGCGAGATCTAGAGGGAAAGAAGGTGACCGAGTGAGCGGGGGAGAAATAGAAAGGGGTGAAAGAATCGCGGAGGAGAGGCGTGTCCCGGGTTCCCTGAAGCAGCAGGGGCCTTGGCGGTGGCGGTGGCGGTGAATCGGGAAAGGGTTGCGGAGGGTGGCCCCTAGGGAGAGAGGAGAGCTTTGATGGCAGTAGTTGGGCCCAGCCGGCACTCGCGGGTGTCCATGAGCGTGTCTATGTCGCTAATGCAGGGGGGTGGGGCGGGGGCGACAGGCGGCGGCGGGACGACCGGGGCCCACCCGGGGCAAGCGGTCCTCGCGGCCCCGGCCCAGGCACCCCCTACCTATTACCACCCTGCCGCTCCTGCGCCCCCGCCACCGCCGCCAACCCAGGATCTCGTTCAGCCCGACAGACCCATCGGATATGGTGCCTTCGGCGTCGTCTGGTGAGTTAATTACACCATATTTTTTATCTCTCCTTTCTCTTGTTTATCTCTCGTTTTTCCTACCCCACGAGAGTACGACTCGTTATTCGAGTAGCGCCTCGAAATTTTTAATTTAACCAACCCCTAGCATTTATGCGATTTTTTAAATTATTTCATCCCGATTAGCAACGGTGTATTTTATACGCCACCGTGTATTTCACTCGCGATAAGAATACAACGATTATCGCGATAGGACGCGTGAGATGTAATTCTCGTTTAACACCGGTGTAATTCGTCTTTGTACGATGAAACACGCGAATTTCGCCCACTCGCTTCTTACCACGTGCTCTCAGCGAACCACTAGGTAGAGACTACGCTGTTCCAGGCTTTTGAATAATATAAATAGATGCCCGTGCTGCAAAGGTATAAAAACGTTTGGACGATACGCGAGCGATACACGAGGTATCAAACGCTATACTGGTTGAAGAGGCCACCATGGCGGTGCACGGTCCAAAGGGTCCAGGATGCACGGGTCGAAAAACCGGGAGGGATAAAAAGTAGAGAAATGAATGCGGACGGGAAATTTCGCCGTCGAATTTCAACCGCGTGCACCAATTCGCACATGTCGCCGCGATATGTAATTAAGCCGGAAGTTTCGAGGACAGGGTTTTCGAGCCCGACAAATTTTCTAAACATTTTAATCCCGGGCAACGAACGTTCGGCTAATTAGCGGCACTTTCCACGTTGGCCGCGCGTCGAACGAGAGCTCTCCGGGATCGCTAGAGAGTAAACGCACTTTCCATCTTAGCGTGCGCATAAATCGTTCCCTCTTTCCGGCCCTGTATAATTTGCGAGTTCGATAAGCAGCCGCATAAATCTCTGCTTTTCCCGCCCCCCGCGCTTCTCCGATCCTGCCCGACGTGCATCCGCGATTCGCGAGCGATCCTTTCTTCCGCGCGTGCCGCGAATAGAACGACGCATTGTCGTCGGGGCCCGGCCCTTCCGTTTACCCGACTTTAAACCACACGTGGCGCCCCGTTCAATTTTATTTCCGCCCTCGTCTGCCGCTCGAAGCTTCTTCCCTCTTCGAACACGTTTATCGGTGTAATCCTGATGACCTGATGAATTTTTAACGAGTCGCCGCGGAGTTATAGCTTCGAAGACGTTGTCGACGTAATCTTGGCCCCCTTTGATAATTTTCGAACAATCGTCGCAAAGTTCTTCTTCTCGCTTCAAAGACGTTTATCGGTGTAATTTTGGCTCCTTCTGTGAATTTTTGACGAGTCGCCATGGAATTCTTTTGACTTCGAAGACGTTATCGCTGTAATCCTGGCCCTCTCTGATAATTTTTTACGAATCGTTGCGAAATTCTTCTTTTCTCTTCGAAAACGTTATCAACGTAATCCTGGCCCCCTTTGATAATTTTCGACGAGTCGCCGCGAAGTTTTTTACACTTCGAAAACGTTACCGAAGTAATCTTGGCCCCCTCTTAGAATTTTAGACGAGTCGCCGCGGAATTCTTTCTTCGAAAACGTTATCGACGTAATCCTGTCCCCTTTGGATAATTTTCGACTCGCCGCGGAATTCTTCTCACTTCAAAGACGCTATCGACGTAATCCTGTGACCCCCTCTGATAATTTTCGACGACTCGCCGCGAAGTTTTTCTTCTCTCTTCTAAGACGTTATCGACGTAATCTTGGACCCCTCTGAGAATTTTCGACGACTCGTCGTGGAATTCTTCTTCTCGCTTCGAAAACGTTATCGACGTAATCCTGGCCCCCTTTTGATAATTTTTACCAGACATTTATCGATACCAGGAAAATTCAAAGCCACACGGTTCTTTTCTCTCTTTCGTTTAAAACAAATTTTCGTTGATACTCTGAAAGGTGGGAATTAAATTCGGATATCTGCAAGATTAATAGAAGTTGCCTTGGGTAAACGTTTCGCGAAACAAAGAGATAGTTTGCAGTGCTATCCGGCGAACCGTGGATCGGATGTTAATTCGTCTTAGGACGCGAGGCGCCACTGGGACTTATTTTCTTTTAATCAGCCCGCGGTCAGCCCGGCGTTCGGGCAACGGGTATTTCGGCGCGGTTAATTCCACGGCAAATAATGCGAGCGCCGGGGAGTCTGTTTACGCGGCAGGAGTTTGCTTTCCACTGTCAAGGGTATCCGCTCGGTAACACGGTGCCGCGAACGTTTTAATGGACACGCAATTATCGGGCCATTCGGATTTTTCGTCCCGAGCAAGTCTCCGGGCCCGAAGACCACTCGTCCCGAATACGCTTTAAAATCACGCGGGTCGAACCGAGCCGCTCGAGCCAGTTTAAATTCGCTTGCCTTTTGCCTCCAGTCTGTTGGCACGTTGCTCGCCTTGGATCGCGAATGGTTTTATTTCTAAATAAGCGAACTTGTAATCCCCGCGTATATGCTTCTGAGAAAAAGTTTTCTCGTCGTTGACTCGCCAGCGTAGAAAGAGAAAAACAAAGAGAGAGAGAGAGAGATTCGATACCGCGACTTTTGTTTGCAAAATAAATGAAGGTGGAAGGAAAAAAATAGAAAATCGCGTAGACAACGGGGCGTCGCGATGATGGCCACGCGACGACGCGTGGAAAAAAGGACGCCGCGTCCCGTTCGTTGCTCGTCTTGTCGGGCGATCATCGCGTTCTTCGTTTGTCGGGAAAAGGGAGGGGAAAAAGGAGAGAAAAAAGAGTGGGAAATAGAGGATGGTCGGTAAGAACGCGTCGCGTGGCGCTTGATTTCTTTGTTTACCGATAAGAGGCGAGCAAACAGGAAGCGCGGCGGGTATTCGAGGGTTCGCGTGTCTCGCGTGCAAATGTTGCACGGCCGCGGCGTAAATCTGCGATTTTCAATGGCCGGCGCAATAACGCTCGGCGGCCGGTGAAATAGAGAAACCCGGGGAAATTACGAGTTGGCCGGAACCGTCCGATAAATTACTCACGAGCGTAAACAAAATAAAGTTAACTAGACTCGTAAGATAAAGCCGCGGGATTACATGGGGGAAATATATCGCCGGGCAGTCGGACGTGTCATCGCGTCATTTACATACGGGGGATTTAAAGTGACGCAGAGGTTGGCCGAAATCGTTCCCGGCCTTTTCGCCGCTCGTGTCGGCAATTGTTCGAAAAATTCCCGAGCCGCGTTCGTTTAATAAAAAGCGGTCGGGCCGGCCGGTCAGGAAATATTTTCCGCGCCGCCTTTGTCAGCCGGAAAAATGAACAAGAGGGATTAGATACAATGGGAGATCTCCGTTCCCTTTTTCCGCCCTCTGTTCACCCCCTTTCGCGGGTTTACCTGGCCGGGCGATGAAACGACGGGACTCCTAGGGGGTTTCGGTCGAATGTAGAACGCGAAAAGGTACCAAGTGTAATTTAAAAACGGGGCAATAATTTGGACGCGACCCACGGCCGATGGGGTAATTACCGTTAGTCCCCTGGAATCGGACGCCCCGTCGATTTTGTCGCTGTGTTTGCTTTATCGCCGACTCGCGGATACCTGTTTCGGGTTGCAAAGTCTCCCGGCACTTTGTGTTTTATCGTTGTTATTTACGGGCCCGCGAATCGGCCGTGGCGTGTTCTTAATATCCGTGTCAGTGGAATAACTGTTCCATCGAAATAACGAGTCCCGTTCAGGTCGAACGTCGTAAACGTTTCGTCGCTACGAATCTCCGCGATAACCGCGATAAACGCGGAGCCTCGTCTTCGTAGCAGCAGCTGAAATTCCTCTTATCTCCCCGTGCTACGATTCTATTCGTCCTTCGCGGCTTCGGAAACCGCGGTACGGATTACAGTGAACATCGGTCGCGATTTCCGGCCGATTTTCGATTAATCGGCGACTGGCGTCGCGCGAAAAATGCCCGATCGCGTGGATCCATCGATGTCGATTAGCCGCGTCGATAGACGGGCGGATTAATTGCTCGTTAAACGCAGCTGCGGCGCCGCCTTTAAATTCGAATATCGTTTTGCATGCGATAAAACCTGATCGCGAACGCACGAAATGTTTTCGAATTTAAATTGAACCGCTTTCTAATTTCGAGTCGCGCGCCGGTTAAATCACGAATCGAGACCATCTATTGGTGTCAAATATTTTTCCCATTTCACGCTTCGGAGATGTGTCTGGCCGGTGCGGCGCGGAAAGAAATTTATTCGACGATGATAATTAGCGAGCCCCGAGGGGGTTGCAGCGAGCGGAGAAATCGTAACCTATGGGAATTTCGTGGGAAGAAAGCGCGGGAAATTTATACAACGCGTCAGCAGTTTTCAGGGGGGCTGTTGGGGGGAAAGGGAGCAGAGGGGGGTCACCATGACGACCGCGGCATTCCGAGATAAGGAGGAATCGTGACCAGATTGCGTATACGAGCCTGTACGTTTAAATGAAGAATGCGTACGAGCGCCGGGATGGCGCACGTTGCATAATATATTCGTTTTTTAAACGACCGACACATGTCACGGCGTATCAACCACCGATATCGATCTGACAGCGAATATTTTAACGATTTAATTGCCGTTTAAACGGCCATGGAAAAGACCTTGGTGTATACCGATTAAGCCAAGCGATTAATCGCCGATTGCTCGAATTACCCGCTCCGCCGTCTGTATCCGTATCGTAATTTCCGATTATCTCGACGCGTCATCGGAGATTATTGTACCGATCTTTTCCCAGAAGACTCGAAGGAAATTTACCTTTCTCGATGGGAGAAAATTCGCGCCACTGGTACGCGTCGAGGAATTCGCGAAACGGAGCAGCGACGAAGTATTAACTGGAAAAGCGTCGATGCGATTAAAATTCGCATTTTCGCGGGGAAATATCTCGCGATTGCGTGTGTCGTTACTTCCCTTTGACACGCGAAACGATCCCAGCGGTTTCGACATACGCGGTACCGATCTATTCCCCGAACACTCGAAGGAAAATAATCTTTTCCGATGGGATAAAATTCACGATAGGCGGCACACAGTCGCAGAATTCGCGGAACGGAACAGCGACGAAGGATTAACTGGAAAAGCGCCGATGCGATTAAAATTCGCGTATCCACGGTGGAAAAAAGCTAGCGATTTCGTATATCGTTAATTCCCTTTAACACGCGAAACGATCCCCGCGGTTTCGACGTACGCGTAGACCAGCCGCGCGATTACTCCTCTCGTTCTCGTTTAACCCACTAACCCCGGGGAAAATAGTCGACTTTTTACCCTTTCGCCGGTTGCGTGCTTTTCCGCCCGCGTCCTCGGGAAATGCCGGAGGAAAGAGTAGGAAAGAAACTACCCGTTGCTCTTTCAATTTCAACTATCGACGTGCACAATCGCGCAAGTGTAATCGACGACAATAGCCTGGGACCGGAAGCGGCAGGCATCGGGTAACCGCATTTAAATGACAAAGACGGTGTTTATTCGGAAAACGGGCTATTAATGTCGACGCGGGAGGGATCGAGGGAAGAGAGAGGGAGAAGGAGAGAGAGAGGAAAGGAGAGGGCGTCCACGGGGAAAAATGTGAAAGCCACATTTTCACCTATTGTCGCGCGACCGCCTTTTAGCCTCGCGTGTTCGGTCGCGAGGATAAGTGTTATTCGGATTTCATTCGCGTCCGTGTTTCCGTTGCAACATTCTGCAGAACGCGGCGTTTTCATGGCCGCGCGCGAAGGATTATTATTTCTGCACGGCATGGAATGTTACGCGGTGGGTTCTCAAGTATGAAAGGTTCGATAGGAAGAGCATTGTCGCATTGTTGCACGGCTCTGTGCGGTTCAATGGCGCGCGCTGTTCGCGTTCGAAGTTTCCCTATAGACGGTTCTTTCAAAATGGCGCCGGATCTCGCCGATTGTCCTCGCCACTGCGTTAATCCTTTGCTCTCTCTCTCTTTCTCACTGCGCCTCTTTCTCTTCCTTTCTCCCTTTTTTCTCTGCCTTTTCTCTTTTGCCCTTTCTCTCTCTCTCTGCTTCCTGCTTCGCTCCTTTCCGTCTGTGAAATCGTCGAGCAACGCGACGTAACTCTTCTTCTTTATGCTCGTTTCGACGCAACGGCGAAGTGAACGCGAATGAAATCGCGACCGGTAAGAAACAGCTGGAACGTTGTTTATCGTATCGATACTCGGTATCGAGCATTATTCATGAACGAGCGAAGAACATAAACGAGTTTTCCCTACGATCATATCCACGTGTATACACAGGGATTTTTCACGAGGGAAAGGAGGAGAAGAAGCGGCGCGTGTCGTGTTCAAAAATCCCGAGAGGAGCCGCTGCGAATTATCCGGATCCACCGGCTATCAATTTATTCGGCCGTGTAGGCAACAAAAACGTCGAAAATTAGAGCGGAACGTGTTTTAAATAAGAATACAGCGAGCCGAGTTATTTTCCAGCAGGTTTTTCACGTGTCAAAGAACGGAACGTGTCGTTGTCCCGTATATATTCGTCTCTCCGGATTGTTGCGTCGCTGGAAATCGGTTTAAGCGGATTACACCGCGGACCAGGTATTCGCGTTAATTTAACAACCGTCCAGGGACGAGCCGCGAATCGTGGGAACCGCTAATGATTTATTTTTCTTCCTTCCCTCTTTTTCTCCCCTTTTTTTTCCCTTTTTTATCCTAGTACCCCTTTCAAATTCATTACGCGTCGCCTCTTGCAACGAGTTCGTCATCGGCGCGAATCTAATTGACCCGCGCCGAGGCTCTCGCCGTTTAATCGAAGAAACGAATAAAATCCTTGCGAGCGAATTTCCTAATTGGTCCGGCTTAATCGCCGATCCACTACCCCGTTCTCTGTGTAGACCCGGCTCACGGCCGTTCTTGCAAAATAGTAATCGCAGCGAAACTTCGACTACTCTATCCCCCCGACGTGTCGTTGAACTTTGGGCCAAGTCCAAAAAGTTGGATTGCCAGCGAACGGTAAATTGAATTTGCGCCCTATTGGCAATCTTTCACGCCCGTAATCCTTCGTTAACGCGGACACGCTTCAACGTTTCCTGGATTCCTCGTGGATCTGCCTCTAGGAATTTAATTTCCTTATTAATTTTCTCCAGGATCGATGTACCCGACCCTCGAAGCATTTAATTTTAGTTCTAAACCAGTTTTACGGCGCGGCTGCTACCATCGGCCTCGTCCCGATCTCTCAATGGATAAGACGTTCCGAGTCGAATTTGAATAATACCTTTTTAACGCGCGCCGTTCACGGAGGATGCGAGAGGCACGCGGCGGGCTTTTTCCGGCAAGAAAATCATCCTCGACTGACGATCTCTCCGCGTCCGCATCGACCGGTACACGCGCAGCGTTGTCGTACACCCTGTTTTTCCTTCCGACCATCCTTTTGTGCCCGCGTCGAGTCAGCTTTCAGCCAAGAGGATCTTTCCTCCCGTTTTTCTTCCGGGCCATCGTGTCCCGGTGTCGAGTAAAAGGGCAATTAATTCCGTGGCGTCTGCACGGTTTTTCCGCGGGTTTAACGCCGCGATAGCCGAAGTTTCGCAGCGGCTTATTATTATTCGCGGAGGAAGATTACAGCGGCTCTCGGGGGGGAAAAGGAATGTTTCTTGATCTGCGAACGAGGAAGCGCATCGGGCTCTATCGCTGCCCTCAATTAACGCGTTATCCACCTCAATATCGAGAAAGTCCGTTGACCCGAGAATCGTGTGCACGTCCAGCGATATCTGCGAGTGCCTTCTGCATCGGTTATGCTCTTTTTGCCGCTCGAAAACGGATTTGCATCGGAGCGTTCCTACCGATACGGAAGTTTACCTCTCGAGCTTTTATATCCGCCTCTGAACCGTATCGAATTATAGCACTCTATCGTAGGAATGTTAAGTCGTACCCGGCTTCTCCTGGCCACGATAATCGATTAAATAGGAAAAATTCCGGCTCCCATCCTGGGCTCTCGACTAGGATGCTCGTTTGAAAAGTCCTCCTCCTCGGGTCTGACTTGGATTCTACGCCGACCGAGCCGCGAACGTTCTGTGAACGTTTCACGTTCGCACACGCGCACTCTCGCTTTCTCTGTTTCTCTCCGGTTTCTTTCGCTAGACGCGGCCATTCCTGGAACACGTTCAGGCACGTCCGCCGAAAACCATGGGTCGGCTTGCAGCCCTCGTTCACGCGATAATATCAAGCACCCGGGGTCCAAACGCGCTTCATTCACACCTCCGACCAACCACCCTTTATCCTAGCGCCTATCTCTCTAGCGCAAACAGTCGTAGTTCGCTCTCCTGTACCTACTAGAGGCCTTCCAATCCGTCAGAATTCGAGGAAGCACTAAACTCGGGTCTAAGACACAGCTAGGCCTCGTATTCGTGGAGATTGGGTCCGAGGTGCTGTTCTTATTCGGACAATTTGTAGGAAAAGCGTGTATACACGTTTCTATACACAGATTAGAAAGGATCGTCTACTTTGTCTGATTCTACTCCGGTTGATAACAGTGTAGGAAGTAAACTGATACTTTGGAATTTTCAACGATTTCTTTGAAAAAATACTTACGGGTATCAAGATCTTGCCTATCGAAGATCGTGACTCGTCGACAACTCTAATAGGAGATCAATAATCGAAGTCAAATCGATGCTGGTAGCTTACCAGGGGTGCACAGGGGATGGATTGCCATTATCGATAAGAATCGGATGGTTTGTCAGTCAAAAAATCTCAAAGTCGCATAAAACGGCCCGGATAAAGAGAATAGGATCGTTGTCGACCCGAAAAGTCCCGGGTTGACGCGATAAAGGTCTAGACGTGTGAATCGGATGACTTCGAGGTCGAAAAAGTTCCGGATTGTCGCAATGAAACCCCGAACAAGGGAATCGGACCGCTCGCTAATCGGGAAGTCCCGGATCTCCGCGATAAGGCCCTAGACAAGCGAATCGGATGATTTCGGGGCCGAAAAAATATCGAATCGTCGCAACTAAACCCCGAGCAAGAGAATCGGACCGCTCGCAACTCGGAAAGTCCCGGATCTGCTTGATAAGGCGCTGGACAAACGAATGGAGCAATTGGGAATGGAAACGGCCGTGGATAAAGGGAATTAGACCGGTGGGGAGCCGAAAGAGTGTCGGGTGGAAAGGATACGGCGGTGGACAAAGAGCTGGCCGCTGGGATGCGGCATTCACGCGGCACACGTGCACGCGTGGACGCGTGCGCGTGCATAAGGTGCCTCCCTTGGCGTGGGGAAAGGCATCTGCGCGGATGCCGCTCGCATAAAGGGAATAACTTATGCGAGAGGAGTGACGGGGGCCAACGCGACCCCCTTGCCCCTCTGAATCGCTAATATAAACGAGATCTTCGCGGGGTGGCAACGCCCGTTCAATTTTTCCGATCGACTCCCTGGGAGACCGACCCGACCTTTCCCTCTTTCCGGTGGTCCTCCAGGTCTTGGGAATTTTGGAGAGACGGCCAGAGACACGACCGAAGGGTGGCTGCTGCGATCTTCCAGGGTTGAATGACCGGTCGTTGCCGTGAATGATTTTTCCCTCGTACGTGTCGAGCGTCTCAGCTCCGATACCACAGGGACTCTTGGTTCAACGTGTTCTTCGGTCTCTCAGATTCGTTTTTTTTTTATTCCACGCGGATATCGATGGAGCTAGGGTAATTAAAGGTACGGTCACCGCGATTGGTTAGATACTCGACGATTAACGAAGAGACGACTTCGAAGAAAAATTCCGAAGAAAATGAAATTTTTAATCGAAAGTTTAACTTACCGCGATTGGCTAAACACTCGATGATTAACCAAGACACTTTAGAGACAAATTCCGAAGAAAATGAAATTTTTAATCGAAAGTTTAGCATACTCCGATTGGTTAAACACTCGACGATTAACGAAGGGACGACTTTGGGGACAAATTCCAAGGAAAATGAAAGTTTTAATCGAAAATTTAAACACGGTTGTCAAGGACGTGGCGATTAGAGACTCGCGCGAAGACGTCGACGAGTTTGAATGGAAGGTAGTGTTAGGAAGAATGCAAAGGGCGACACCAGGAGGTATCATGAGTTAAGAAAAGAGAGTTTGGAGTAGACATCCTCGCGGATTCGTTGGGAACTGGAACAGTCGTTGGAATCGGTAGGCGCGTTAATTGACGGATGTACGAATGTTGCTAATTGCCCTGTGGGAGTGCAGAATTGAATGGGAGAATTTGACATTGACTAGCGGGTTCGGGAAGAATGGACTTTCAGGCCGGTCACGGAGAGCCATTGATTATTATACCGGGGTGGAACATTCGAATGTGGTTGTATAACATCGATTGGCATATCTCTGTTTAAGAAACGAGCTGCTTGTTGTAATACTGATTTCCTTTCCAGCCAATGTTGCGTAACATCGGCCATTCAATCGGTACGTCACATCGGCTGTTGCACAACGCTCGTTACAATTTCGAACGAAAACCAACGGAATTGTAAATTTCTCATCAAAATCATTGTCTCTCGCGATTAACGGAAGCGCCGAACGTACCCGAATTTCCATCGGAGCATAGAATTACCATATTTCACGGTCTACGGCCCTTTTCGGGCCCGTTTGTAACCGGCAACTCGCGTTTCCTCGGGTCGTTGTTGGAAGAATCCTCGATAGGACTCATCGGGGACAAAGAATGAATCGTTAAAGCTCTGCGAACTTTCTCGTGCCCTTTCCCTCGCGTTGCAAGTTATCCTGGTCGACCGGGTTTGATGGCCAAAGGAAAAATTTCAATCGAAACACAGAATTATAATTTGCGGTCCTTTTCGGGTCCGTTTCTAACCGGAAACTCGCGTTTCCTCGGATCGTCGTCGGAAGAATCCTCGATAGGACTCATCGGAGACAAAGAAAGATGATTGTTAAAGCTCCGCTTCAACCGGGCTTAATCGCCGAAGAAAAAATTTCCATCGTAACAGCGAATTATAGTTTGTGGCCCTTTTCGGGCGCGTTTCCTAACCGAGAACTCGCGTTTCCTCGGGTGGTCGTCGTCGGAATCGTGGACGGGACTCGTCGGGGGCGAAGGAGGAGGATCGTTAAAGCTCCGGGAACTTTGGCGCGCCCTTTTCCTCGCGTTGCAAGTTATCCCGGTCGAGCGGGCTTAATCGCCGAAGGAAAAAATGCCAGCTCGCGGGCCGTCCGAGTGTAACGTTTTAATTGCTACGTGCTCCGGTTCGAGTGGCCTTTCCCGGCGGCTCACGGCGAAAAATTCCTTGCCCGGGCTTCCGGTAAACAAAGAAACGAGGAAGATCGGAGCAGCGAGCCAAGGGGATCGGACCTCCGACGAGATCCGTAGGTTTCCTCGACGCGGAAAACTTGGCACGTGGATTCGCGTGCGATTTAACTCGTGCCAAAACCGGCCGTCCCGATGACGCACGCATATTTCTTTGCACGTGCACCGCCGCGACCCGTAGTTTCCGCGTATCGCAGCGAAAACGTGCCACGTGTAAATCCGTCCTCGATTTATCCCGCGGCGTGTGTCGAACGGTCGAAATAAATGGCGACCTCGGGGCCGGTTCGCGTATTATTCGCGAGTTTACGCCGGGATCGTAAAGCTGCGGTGTCCTTCGACATCCGCGAACCAGAGGTTGGGACCTTGCGGATTCTGCCGCGGATTGGAATTAGAATCGGCTCGGTCTGGGGATGTCTTTGGGACCTCGAGTGGAAGAAGGGACGCTTGGAGAGCGGTTGCAGGATTTAATAAGCGGGGGCCGGTGTTATTGTTCCGGATGGCGTAAGTGGCTGTTTGTTATGGTCGAATTCGAGCGTCAAACGGTCCGTTTGTAACGAACGTTCGCGACTGTTGTCGAACGTTTGAGAATGTTTTCCGAGCGTCGGTCCGCGGCGTCAAAGAAACGCTTTGGAACGAAAATATATTTTCGCCAGCACACTACGACGGAAATAGTCCGGCTAAGAATCGACGGTTGTCTTCGTTCTTTAACGTTATTTATTTAACCTTGCGAAATTACGGTGCAGTCGATTCGCCGGATTATACCGTTACGATTTAACCCACGTTACGATCATCGTTTATGTTAGATTAGTCGAATTAGATCGCCGTGGGAGTTTTACGAGAGATTTACGATTGCTACCTCCTGGACTTTTGATGACGTTCCTCGTTGCAAATATCGCGTTACGTAGGTTTTTTTTCTCTGCTTTCTTTACTGTAAGGAACGCCGGTCGATCATTCGTCTCCGGCGAATTTTTTGCATAAACAGGTATAATATACTTATTTACGTAAACGGGTTAAACTCGTTAGTCTAGGAATATAATTGGATGCACGCGGAGAACAATACTAATGAGCAGAATTCTTGCCAATTTGCTTCGGAACTTGCTCGCGGGATATGCGAAAAAGCGCCTAACAGAAGACACTAAATTTGCATCGTTACAGATACGGATTATTGGTCCGTGTTAGCGTGTCCCGCGATATACTTAGCCGGATGACAAGCACGCGTAGACTTAACCGATCTCGAGGAAGTGGACAAATTTATTACCCCTAGAGGCGGTGGACAGGCAAATGTAATTAACTGACGAATAAACGGCATGTTAGTAGGCAAATTAACTCGTTAACCGGGTTGATTAGTCGCTTATCGAACACGCACCCTGCGCGTGCTGGAGGAAATTCGCGGGGAAAATTCCTCGACGACGAGTTAACTCGTCTCGTTAAATCTTCGTTATGCCTTCGGCTACTTTTCCCTCGCGTTTCGATCGAACAATTTCGCGAACACGGTTTCGCAATCGAGATCGAAACGGCTCGCGCTATATCTCCGTCCGAAATTCGTAAATAATCGCGATGGTTAGCGTGTGGAATTATCGCGTTATTTACGCGTCGGGTAATATCAGAACTTGGGCGAACGTCATCGCGCGAGCTACGTGTCTCATGAATACCTGCCACGACGCTCCGGGAGAAGGCAGACGTCCCATTCAATCTTGCTGGCGTCGCAAACCCGACAGACGGCCGAAACGACGCGAAGCGTCCCGCTAACTCGAGCAACTCGCCAAGTTAAACAGCTGTTCGCTGGCGAAGCTTTTGGCCGAGCGAGTCGTCGATAACATCGTTCGACGCCTTGAAACGAATCCGCGAGGCGAATAGCGTCGTCGGGGAAATAAAATCGCGAGTGTTTTCGATGCAGAGGCGACGAATACTCTTTATCGACGTTTCGCCGTTCTCCCGGTGGCCGTTTAGCGACAAATCAACCGGCCAGTCGATAGCGGGTCGCGCGTGTCGAATTCGCGAATAAACGTAAATCCAGGCGATAAAACAAGGCGGGAAAAGTGAGCGCCGTTAATGATTAAGCTCGGATACGACAGTAAACTAGACTTTCAGAACGGTTGAAAGAGAAACAGAGAAATAGTGGCGGCTTATACTAACGATCTCGGAGATAACGCGACTGTCTTACTTTTTTCCTTGTGTTTCTTTTTTTTCGTTTATTTTTCGCTTTGTTTTCGCTTCTTTTTTCTCTACCGCTTCGACTTTGCTTTTCTTCCCTCTGCCTCGGCAATTAGATCTCCTCCCACGTTTCTGTTTATTTCCAGCCAATCTTTCGTTCCGAATCAACCTCGTCCCGGGTATATAGGTGTGGTTTCGGTTTCGAACCGACTTTTCGTTGCTTCCTGCTAGGAGTTTATCTTCGGATGATTCAGAGTTAGCACGAATCGCGCGGTTTTCGTGTAGTCGATAGTTATTCTCGGTTCCAGTGGATTTATCTCTGCAAAAGTTTCGCGAAACTTTGAGACGCGTCGAGATTACTTGTTTATACTTGGAATTTGTTAAGTTATAGAGAGTTGTAGAGAGTATAGCCTATAGATGACCATAATCACCGATTAAACGCAAGATCGCTTTTCTGGAGGCGAAAAACGAACGCGGGAAATCCACGTATGGTTGCGATATCGATTGATAACAATACGGTTAATACCATTAGAGCGGCCATATAAAGCACGATGGAATTCCTGGTTTAGCAACCTTATATCCGATACTCAGCGACACAGATGACGCAAATGAGCGAAATTTCGTGGGTAATTTCGGCCAATTAACACCGTCGATCGGTGGTTTATCCTCGAGCGGAATTAAAAGTTTGCTCGAGGAAGAAGGGCAACTCGAATATCTCGCAGCTTCGATCAGGGTAGCTTCGTTCGATTACCTTAACCTTATCTCGATACTCGACGACACAAATGACGTAAATAAGCGAAATTTCGCGGGTGATTTCGGCCAGTTAATACTCAGCGAGAAGACCTGGAAGAGATCTCCATCGATCGGTGGTTTATCTTCGAACGAAATTAAAAGTTTGCTTGGGGATGAAGAGGAATTCGAAGTCTTCTGTCTCGCAGTCCCGAGCAAGGTAGCTTCTTCCGATTACCTTAACCTTACACTCGATATTCGACGACACAGATGACGAAAAAACGCGAAATTTTCCGGGTAATTTCGGTGAATTAACGATCGGTGTAAAACCTCTCGATCGGAATAAAAAATTTGCTCGGAGAGGAAAAGGAATTCGAAGTCTTCCGTCTCGCAGCCTCAGTCAGGATAGTTAGGTCCGATTACCTTAACCTCATACTCGATATTTCGGTCAATTAACACCCAGCGAGAAGACTCAAATGAGATCTCCATCGATCGGTGATTCGTCATCGATCGGAATTGAAAATTTGCTCGGGGAGGAAGAGGAATTCGAAGTGTTCTGTTTCGCAGCCTCGTGCAGGGTAGCTCGGTCCGATATCTCGTGCTCCGAGGTCGGACCCACCTCTTTCCTGTGTTTTCCCCCTTTCTCGAGTAAGTATTTTCTTCCCGTCCATTTCTTTCCGCTACCATCCACTTCCTCCCCGTAGCCAGGCCCGTCCCTCTCCATCGTCCGGCCTCGTTCTTCCCTCCTCCCGTTTATCATATGCATGTGCACACACGCACGTGCACGCCGAGTGCAAGGTCCTAGCATTGACTCCGGACACGCCATTGGAGTAAATTGCACAAGCGGCACTCTCGTTCACCGACTCCGCTTCTGGCCGCTGCGCAGCGGATCCGTTCTCGTTTCGATGCGTGCCCACGCGTCCAGCCGTGTTCCCTCCACGATTAATCAACCTCGGAACTCATCGGTTCCAACTTCCAATCGCACGAACCTACGGCCCTTGTTCGCCGATCAGCTGATTTTCGGTTCCGAACCTTCGACGGAGACTCGTCGAGCTAGGAGACTTCTAAATTTTCGCTCGGAAAACCAATCGATCCTCGATTTACGATCCCAGGAGTTTGGATTTCTATTTCGAATTCGTTCCTTCGGCCTTTGTTCGCCGATCATTTGACTTTTGGCTCCGAACCTTCGTCGGAGACTCGTCGAGCTAGGAGACTTTTAAATTTTGGCTCGGAAGACCAATCTACCCTCGATTTACGATCCCAGGAGTTTGGATTTCTATTTCGAATTCGTCGGATCGGAACATCGGGAACTTGAACTCGACCCGAGGTTAATGAAGTCGGAACTTCGATTCCGGAAATTGAGAAGTAGTCGACAATTTCAGTCGGCCGTGAATAAATAGAGAAACGAACGAACTTCGATTTGGAATTCGTTGACGTAGGACATAGAGTCTCGTAACTCGACTTTGAACCCTGAAGCGTGGAATATCTTTGGAACGCGATGGCTTGGCTCTAGGACGTGACGTTCACCTTGACGCGTGGCGGGACCACTCGAGGACACGACGGATGCCTCGTCGACACGGAAGTCATCGACACCTCGACATCCTCGGAAGCGGCGTCTTCGATTCGACCTTGGCGCGAAGCGTCTCCGCGATCGTGCGAGCTGGATTCACGGGAACGTTCGGATGATTTATTCGAATGCAGGTACTCGCGACGTGGCCCGAGGCGGGAGATGCCTCGGGATCCGATCGGACCTGGTTGTCGGGTCAGTCGGTGGCCGTGCACAGGTGCAGGCACGCCTGGCAGAGCGTGTTCATTGGCAAGGAGAGCGCGTGTCTTCGGATAAAATTCGAACCGCAGCGCGCGTTCCTCTCCTTTTCCGATATCGAGATTTTTGGCAAACCAAACTCATCGCAAGTGTCTCTGTTATCCGTGGAAAGGCTTGTGGAAGCGAGAAAACGCACCGGCAATGACAGATCATTTCTTTGTGCCGAGGAACAGAGGGTATTATTAACCCTTGGCGGTACCGTGACGAGGCTAGTTCAACGTCGATATCTCGTCGCGTTTATTTTTACCTGAAGCCTGACGGCGCGTTGAACCTTCCTCGCTTATAATAAATGCAGTCGCGGAGAGCGGAAGAAGGCTCGGAGGCAAGGAGGAAGCTGGGAGAGCGCGTGGAAGGATATCGACGAGACGTGGAAGACCCGGTCGTCGGGTACAGCTCGTGTCAGAGGATCCAATCGTTTCCAGCCCGTAATCCAGCGAAACGAGGCAGCCAGAGATCCATAGGTTAATTAATAAAGCAGACACCCGAGAGGCTGGTGCACTCGAGACGAGTCGCCTCTTTCGCGATCACGCGACGCATTAAACGGGGATACTCTCTCGATTCAGTGCCGATAGTCGGCCCGATACCTGAGAGCCCGCGTTCCGATAAATAGACCAATGAATCATTTCGTTCCCATCTTCCCGTATACCACTCGTGTAAACGATTCTGGGCGCGAAACGCCAGTTCTCCGGCTAGCTGCCGCGATTCCTCGGGAAACTGGCGATCTTCCGTGCGTTAAATAATCTCGTATTTCCCGTTTCCCATTAAAAATCATTCGCCGCGACCTTTCGTTCGAATTTCTCTCGCTCTTTCTCCCTTTCGAAAGAGCGCGTTCGGTTCTCGTTGCGCTTCAGGAAGGAGAGATGAAAAAAAACGGCGCGTTTCGCGTAATTAGCTCGCGAGTGGCTTTTCTCAGGGGGTAATATATAAATGTTTGCAGAAGCCGAAACGGTCTACTTTTGAAAGGAGCGTTCGCATCGGCCGACGACCGATAGAGTCGCCGTTTATCAGCGTTTCGTGTAATTAATCGTTCGTCATTACACGGCGAGAGCCGTGGTTAAGAATAACAAAGTAGTTGGGAATAATTTATAATCGATAATAGCAGCGTTCGCGAACCTGTTTCCCTGCGTAAACGAACTCGGTGTCACTCGGAGGCAACGTCGATTAACTGCCGATTATATTTTAATTACGTTCGACTTTTGCATTTTGTTACGTTTAATAACGAGCCTGGAACTGGGGCTAATATCGCGTCGTAACACAGGCGTCATATCGCCGTCGAGTATAACACCGAGCTGGCTATTTTTCCGGACCAAACATACTTGCGAAATTTATCGGAATTTTGTCGAATAATTCCGCCGATTATTCTTCGCTGTGCGAAATTTCCCTTCCGATAATGCCCTAATATTTTCACGTACTACCTTCCGTTCGAGTTTCCGGCTTTATTAATTAATTTTTCCATTCGAAACGCATTTAAAACGCCAAAGTTTCAATCTCGAAACGAAACCGGTGCTCGATCGAGGTATCGTAATACCACGTTACTAGGAAATTCCGATTCCGACGAAAGTTCGCACGCAGGTGGATCATAACGAGTTCTTCGAGAAGTATTTCGAAGCAATAGGAGAATAAGAAATTCGAAACTCTTGCTAAAGATGCGGGAAGAAAGAGAGATTTTCGCGTACCTGTGAAAACTGCCTCGGGAAAATCTCGCGAGCGTTTCCACGCGAGTATGAGAGAGAAAGAGAGAGAGGATCGAGGGGAATCGGGTAAAAGCAATCGACCTAGACGCGTGGAACTGCACCGGAATCGATCCCGTCTGGCAAGCGACAGATGCGCTCGCAGTTGGATTATTCGTAGGTTCGCGGGAACGGCGTTTCCATGAAACGACGATTTCGGCCGGCTGTCTCTCGCGCATAAATAAACCAGCTGTTCGGGGATCGAGCCACGCGCCTACGCGATTCCAGCGAAACGCGTCGCCGACTTTCATCACGCCCCTCGAGATCTGCCGTGATGCAGATTCCACGTGTCTCTTTCCTCGAGCCTCCTCCTTTATCCAGGTCCCCAACTTTCCCGAGTTGTTGCTCGCGATGAAATTCGAACACGGAGCTTGCTCGATCGTAGACTTGGGTGTCCGATTAAAAATTTTGCGTCAGTCTCGTTTACCTGGCTCTCGATCCGCGCTTTCCGAAGATTCGAAAAATTCCCAAGATTCTAATTACACCATACATTTCGGAGTTTTCATTGCATTCGAATGCATTTTCCGAATAAACCTAGGCAACTGTGAGATTAAAACCGCATTTCACGTGGAACCTTCTTCGCTGGGACTCACACGTGTCTCGTTTCTCGAGCCTCGTCCTTTATTCAGTTCTCCAACTCTCACGAATCGCTACACGCGATGAAGTTCGAACACGGAGCTTGATCGATCATAGGCTACGCGAGAACTTGGGTATATCCGATTAAAAATTTAAAAAAGAGCATCGGTCTCGTTTACGTGGCACTCGTTGCTCGTCGTTCGCTCTTTTCGAACATTCGAAAAATCCCGAAGATTCTAATTACACCTCTTCGTGGATTTCGGAGTTTTTATTAAATCCGAACGCGTTCTCCGGATAAACCTAGGCAACCGCGAGATTAAAACCGCATTTTTCGTGGAACCTTCGTCACTGGGACTCAGAGGCAGCCGAGAGAGAGAGAAGACCCACTTGCCGAGTGGATTGAACCGTGGAATTCGAATGGTTGGTCCCCGGCGGAAAGCTCGCCGCTTCTTGGAAGGATGGAGAAATAATAGGAGGATTGGAAAAAGGTATCCGCGGAGGTGCGGCAGGCCGAGAGGCCTTGGAGACCCATGGGAACCGGGGAAAAAATTCTCCGGGCTAGGTCCTGTTCTCCGAGCGGTTTTCGTTGGTACCTTTTCGAGAGAGCAGCAGCATCGATCCCGTCGACTGGTCCAGGAACGAGAGGGGATCGCCGATGAGAGATGGCTACCGAGAGAGGACGTGCTCTCTCGCAGGCAGCTGCACCATCACCTGCCTGGCAGCTGGTTCACCCGGCAGACTCTTGCCTCCGGCCTCTGGCTGCACTCTGCACGAATTTCAGCCAGACGTCGCGGCCTCGGCGTGAAAAACCAAACGACCCGCCTGCAACCGCACCGACACACTCTACGACCACACCCGCCATCCTTTTTTCCGCCATATTCCTCCTCCAGATATCCTTGCTTCTCGCGTTTTTCCACGATTCCCGACTTCTCCGACGCTGGATTAGAGGGTCAGAAGGGTAATAAAGGGACGAGAAACGTGGTCTGGCCCCTCCGTCTGGTTCCACTTTCGGTGACGCACAATGGCAGGACGAATTAGGCGGTCTACAACGGCAGCCAGCCAGTCAAACTCGCGGAGAGACGTCCGGGAACTTTCGTCGAGGCTAATTTTTCCACCGGTTAGGATATCTCAGCGTGGCATTTTAATATTCATCGTATCGGAATGTAGACGAGGTCTGTATCACGTGGCTTGTAATCCGCGCCACGTGTGTCACCCGATACTACAAACTGGTCCGCTGAAATTGCAAGTCGTGTCTTTATAGCAGCCCCGCGTGATAAGTACCGCGGCAACGTTCAATTCGTCGTTTTAAAACGACTCCTCGAAAATAACGCGATTCGAGGTTCGCTGAAAATTAGTTCGAAAAAAAAACCTGAATTGTCCCGCTGAGATGTTTCGTCTATCGTTTCGTATGTAGGATGAAATCGCGGGAAAAGAGAAGAGCGGAATCGGAAAATGGAGATCCTCGCCCGTTGCTGACGTCTCTATCCTCTCCTCGAGAAATGTGGCACGGTAGTCGTAGTTTTTAATTTGCGAGAAAGTCGTCGGATGGGCAGGTGATATCGCAGCTGCTGCTGCTCGGTGCACGCGACTCCTTATCGTGTCTCGGACGCTACCGTTCCGCGACACGCGCGTCTACAGGCCTTCCTTTTCCCCCTTCTTTCCCCCCTTTTTCCCCTTTTCCACCTTCTGCCTCTCCTCTCGACCTCGCCGCCTCCCTTTTTCGCCGCCCGGCTCGACCAGCCTGCGCGTGCAAGCCGCGGCCTCGACAAGTGCGTAGAAAAGCCAGCCACCTTTTGCATACGCGATCTGGAAACTTGTCACGCTCCAGATACGCGTGCGCCTTCATCCTACTAAACTGGATATTCCGACTGGATGAAAGCAATATCGCGGCACGACTCCTCGGCCGAAACTGGAAACTGGCTGCGATCGGGCTGAGACCGGTCGATTCGCACGGAACAGAACTCTGACTGGCTCCGTTCGTTTTCTTCTTTCGGAAAATTCGAACGAGAAGTGGAAGAGATGAGAAAAGAAGAAGATAGATGAACAACGAGGTTTCGGCGATCTGATTCTGCGATCGGGTAGAGACCGGACGATTATTCGCTTGGAATAGAACTCTGACTGGCTTCGTTCGTTTTCTTCTTTCGGAAAATTCGAACGGGAAGAGGAAGATAGAGGAACGGAGGTTTCGGCGATCTGGTTCTGCGATCGGACAGAGATCGGCCGATTCCACCGACGATTCGCTCGGAACAGCATTCTGACTGGTTTATTTCGTTTTCTTTTTTCGGAAAATTCGAACGAGAAGAGGAAGAGACGAGAAAGGAGAAAGATAGAGGAATGAGGTTTTGGCGACCTGATTCTGCGATCGGGCAGAGATCGGCGCGATTCGCTCGGAACAGAACTCTGACTGGTTCCCTTCGTTTTCTTCTGTCGAAAAATTCGAAAGAGAAGAGGAAGAGACGAGAAAAGAGGAAGATGGAGGATCGAGGTTTCTGCGATCTAGTTCTGCGATTGGGCGGAGACCGGTCGATTCCACCGACGATTCGCTCGGAACAGAACTGTGACTGGCTCCGTTCGTTTTCTTCTGTCGAAAAATTCGAACTCGAAAGGAGGAAGATAGAGGAACGAGGTTTTGGCGATCCGGTTGGCTAAGAATGGCAAAGTGGCGTTTGACGATGAAGAAACCGGCTCTGTCGCGATCGCTGGAACGTCTTTATGAAATTTTTCCCAGTCTCCCTGGTATTTCTCATCTTTGACCCGGTCTATGAAAATGCCTGGATATTTCTGCGGGTACACAGGCGCGATCTTTGAAGCTTCTGGCAGCGGGTAGAAGGGAAAAGGATCGATACGCGCGTATCGATCCCGCGGCTCGGATTTCCCTGCTTTTCCCCGTTCGCGGCCGACCTTTCGCAAACTTTCTACCAGGCGCGAGAAAGAAATACGGTAATCCTCCTATCCGAGGCTTTCATACACCGTGTGTTCTTTTCCTGTTCATCAGAGATTTCGAAAGTCTCCTCGCGACCAGAACTCGAGAGGTCTGTAAACGGAACTCGGAGACGCTCTCGAACCTCTTCGCTGTCCAGAACTTTGAAATCTTTCTTTCGATGCTCGAGGAGAAGCGACAACGCTTGTTTCCGATCGGGGCTCGTCTCGCGCGAGAAACTGTTGTCTTTGGTCTCGGAAATTATCCTCCTTTCTTCTTCTAGACTCTAGATCGGTTCAAACAGAGATCAGAGAGGCTGGAACTAACGTTTACACGGTAAATCTTCGAAACTCTTTCTTCAACACGCTCGTTTTTTTCAATCGAGACACCTTCTTCTTTCACGCGTGGAATCGTAGCTCACGCTGCCTACTGTCGGCAAATTATTCATATAGATATAGACAGGCACTCGAGGCCTGTCTAAATAGAGCTTAGGGACACTGAAAGCTCTTCTAGACATCAGAGTCTTTCAAAGTCAGAAAGCTTTTTTTCTATACTCGAGATTAACAGTCGAATTAGCAGTGCCTGTTTCTACTCGATTATTTCTTTTTCTCAGAACGGTGGATCAAAGCTGTTAGGCATTTCCTGTCAAGAAGTACGCTTCATCGGAGATTTCTAACGTATCCTCATAGATAGGAACTCGAGACCCGTCTAAACAGCGCTTAGAGACACTCGAACCTCTTCAACGTCCAGTAGAGAAACTTCGAAACCTTTTTCTCTGCGCGAAGAATCAAAGGAGAAACGTAGGAAGCTCGTACCGATCTTAAAAATTTCGTCGGATTATCAAAAGTTTCCAAGGTATCTTTCTAGACAGAGACTCTCGTGATTCGCCTAAACGGAGCTCAGAGACACTGGAATCTCTTGTAATTATCAGAAGTTTCTAAAATATCTTTCTAGATAGGAACTCTCGAGATTCGTCTAAACGGAGCTCGGAGACACTCGAATCTCTCCTAATTATCAGAAGTTTTCAAGGTATTTTTCTAGACAGGATCTCTCGAGATTCGTCTAAACGGAGCTTAGAGACACTGGAATCTCTCCCAGTGACCAGATCCTCGAAATCCGTGTTTATAGAGGAAGAATCGAAGCGACGAGGCTGGCGTTTAATCGAGTCTTCGTTTTTCTCACGTGGAAACGGATCGAAGCCGATGGCGGCGGGAGTTTCCTGCGTGCAGCCTGGAAATTATATTTTATCGTCACCCCGCGGCCGGAGTTAAACCACCTACATGACAGGAAGCCGGCGGAGCATGTGTTGCGGGTATTTCCGGTGCGACGTCTCCCTGCGCGCGTCCCACCCCTCGTGACTTTTCACTCGCCGCGTTTGTTCCCTCGCAGCTGCAGCTGCTCCGAAGAAAAATGTTTCTTCTGTCTCTCTCTCTTTCTCTCCGTCGATCCGCCAGAACCGAATAATTATCCTAGATCGTTCGCAGATCCTCGATCCAGCCTCATCCCTCGATGTCGCGAGTTTCCTCTCCATGTTTCTCCGATTGCAATCCGATTTGAAATCGGAATTTCAAGTTCACAACGGGAACAACTCGGTTTTCCAAAGGTTAAATAAATTTCTTTTCGCCAAGGAAACCTTAACAAAATCGTTTTTTATACCAATTGTTTCCAAGGCGAAGCTGTTAATTCAATTTACTCGATTAATACTTAACTTTGCGCGTTCGAGGTGAATTTATTTCCCGTTTCGAGCAATTAATCGATCTCGTAAATGGCTTCTACGAGGTAAATTGATATACAATTTTCAGCATCGCAAAGTGGCAATCGTTTTATCGAATAATAAACGAAAAGTACCATCGCAGTGGCTAATCGATCAGCAAAAAATTCACTGGATTCCTAAATTTTAAAAGCAAAGAGAGAGAGAGAGAGAATTAGGAATTGTAATGTCACGATGGGAAGATTATTTTCTACGACACTTCTTCTTGAAAGAGGTGGTTCAACTCGGGGAAAGATCGGCCAATATTCCGCTGGAAAATTCGATCGAGTTCCGGAGCCGGTGATCCCGGCGTGTAAATCGCTTAAAAGTTCTCGGCAGAAAGGAAAAGGTGGCGCCGATGAAGGGTGAAACGCGGCGTCAAAGGATATTCACGAAATCACGATCCGGTTCCGCCTCTTTCAATCGCAGCCGGAATAACGCGACGAGAGCCGGCGCGCGGTGTTTTAATCTCTCATGATCGGAAAAACGCAATTTCACGGTCGTCTTTTTTCCTCTCGTCGAACACGGTTAAATCGTTGGTTTAATAGAGGCGCTCGCGCGCCGGCACGCGACAGTTTTTCAGTTTTCCACCGTACGGAATGTACACACGCGGAGCAGAGAGAGAGAGAGAGAGAGAGAGAGAGGGAGCGAGTGAGAGAGGGGAATTTGTCGAAATTGTATTCCCGTGTAAAACGGGGCAGTTTTCGTTCCCGTTCGCTGGCCGGGATGAAAAAGTGCAAAGAGCAATATTTATCTTTTACATCGACAACCGCGCCGTGCGATATCTAATGCCAATGATCCTTCAAATATTTGCCGTTTAAATTACCGCATCCCTTTTTTTTTTATCTTTATTCCTCTGCACATGCGTCTTTTTCAAACATCCCTCCCCGGTTTTAGCTCGAAGATGGTTTTAATTTCGATTAGCCGAATAATGCGCACGGAGGGTTGCAGAGTTATACTTGCTCCGTCATCCGTGAATCCTTTTCCCTTCGAACAACGCCCAGTGAAAATTTCCCCGTTCGTTCCGACATTTCGAACTTAAATACTCTGGAATAGTCGGGCAGGGTGGATTCGGGAACCCTTCGTGTACGCGTAATAACAATTTACCTCGCGTTACCCACGGAAAGGAATTAAAGGAATTAAATTCGATTAGAATTCTTCCGAATAAAATTAGATAATCTACGAGGTGTCGAGGATGTCTAAGTTAAATATATACGCGTGTGTGAGATTTAAAGAACCGTTTGACAATGCAAAACTGAAACGTATCCCGTCGATGGATGAATCTCGAGTCTAACGAGTGCTTGCCTGCCTATCGACGAGGTCGAACGCGTTTCAACTTAAACCTAAATAAGCCGATCATCGAGCAGCGAGAACGCTTCTCTCCTCGTGTCAAAGACCTTTGCAATCATACGTTTCTTACAAATCCTCCTCGGTTTCTTCCGATCTGGACTTAACGGCAGGTCTCCGAACCGTCCTCGAGTCCTCCGTACATAACTCTCGATGAAAAGAGAGCCGACTGTCGTTTGCGCGAGATCTTTTCAGCGAGAGATTCTTCGAGAACGCGCGGATCGGTCGTTAATTTCGAGAAAGAAACGCGTTAGGTACCCGGGGTCGAACTGTGGTTGTCGGCGCGCGATCATCGAGAGATCCGGCGAAACAACGGCGTCGGCCACGGACGGAAATGCCTCGGACGGCGTCGGGTCGCCGGGACAAAGAGGGACGTTGAATTCGGAGGTTTGCTCGAAGGGGGCTGAAATCGGCTTTAGAGACGGCGCGTGTAGTGTTTGCACGGGTTACCGACTGCATCCCTGTGCACACAATTCCGCCCCTATCGCGGCTGCGAGAGCCAAGGGTCGCGGCGCGATGGAGAGCCGGAGAGAAAGAGAGAGAAAGTGCCTCGACGTGTTCCTCGTTCGAATAAATTTCCGCGGCCACGCTCGATATCCGCCGATCGAAAGTCGAACCCGCGGGGAGTAGTCGACGCTGGTCCAATAGCCAGAGACCCGGCGCCCTGGAAAATACCTTTCCGACGTTGCGTCGCTTTTCCCTCGCGCGATCTCCCTGTGACGATGGGATCGCCGATTCAAGAATGGGGGACGAACTTTCGCACGCTGCTTTTGTACCGTTTAGGAGCGATTAGGCGAACAATCAAGTTTTCGGGCCGCGCAAAGTGCGTTTCGCATCCGTATATCTTTTCTACGCGCAGAAATAATTTTCTGTATTTGAAAAAATTATTTCGAAAACGCCTGAACTTTTTAGAAACTTTTTTTACTTTTCCCTTATAGTCCAAGCCATGATCTATAACGCAAAATTGGTCTCATATTCGTATCTCTTTTCTACATGGAGAAATAATTTTTTCTAATTCCATAGATATCCGTTGCAAATAAAAAATTATTTCGTAGATATCTGTACATATACCAAGTACAAATTTAAGTCTAAGATGAATTTCTTTTTTATTTGAACAAAGATCTACGTTCGTTTCGTCAAAATCAGCGTTCATAGAAAAATTCGTGGAGATATACGTGTTGCAGGAAGTATCGGTCCATTATTCAGCACTCCCGATCTGTACATTAACGAATGCTGGAACTTGTCCGAAAATGATAATCCACGTCTGAAAAACTTCTCTGCTCTCGTGGCCGCGCGGCGACGAACTTTCGTAATCGAAGTTCAGCACGGTTCCCACTCGAAATCGGCCCGGCGGTATCTCCCCGCATAATTGGACCATTATTTCCTGGCTGCCCGTGGAATCTCCTCTATCACGATGCCCTTGGCGCGATTTTTCGAACGGCGTTCTATTTTAAGCGTCGGCCTGGGCGCCTCGTCTCTCTCTCTCTCTCCGGGCTGCCGCCGAAATTTGCATCTTTTCCGTGGCCCGATCTTAAATCACCTCTTATCCCTCGGATCTACCTGCGGACGGAGCCTTGACCGGCGCCGTTTCCAAGAAAATCCGCCTCGTGCCCGGTGAAAATGCGCGCGCGATTCGCTTTTACCTCGCCGCCTCGATTATCGTTCTTTCCGCGACGCGGTGCAACCTGTCCTCAGCCGCGAACGGACCGATGAATGCGACACACCGGGGAATGAAAATTCGCGTCCGGCGAAAAGAAAGTGAAACACGTCCGCGACTTGCCTCTCGCCTCGTGGAAAAGGAAATTTCGTTCTCGGAACCGTCCCGACCGCTTTATGTTCCGAGTTCTCCGCTTCGGCGTGAGGGTATGTAGATCCGTGGAATCTCGAGTCCGCTGCCAACGCTCCTCGATCGCCAGTCCTTTCGGCTTTCGAGTTTACAGTCATTCGACTTGCCGGAACTTTTTCCTCGGATAACGGCTAGCGTTGAATTCTCGTAACGCAGTAGTTCCCAAAGGTTTTGTATTAGGTTGCCCCATAGATTCGTTTTTACTTTTACTATTTAAAATTATACGTCGAATAAACCTTTAGGTATTAAGAAAAAACGCAGTCGCTTTTTTGTTCGACCACTTTGTCCTATTTTAGCGTGTAAAATGCGACGAAAAATGTAAATAGTCTCGCGGAACGAATTTATGGGATCGCCTAATATACATACTATTTATTTCGTCGATTGGAATTAGAATTAAAGTTCGAGAAATTTATTATTCCTTTATGCGAGTTTTGTACTGATACTGTTATTTATAGAACAGAAAAGAGCCATGGTTTAGAATGGTCTTTATATTATGTAATAAAATTCTCTTCGTTTGAAAATACAGTACGCAGTTTATTGCATTTGCTCGTTTTTACGATACATATCATTTCTTGCGAATCATTTTTTAATTTTACCAATATAATCTTGCTGTTTGTCAAATAGAAGCGTGTGTCATATACATGTACTATCGGACTCGTAAAAGTGTTCCATATTATGTAATAAAAATTATTCCGGTTCCGCGATTAAAAATTAACGATCGTATAATATATTATACTTCTCGTTTAAAATATTTGAGAGGCTCGTAGCGAGGAAGTCGAGAGGCTGGTTCGTAGATGAGACTGGACGTAAACAAAGTGGCTCGAGCCCGCGGTTAGTTTTCGCCGATGTCCTTTGTGTCTCAGTCGCGTGTTATTCTTTGACGTGTTCGGACCAAGTGGCTCGACGTCCGACTAACTCTGTCGATTATGGCACGCGCCATCGGAATCGCAGGGTGAGTGGTTAACGTAACAAACATTAATCCACGCTTAGATTAATTAATATCCTAATACGTACTAGTCTTAAGGATATTCGACCGCTCCCGTAATAAATCATCAGGCTTGACTAAGGGCGTGTTCTCGTCGTAATATTCCTACTGCCGATCCCTTACCAGGAAGGGCGATTTTATCTCAGACATTCGGGAAGACTCTTATCCGACTAAAACACCAAACACCAACCCCTTCCCTACAGAACCTTACAACAATATAGGACTATAATTAAACATTTTTCACGAAACCTAACCCAAACCAAAACCAAGCTTCTCCAGCGTTCCCTTCTGCCGAAAAGACACACCCTCGTCTCTGCGATCCTGTTCTTCGAGCTCCACAACCCTGTCGAGGTCACGCGAACCTTAATTCACCCTGTACTTCGGTGTTTCGACGAATACAAAGGAAGATCGGGGCGAAGGCGAATGAACGCAGTGTTCTAAACCAAAACTAAACTTGTCCAGCGTTCGCTTCTGTCGAAAAGACACACCCTCGTCTCCGCGACCCTGTTTTTCGAGCTCCACCACTCTATCGAGGTCACGCGAACCCTAATTCACCCTGTACTTCGGAGTTTGGACGAATGGAAAGGAAGATCGGACGCAGTGTTCTAACGCCTAGTTTCGCGTTCGACAGTCGATTGACTGTTACCCGGCGACCTACCTGCCGGGACAACCTTGACGTATTTCAATGGGCAGGCCGCGGCGCAACCAGTTTCTGCGATAATGCTCCACGGACTCCATAATCTCGGCCGTAAAAGGAACAAAGCAATGGTGTCAAGTCTGTCGGCGACACATCGCGGCGCGCGTCGTCTGGCAGGTGCACATCGCGGCCGTAGAGATGCCAGTTGTTCCCCGGTCCTCTTCCTCTCGTTCTCGTTCTCGTGCTCACCCGCATTGCGTGCGACCGCAGGTGCAACTGCACAACCGACGCCGCCTCGCGCAGATGCGCCGCGTTCGACCGGCCGTCGATGCAATTTTCTCCCCTGAAATCGGCTTCTTGCCCGCGCCACGCTCTTCCTTCCCTCTCTCCACCTTTTTTTCACCTTTTTCTTCCTTCCTTCCCTCTTTTTTCTCCCCGCCTCTCCTCTCTCTTTATCTCTTTTTTTCCGCTGGGTCCGCGAGGAGGCGGCGGATGGCTGGCGGGATGCAGAGATTCGGATTGGAGGCTCTCCGGGCTGGCTCTCTCTCGAGATGGGTTCGCTTGGCTCTCCTCGAGAGGTGCCGGGTATGAAGTTTCCCAAGTTTTTTGTTGTTCTTGCCGGAGTTGCGTGGCGTAGACTTAGACGGAGTTTGAAGTATCGTTAATTCGGACCGCGAGTACGTGGCTGACTGTGATTGTTTTTCCTGCAGTTGGTTTGCTCGCGGCTCGAGAGTTCGAAGTTCACGAGAGGCTCGAGTTTCGGGAATTCCGATGTTTCTTCTCCGTATTCGTGGATCGGAATTGTGGACGAATCTGCGGTCAGATTCATGGAATGAATCTTTCGAAAATATCTTTCGGTCGACTATGTTCGTCTAACAAATCGGTATCCCGTGAAAAACTTTCCAACGAGGAAGCAATTTCCTCCGCGGATGACCAGCGTGGCAGTCGACGCGTTAATTACGGTCGATAAAGCCTCGAAGAATTCCTCGTTCCGCGAGTTTCGAGAATGCCAAACTCTCGCAGAGTCTCGGGAATTCAAAAATCAACTTCGGAGACCCGCCTCCGCTGTTCCGTTCCTCCGAACGAGCGTTTGTACTTCGTGGAGCCGGGAATACGCCGAATTTCTCGTCGCGTCATCTCGCTTCGACTGCCACTCGGATAAGTGAATTTCGAGGGGAAAAATCGGGGCGGAATTGGCGGAAAGGAAACTCGGCGTATCGACTGGAGGGAGGAGACTCTAGACTAGACTCCGCGGCTAGGAGCTAGGCAATTTGCGTCGCCGGGTCTGAATATTTATTTCGTGGGATTTGAAGGAAAGTTTCGGACAGCGGTGGTAGTTAGTCGCGCAATCTCCGGAGGGCGCAGCCGGCTCGCGAAAGTAATTAAAATCGCATAGGACACCGGGCTCCTCGCGGCAAACAACGCGAGCGTGTGCGAGCTTCCGTAACTCCGCAACCCCGGAGGAGAGATCCTTCGATTTCCCAGTCGTTTTCTCAGACGTTTTCTCCATCTCTGGAACATTCTAATCTTTTTTCCCTCTTCTCCCCGTTGATTTTTCCTCGAATTTCGACGGTGACTCGCGCGCAACATGGCCGTGCGCGCCAGCGTTAAAGCGTGTTTGGAAGACGTGGTTTTTTCGCTCTCAAAGAGCTTTCGCCGTATCTCTGGCTCGACGTGGCGCCGTAATAAAGTCGAACAGCTTTCAGCCCGGCACTCGCGCGATCGCGCGGGTTATTTGCGGACAGCGTGAGCACAACAGAGCTAGAAGGTTATAGAACACCGCTGTATCCACTGTGTCTGCGGATCTGGCCATCGCCAGTGTACACAGTGCGACGAAAATCGAGCTTCCACCGAGCTGGATTCCTCCCTTTCGTCTTTCAGGGCGATGGAGGATTGTTGGAACAGAATATCGTCGCGACGCGTTCCTTAATCTTAGTTAGTCTCCTTGCGAAAAAGATTTCGATCGAGAAATTTTTAAATTGCTTAAAACCGAGCTGAACACTCCCTTTTCGTCTTGCAGAGCGATGGAGGAGTGTCGGAACCGAATATCGTCGGGAAGTGTTCCTTAATCTTAGTTAATCTCGTTGCGAGAAAGATTCCGTCTAGAAATCTCCGAAGAAAGAAAGAAATTGCCTAAAACCGTATTCCCTTTGCGTTAAATCCAGGTGTAGAATAGTCGATGAGAGAATTACGAGGTTTAGATGAATGATAATATCGGTAATATTGTTCTTCGAGGTGTTTAGATCCATCGCGGTTCTTCCAAGGTCCAGGATTATTTTTTCTGCCCGTTACATCGCCGAGATAGCAAAGAAATAGAAATTGATCGGTTTACAAAGAACGATACAATTGAACTCGGCTTCCACTGCCACGAGTGCTATGATACCGTGTTTATTTTAGGACGAACTCGCGCAGATGAGTTGTAAACACACCTTACGGGGAGACGAAACGTTTAATCCATAAACAACGACGTTTCCGCGGTGAAGTAATTCCTATCGCGAAACAGACGCGAACGTGCTCCTCGGAGCGAGTAAAACCGAGGGAACTTGCAAACGCGACGAGAAACTCCGGTTGATATTTTCAATCAAGGGAAAAGAAAATTCGCAAGGTGGCGGAAAAATAACTGGAAGCGCTTAGCAGTGCTGGAGGAGCGAGAACTGCAGATGCCGCGACAATGGGTCGCGAATTAAGGCCGGACTGAAGGAACTCGGAGAAGCAAGCAACTTCGTCGGCTATTGATTCGAACTTGGTTCGAAAAACGTTCTCCGGGACGGGATCCACCGAACGGCGGAGGGAAAACGTGGCATTTTCAGCGCAGCCCCGATGACGGGGAACCCCGGAGGGTGGAGCGTTTGAAAACCGAGCTCTCCTCGGGATCAGCCCTCTGCTTCCTCTCCCTGAGCGCCGGGAACGTCTTGGCCGACTCGTTAACGGGATTAAAATCCCGCGTTCCACCCTCGCGATAGCGGCAGAGAGTCTCGTGAGAAGGAACTCGCGGAGGCCTTTCCCAGGAAGGATCCTCGGGTTTCCAATTTTCCTCCGCATGTACGCGCGAAAGCGACGGTGCACGAAGCAGAAGAAAAGCTAGCCGCGTTGCGGGAGCAATACCGTGACGGCCACTGGCCTTCTTCGCTCTTCTTTATTCCTCTCCTCGACCACTCGCGTCTTCCCGGTCCCTTTCAGCCCCTCTTCCGCTTCACCCGTTGTCCTGTACGTGTCGCAGCCGATTATATTCCAGACCGGTTAACCGGTTATCTCCCCGGATTTATTATCATTCGGTACGCGCGTAATAATCGGGTATTTGTGGTACCTGGTAACGGGTTAATTATTTTTTTTAACGTCTCCGAATACGCGGCCCGAATCGTCCAAGCTTAGTCGCGAACAAATACACGTGATTTACGAAGAATTATTATTGCTATATATTGCACGTTATTTCGTTGTAATTAAGTCTGCACTGACTTAATTATCGAGGGTGTCCTACGCGATCCTTAACCCTTGCTTTGTTATCGTCGATAATAATAATAGCGATTCGTTCGATCGAACTAACAAGGGAGACACGAATGTAAACATAGCTGAAAAAAGGGGAAAAATAGAGTATATTATTTTGGAGTATGATTATTGGTAAAGGTCTCACTAAACCCTTATTCCTATTCTTGAATTTGAATTTCAGTTTCAGGGGTTAAATATCTATCCCTTTTTTAAGCGATCCCTGATAGAATTCTAAGCGTCAATTGTGTCAAGGAAGATTTTGCAATTCTTGTAACGATCTTTTTCAATCTTGTAACAATCTTGTCACACATCTTTTGCGAGTCAAAAATGCGACGGTGGATTTTTAAGTAATTTGTTAATTATTGCTAAAATAATCTGGATTGTTCTCTTCCTTCGTCTTCTCCTCTTCTCGTAACGAAAACATTGGAGGGGTTCGATAAGTCAGTTACTCATCCGTGGCTGTTTATCGCGAACTATCGCCGGGATCTCACGTCCGCGACTCGTATTTTATTTCCCTGGGGTACGGGGTGGACGTGGCCAGTTCGGGGGAGCTTTATTAAAGGAATCGAGCGCCACTTTGTCGAACGCTTACACACTGGCTCCGCGCTCTTTCTGCACAGGACGATATAAATCCGAGGTGAATAGGCTGTGCTCGGTGATCCTCCGCAGGATGCCTCCCAGGTATTTCTATCGAACGTTGATAACTTTATGGACGAGATCGTTGAGCCCCGGCAATGGGATCGAGCTCGTGGATCAGGTGTTGCATTCTGATAAGAAGCCGGGTGTCGAGTAGAAGCTTCTTTTTGTTAATCCATAAATAACGCGTCAGGTCTTTAGCCTCTATGTAGCACTTGGCACAATTTCCACGGGATTCTGCCTGGTTTTTTTTCAAAATTTCATCGCTTTTTTGCCGACCGTGTGCAGTTTTAACGGAATTGCCACAGCGTTTCTTGTCGCAAAAGTCGACGAGAACTGAGATACGCACACCGTATCTTAAGTTTATTAAAATATTCATTTTTCGATTTGCCGGAGAAAGGAAAGAAGCCTTCGTGTTTTGTCAAAGCGCGAATTTCCTAATTTATTCGCGCTACTCCGTATTACTTTGTTATCCGATTCCAATACGATTTAACCCCCGGAGAGTAGACGCGACTTTTCGCGGAGCCAGTTCTGGAAAAGGGAGGAAAAGCTCTCGTCGGAGCTTGGCTAGTTGGCCAGCCGAACCGTTCGTCGGAACTTTTTCGCGAGTTGGCGCAGTCGGATCGAGTTCTGCCGGTTAAAAATATTGTAACCTCGACACGATTCAATTGTACGCAATTCAGCGCAAATTGTAATCCGTTTCGCAATTTTCACGCTCTCTGAAACAGCGGTAATTGCGTTTCTACGTGTATTTATTCCTAGAAATTACCACCGGCTCTTGTTTCCTTCGCAACCACGCCTTTCCCAACGCGCCCAGCTTTTTCGTTATCCTCCTTTCGTTTACGAACGAAATTTCCACCGTTCGAAAGATCGAGTATCGGCTGTGCCTCGTCGAGTCTCGATCGAAGTTTGAAAACGAAGTTTGATGCTTCCGACACGCCTTGTTTCGCCTCTTCCTCGAGAAGATTACCTCGCGAGCACGTTTGTGGGAGGAACACGCTGTTCCCGTGGAATTAAAATTCCCATTATTTCGAATTTGCCGAATCCGTTCGATACGACGCGGTAGATTCACAGGAGAAGCGTTGGAAGGAGGAAAGCGCGCGATTTCCTCGCAGGAAAATCGACTAACCGGATTAAGGAGACGGTAATAGAAGCTGCAGGGGCGGCGGCGTAATTTTCATTCGGTTTTTTCCTCTTCTACCGTCCTGACGAATGGGAAAGAAGGTCGGCGCGATTGCTAGCTGCTTTCTCCTTCTCTCCTCGCTTCTCTCCTCTTCTCTCCCGTTTTCCGCGTCTTCGCCTTTCCTCCATCGCTCCTCCATTTCGCATTCTAGCCGCCAAACCGTGAGAAACCGAGTCGACTTCGCAGCATCGAAGCCTCTGACCTTCCTGGTCGATCTTCACCACGTTTTCGGACGTTTTCGATCGTTTTCGGATGTTTTTGCTAATTTCGAGTTTATCAATCTCGATCTTGCGACCGTATCGTATTAATTACCGACGTCGACGACGCGGCGTCGAACCCTATAATCTCCCGGTCGATCTTCACGACGTTTTCGGATGCTTTCGCCAATTTCGAGTTTACCAATCACGATCCTCGCGACCGTATCGTATTAATTACCAATGTCGATTCATTTCCATCGTTTCGTGGATTCGAAGTGGCTCGGCGTTGGTCCATGGTCGATCACGGTCGATGGTCTTGGACGTGGTAGCGATGTATCGATCAGCGAGGGCCGATACGCGAGATAACATTTACACGTTATGAATCTCTGACGGGTTCCTGTGTCCTTTGCTTCGTAAAAGTCGCGAGCTATCGATGCTGGCAAGCTTTGATGTACCAGGTCTCCTTTGTTCGGGTTGAACAGCCGCGGCTGTGTAGATCGGAGTCGATAGACTTGGTACCTGTTACGCGAGTTGACTTGCAGCAATCGAAAGGTATCGACGATGTCGATCATCGATGCACCGGGTTCCTCTGCTGTTAATAACTGTTTGCTCTGGTCCGTTGTAAGAATGGAAAACCGTGCGTGCTTATAAAGCTTCGGAATTCAATTTCGATCCGATGGAACACGCAGCCGACCAATTAGCCTGGTACTTTTAGAAACGTCAGAAACGTCGCTGTGTTTGTAGGTATCTCGTCAAAGGATTTTTTAATTGCCTTTTATACCCTCGAACCGATTTGAAAAGCGGAGAAATTTCGAGAGCGAAGGATCAAGCGCGTCGCGTCTTTGGCATTTCCGCGAAATTCTCCGGGATTCTTTATTCGCGAGGGAGAGGGTCGGTGACGTGGTGGATCGAAGTTGAAATTCTGCTACGTACCAGCTCGCTCTGCTGCGCGTGAAAGATCCGTAAGGTCTGCGAGCCAAACACGTAGCGCTACGTGTTTTCGTCAGCTAGACTGGAAGTACCGGTTCTTCTGCTTGCCCTCGCGTATTTAAAAAACCAGACAATTACACTGGCTTTACAACGGAGAGTGGAAGCTCATATTCCAAACTATTACATCTTCTTATCGATTACTCAGCTTGCACGCGGCCCGAGCCGGCGCGATCTCTCGAGCGTGCTTGCAAAACGCGTCGGCCGAGCGTGTCGGAGAGAGAACAGCCGATATATCGCCTGGCGGGTTGGACCGGTCGAAAAACCGAGTTCCACGCGATCGGTCGCGAGAGGAAAAATTCGAAAAGAAACATCTAAGCGCGAGTAACGTCCTTGCGAAACGTTTATCGGTTCGAGAAGCACGATTTCGAGACGCCTCGTCGTTTGCACGAAATTCGGCGCGTTCTTTGTCTCTTCCAAGCCGAAAACTCGCCGAAAACTCGCGAACGACGATGGTTTCGGTTCGACTTAGGTCCGAGTTAAGTCTCGATTCCTGACGAACGCGCTTGTTCCTGGAATCTGCGCGAAGATTCCTCCGCGTTGGTCGTTTCGCGCTGGAAATTACATCTCTGGGCTCGTCGTCCTGTGCTCTCGTCCGGCATCTCCCAGGCGAAATCGATCTTCATGGACGTAATCGTGAAACGACCTGTTTAACGACGGATTTTCAACTGTTATTCGGTGATCGTGGAGCGGCGGATAGGGAAAGGGAGAGAGAAAAAGAGAGGGAACGAGAGGGCTCGGCGCGCGGGGAAGAAAGGGAATAGGAGAAGAGAGTCGGTGCACGAGAGTAGCTATCGTGGGACTCGTGACGAGGGAAGCGTGCACCAGGTACTTTTGAGAAGTCAATGGCCCTGATTACGAAGTGCCTGCGCAGGTACTTAGGTCGGTTACAGTCGCTGTTACCCGCAACCGTGAGTCGTCGACGCGGTTTTCGTTTGGTTACCAGGGGACCCGTCGCTTTCCGATCTTTCCTCTCGCAAGAATAGATCTAGTCTCTCTCTCTCTTCTCTCTCTCTCTCAAAGCTCCCTCTCCCTCCCGCCCGCAAAGTATTCTTCGGATATTCCGCGTACCCTGACCGAGGCAGCTTTAAATACCGCGGCTCTCGTTATCCCAATTATCTCTATCGAAAAAATCTATTCTTAACTTACTTTCATCCGACACTGACTTGCCCCGGCCTTGGTCACCATTTTTTTTCTTCTCTTTCCCTCTTTAAATTCTATTTTCGTGGAATCGACTTGTTCGTTCGGAGAATTTTTCCGCGAGCTTCTTTCCTCCCTCGTTTACCCCGATAACGAAATTTCTCCGGAACACCGTTCGTTCGGATATCCGCGCTCCCGTTGTCCCAATTACCCTCGTAAGAACGTTCGATTGCTATTCTATCTGCGCTGTCCCTGCTCCGATTCGAATTTACAATTCCGCCCCTATATCTCCGATTCGTCGTTGCACTTATCCCCGACTTTCACGCTGCCGAAACTTGCCGGGCCCCTCGGGTATTATTTAACGCTAGAACCAACGAGCCAGTTAAAACGAGCGGTCTTCGACTCCTCGTTTTTTCCGCGTACTGCAAACACGCGGCTGCTTTTGGCAAAATTAACGCCGGCTTTTACCGAAATAACCGCGTTGTTATATATCGCTTCCATCGCGGAACTTTAATTATCATCTTTAATTGCAACTTCGATTATTGCCGTCTTATTAGAGATTAATCTCTTCCTTAAACTTCATCCACCAGCGTTTTTATTTTAATCGCCTTTATCTCCAATCGCAATTACGTCCGCGTGTACTATACTTAGATACCTCATTACGGCTCGGTAGATCCAGTGTTGACCCTTCGCGAACGAGCATCGATCAATAGCCAAACCCTTTTCGGATTATGCTCGATAGATTCGCAGATTTTCCTTGGAAAGAAAGAAGGAAGATATTTATCTCGAGTTTCGAAATTTCTTCGCTCAAATTTTCAACTTCCTCGATTACGAAAGATCAACGCGAAACTTTAATCTATCGTGGTATAAACGATCACGTTTAAAACTTTCACTCAAAATTCGTTGTCTCAGCCACGCGTCTTCGTTATTTATTTATCGGTATACGCGTATCGTAATCGATCTTTGAATTTTTTAAAAGATTCCGCTGCGTTCTCGCTGATCGGTGATTGGACTATAGCAGGATTAGCGTTGTGCCAGGTGGAAAATGGGAAAAAGCAGCTCGCTCGGTCGGATAGCGGAATGGGAATGGCGAATCGCGGATTGGAAGCCCGAGGGAGCGCGAATGGCGATCGGCACGCGGAACAAGAAGGGACGAAATGAATTCGCGTTGGCGAATTAATCGGCTTGCGCGAAAGGCACCCGCGGCCCGTTATCGCCGACCATAACTCAATTTATGTTAATGCGTAGTTAATTGCGCGCTATTTGCAGCGAGGCGTGTGCACGTCCGTTTTGGATATCCGCTATTGAAGATGATACCGCTCGCGCGTAGGATCCGCGAAATTACCGATTCCTAGATACATCGGCATTAAAACTTACACGCGCGCCATTGTTGCGTGCCTGAGCCAAGCATTCGTAATGAGCCGAATGGATTAATCGGTTACACTGGCTGCGGAAGATGGATACCCGATCGAGCTGATTAAATTTCCCTGTCCGTTTTAGCATTCTAATGCGGCCTTGCTGCCTCTCGTGCTTTCCTATCTTTCAATCTCTCCGCGGTATCGTTCCAGCACTCTGTCGTATATTATGCCAGAATAATTTTCGCCGAAGGATCACGGGTAATTTCCTTCCATCGCTACGACCAGTCTATCCGACTTTTCTTCCCGGGGATGATAGATTCCTGTTATACAGTTTTTTCGGCTTTCCACGGAGTCTCGATCTACAAGCGCGAACGACCGCTTTTTCGATTACGATTTTTGACTGAAGGATGTTTTTTCTTTGGTGAAACGATGCGTGTTTTTGCGAGAGCGTAGATTATGGTAATACATCGGGGATGGAGAGAGATACGTGGAGATTTCGATAGTATTATCTTCGGAATTTTGCAAATTCCGATTCTTCGCGAGATTCTGACTTAGAGGACCTTGTTCTCGCCTTCCCTTTACGCGAAAGCTTCGTCCTTTGTAATTCGATTAACCCATTCGTGAATCGTTTGTAAATTTTTTACATATCGAAGGAAGACACGAATGCGATTTAAAAGCACTTTCGATTTATTGCGATGCGTCGAGATTTCTCCGCAACGACATAATTCGAACCCTGGTGGAATTAGAATGTCCGAAACGGTAGACAGTGGTCGGTCGATTGCATCGGGCACGGCTCGTCTAACGGTCGGAGGGAAAGAGGAACGCGGAGGATGGATTCTAACCTTCGGCCTGGGCCATTAAGGCGGATGATTTTTCGCCGGGGGTGCAATTTCCGATTATACCCGGTGGCCGGTTAATTCGCGGGGTTAGCAGACGCACTCGTCACGGTGACAAGTTGCCAGAGGCGGCGGCAATAAGGCGTCTCCGCGGGTGCATTAATTAACCGGCAGCGGCGCAGCTAGCCAAGCAGTTGACGTCGATATCGCGAATATTATTCGGCTCGTCTAGGGAGAACCTGCGACGCGTAAACTCGACGGGTCCGCCTAGGATCGATACAGAAACCGCTCCGTTCGCGTAGAAACGAAAGCCTCTCCTCCTCTCTGCCCCGTGCCGAATACTCGGAACAAAAGTACTCGCCGGGGCCCTGCGTCAGGGGTTGAAAGGATAGTCGCGACCCTCGCGTAAAACGGCGAATTAATTTCCAAGCGGCAGACGAGGATCTTTGTTTTTCACTGCCAGTCGATTAACGCTTTATCCGCCGTTTTGCGCTTGGTCCACCCTCGTCGTCAAGGTTTCCACCTCGTCCGGTGTTTGGAGAATTTGGATCAAGGACAATTTTCGAATTTAGCGATATAGGTCTTCGAGATTAGGTTATACGGCCGAATCGGGGTCCGAATGTTCCGATGTCATTTGTCATGGGATGTTTGTACGTTGTCGATGAGGTTGAGTGTCTTGTTTTCTTTCCATTTGCGTCGTGATTCATTAAAAGTCCCATTCTTCGAATAAACCTTCGCCGATTTGCGCTTTACCTGAATCAGGGATTTAGCGAAACATCAGGGATTGGAATACACGAACTGAGCTTCGAACTCAACATCCTGGACTCTCGCCTCGCTCTGCTCGACTAATTATTTCATCCTCGAACCAATCTCTCGGTTGAAATAGCCATCGGGTGAAACACGGGACCAGCGTATATCGGTGGACGCGGGCCGAATGTCGTCTTGGAACGACTCTGGCGTCCGGCGCCCGGCGCCGATCCCGATTTTCGGATATTAGCCGCGTACACCGGCGGTTAACGAGCNGAGCCGATAAAACACCGCCAGCGGCCGTAACAATGACGTTTATCGCAACGGCGATTATCGGCGATAATTTATTACGGGTCGATACGGTGCAACTGTGCGTCGTCGATATTTTATTTCCCCGCGGAGATTGCGATCGACGGAGCCGGTTACGCGACCGGAGAACCCGCCGGAGATTAGCCAAAGTATAGGGGTAGAGGTTCTCGCGAGAGAAGGGAAAAACTCTCTCTCTCTCTCTCTCTTCGTTCCTCTGTGAATTTCAATCGCTCGGAGGGGTGTGCCGGTGTTCGGAGCCGAAGGGGGTAGGAAACGAGTTAAATCAAGCGGAGCACGAACCGGTAGAGGATGCACCGATTGTTACGGTAATCCAGCTTCTGGAATACGCATTATGATGCGGGTAACAGTGTAACGCAATACTGTTACACCGTGGCTGCAATTTGCAATTCATCGCCGGCCGCGCTCCGCGTATAACAATGCGGCCGCGAGCCGAGCGAGCGCGTAAGCAGCGGCCGACGCCTTTTCAGCCGAGCGTCGCGTGTCCGGTCCACTCCTCTCTCGGTCCTCCTTCCCTTCCTCGACGCCTACGTCCAAGCTCTTCGCCCTTTTTCCGACCGACGCCGCCGCCGCTTTTCGTGCAGCCGCGGATCGGGAATTCGGAGCGTCTCGCGGGACGCGGGCCGGTGCGGCCCGACTGGCCCCTTCCGTACACCATCTGGCAGTAATTAACGATAAAGGGTGTAGGCTGCACGGACGGCAGGGAACGATCGTGCAGAGACGCGACTGGGTTCGTTATTCGTACACAAGCAATAAATATTTAGACACTTGCCGCGGATATATTTTTCTTTTTATCTGATCTGACAAATGACATGAATTACACTCGATGTTTTATCGGGTATCTTGCGTATGTGTAAGTCGAATGATCATTCGTGCGTAGGATGTGAAATAAAATAGTCACTTTCTCGGACGAAGTATGGAATTTCGTCGAAATTCGTAATAAGTTTCTGCAATATTCTTGTTTCTTCCTAAGTATACGATTCGCTATTGAAATCTGAGTTTCGCTATCATGGGTGACTATAGTCATCGACCACTAACATAGTACCAGAAATTGAGACAAGTGCTATCGTTCTGCTTAGCTTTCTTCGCAAAGAGTTGCAAACGGTATCGCGATGGTTGGTTTCTTCTTTCTTTTCTTTTCCAAATGAATCCCGATGCTAAGGACTTCGTTCGCGTAATGCTCCTCCATCTTTAACACGGCGTTTCGCTCCTCGATGAGGGTCACCATAGCGGAAGGCTTAAGTTAAGGGTTAACGATTAATCGATACGATGAAATTCAGTTCCTAATAGTATCAAATCCAAACCTTGCTCTTCGTATTTATAATCCAAGCGTCGTTACAACGGGAGAGAAATTCATCGACAATTCCTCAAATTTTTAGCAAATTAACCGAGTATTTCGTATGCACAAAATCGTAACGCGACTAAGCGTTCAAGCCGTGTCCTAAACGACATGATTCTCGACAGCTACTCGCTTGGAGGAGCTAGGCGCGCGCGAGCGTAAGTCTGTGAACCGGTACTGATCCTAACCAGGCTCGTGACGTTGGAACTAAATTTGCATCGTTCCCGCTTCCTGTCGGCGCGTGTTTCATTGACGAACCTCGTCGCGCCGTCTGGATTTCTCGCAATAAGGAGCGAAGAATGCAGCCGGGCACATGCGGTACAGTTAATCGATATCTCGAACGGTCTCCGTGCGATCTCCTCGACGCGATTCTTCCGCGAGAGTCCAGCTGTCCTCCTCGAGGAACGATCTTGCCCGCGGATCGGCCGGCGATCAAAGGATCACGTTGGTTTTTGACGCGCTGCGTCAAAACATCGCGGCGCAAGCCCACGGGTAAAGGTAATCAGCGTCGGGATCGATCCCGGCTGCTCATTAGGCTTAATCAGTCTGCATCGATGCTGCCAACTGTTGGCTGCGCGACACGACGGCTATCGTCCCGTAACTGTACCTACGGCGAACTCCGACGCGTCCCATCCGACGCACACACGCTCGCCTTGAACCTGCTTTACCGACCGACAGATTATTAAGCATATGCATTGTCCATTAGCCAGGCCCGTGGCATCGCTGGCCATCGGCCATGCATCACGGCTGGCTGGCATTATGGGCATACGCGACGCATTGTCAGGATTGCGCGCCGCCCCCGACGAAAAACGACGGGACGTCGCGGCGCATGGTCGAATCCGAGACAGCCCTGGACACCGGACGTCCTCGTACCTTGGATTTATCGCGTTCCCCGGTGTTACGCGAGCATCGCCTATAGGCTGTCCGCTTTCGTTTCGCTAGTAGCACCTCGCTAAAGTTCCGTCGTTCTTGCAAAATGATCGGAGGTTCGTTAAACCGGGGACGTATCGCGTGCGTCGAGAGAGTTCCTCGATTGCTGAGGTCGAGTTCGAAATCTGCTACTTTGAGCCCGGCCATCGGGGAATGCGCCCAAGTGGCTCTGGCCGCTTTGATCGATTTGCAACGGAGGCATTCCACTTATGAGCGGCTAGCAGTTCGCGTCTCTTTGCCAGACGACAGAGACACGAAGATTGGAATGGTTCGCGAGAATTCTTCTCGAGTAGGAGGATCGTTATTTTTTTCACGGTTAATCGACTCGGGTTTAAAGCAGATGAGAGAGTAAGCAGGCATTTTCGATCAGAGCAGAGGAGAGTCTGAGCCCAGGCAGTTTCGGTTGGGTGCAGCAGCGTAACCTTAGTTTAGACCGAGCGTGGCCCAGGTTTAATATACTCGGGGTGGGCCGGGACCCGGTGTAGCACCGGTCTAATGTGTCTCGTATACACCGGCAGAGCCTAGACCCTAGCAGGCTAGCACCGAAATGCCTCGACGTATTTTATCTGGCCCCGGTTCCGGTAGTCCTTAGACGGCGTTACACGGGTTTCGCGTATTATAGTTATCGTAAACCACAGGCCGTAACACGGTCTATTCCCGCCAGCTGTACTCGTGTACCCCGAAATAAACCACCGATTTAAATATAAAACGATCCAGCCGCGCAATCGCTTCCGATCATCGGGCCCCTCTCGCGCGTTTTACGAGTTTTCAAAAATCCCCGCGTTGCCGCGAGAGGGGAATCGTCTTAATGGATCGTTGGACGAAATATTACGACGCTTTAAACGACCCGTTTATACCCGTCGGCTGATATACGATCACCGAGACTCGTTTTATCCCCCCCGGATCACGATATTAGCCGTTTAACACACTTTCGGCGCGATTCCAGGATGCACATCCATGGCCAACCGAAATATCTCCAACCCGCCTGTTGTCCGTTGTCTTTATCTATCGCGCTTTCAGCGTAACAAGACCTTGGGCCGCGGTGTAGGTGTGAACACAACGGCGTTAATTAAAAATAACGCGGTACTCGCAGCGTTTCTAGAAATGAACAAAAGTCGCCGCGGACGTTCTCGCGTGGGCAGACCCGTGTACGTGACTCCGAATGGAAGACGCCGAGGGCGTACCTCGGGCCAGCTCGGATAAGGCGCCTTCACCGGGCCCCAAGTTCCCCCGAAATCCCGCTGTTGCACGGAGCTGTTAGCGCGCGGATATTAACTCGACGCGGCGACTTTCCGAACCCGAGAGCAAATAATCGCGGCCGAGCAGGCGATGAAAGTCGAAACGAGACGTTGCCTCGGCACAAACGCGTTGTCTCGGTTTTAGAGTCTCGAAGCTTCCGGTTTTCGAGAGTATCGGGGAGGATTCGAACGAGGATTCGACGAAGAGGCGGCGATAGACTCGAGGTATTAAAATATCATTAAAACAATCATCATCATCATTAAAACAATCGACGGAGTTGCACGAATTCGTTTTTACAGGATTCTCGAGCGACTTAAAGGAGTTTTACTTTTGGCTCGCGAATAAATTCGCAGGATAGGAGATAATGGAAATGAAACGCGAATTTCTTTGTCGCTCTGTCGATGCGAACGCGAAACGAGGCGGAATTTTAACGATTCGCGCGTGTGGAAGGATCGGTTGGGAAAATCGCGTGACACCGGTCCGAAATCTAGGAACGCGAGGTCCTGACACTGGAATAGGCGGTTAGGTTGCGTTCTGTGAGAGGAAACGACGCGATAACGGGAAATTCTGCAGCAGACGGGCGAACTCGACGTAGGACCGTGCGTTGGTAGTAGTCGGTAGTGGTCGGTTCACGGGGAGGCGAGTGGCGTCGCGTCGGGGTGCCGACGCCGACGTCGACGTCGGGGGACGGGGGCTCGCAGGCCCGGATCCACGTCGTCGCGGCGGAAACGCGGAGCTCCGCGAGCCCCGCAGGCTCCAACGCGAAATTCGATTTGCACCTCTCGCTCGATGAGCGCATTCATCGACCAGTTGCCTCGCAAATTCTCTTTTTCCTTTCGATACCTTCTTATTTTATAGGCTCATCCTAGCCCCCGATCCTTCCTATCCACTTCCTGCGTCAGAGTAGTCCTACGCGTTGAATTTAACGAGCGATGTACTCGAAACAACGACGAGAAATATAGGAAAAAGGAATTTTAGGGATCGCATTGGTAAAATTGGAAATTATCGCAATGCACTTATGGCGAATCGCTGACATGTTTCGAAAATTTCCCACCCGGGAAAGAAACAGAAGAAAAATGGGCTAGGATCGTGTGTGGGTTAGGTTTAAATTGGGTTATATTTGGCCTTTGGTGACGTGTAATATTAGTCTTTGCGGTCCAAGTTGTATTCGATGCTTTATCTCGATTTATTTGAAACAATGACGAAAGATGTAAGAGAAAGGAATTTTAGGGATTGGTAGTTGCGATATGTTTATGGCGAATCGTCGAAATATCGCACAAGTGGCGTGTAATATTAGTCTTTGCGGTCCAAGTAGTATTTGGAGCTTTATCTCGATGTGTACGCCTACTAGGAAACACCGCGCGAAATATCGATTCTATTTTCGCATTACGAGAAATTCCTACATAACTCACTAGCGCCACCGCGGTCCATATCTACGATGAACGTATTTAGCGTGTGCTAAATATATAGCAGTATACTATCGAATTATTCTCTAATTCTATCCAATTTTTGCGAAATTTAAGCGTTCGAGTATTTTCCGGTACGATCGTGAATTATCGAGAAAAATTTGGATTTCGCTGTACCGTGGCAATGGCGTATGGGACATGGGTGAAACAGAGGGTGGAACGGAGGAGAGACGACACGCTCCTCGATTCATTGGCCACGTCGATCATGGGGGTACGCGTGTCGCGACGAAATCGCGTTAGAGCACGATAAAGCGAAATTAAAGGTCCAACGAGAGGCCGGTTAATTGAACGATGGATATAATTGCTCGTAATTACTGGACCATCAACGTCCAGCGATTTGGAGGTTTTTCGCGGCGAGCCGGTCGGTGTGCCAGTGATTTTGCCATTGAGTGTAGCACTCAGACTTTTCGCGATGTTAGAAGATTCGCAGAAATAAATTAACCGCTTGTGAACGTAGAATGACTCGTTAATGACTCGTCAATGACGTCGACTCATTCCCGTAATCACGATCCATCGCAAGTTACCCAAATAAAGAGAGTTAACCTATCACCTTCGGACATAAAAAATTATTCTCCATTATCCCGAAGATCTTGCATCTTCTCCTCACCCAAACTTTCGAAATTTCGTCAAAATTCTCAGAACCAAAGCGTGGAGAGGGTGAAACCGCGTTCGGTCAATAGGCTACGGCGGAATTAGGGAGCTAACGTTGCCGGCGAACGGGGCCCATTCAATGTTTGTTACTGTATTACAAGACAATTTCCTTCCGACGGCCGTACACAGAGCCTGAGATCCGGTAGCCCGATAATCGCAGGTGCATAATGCGCCTAATTGGTAATTAAAGGTCTCGCCAGTAGCGTATACACCGCGCGTCCCGCCCACCCTCTGCGTCTCTCTCGCTCTGCGCCGGCAGATCATGAAGCGTCATGCAAACCTAATATCCAGGGTATTACACGATGTACACACCGCGTCTGTCGGGCCCGATTGAGACCCTGTTCGGCTGATTGTTGGAGAGAACGGAGGGCAACGGTGAACGGCAATTAAATGGCCGGCTGGGCCGGGCCAGCGGTTCCGAGTCGTTCCTTCGAAATCTGTAATTAATCCGTGAGTATAATGATACGGGGATAGGGGAGGATGTTTTTGCCATTCAGCCTGTGCTCCCTCGATCGCTCCGCGTCCTCTCTCGTTGTTCCCGGCTAATCGAAGGCGAGGATTGAAACCGGCCGAGGGATTTTTTTCCTTTTTTTTTCGTCCCCGGTGTTGATAGAGAATAGACGGAGTTTCTCGGATTTATGGGATCGTTACCTCGGAATGGCGAGGTGGGTCGGCTCTGGTCTTGTTTAATTCCACGCGTTTGCTGAGTCGAGCTTCACGCTGGGTAATCAGGCCGGTGATAGATGGCTGGCTTTTCGGAGAGTTACCTTTCGCCGCGAGAAGGTGTTCCTTTTTATCGTTATCGCGTCGTTTATAGGATAGACGCCATATTTCGACTAATTACAGAGACACGCGGTCGCTAATCGGACCCCGTTTTACCGCTGACGGATTTCGAAGATTTGTTAGATCGTTCTTTCATGACGCTTTTGATTTGGCGTATCTGAACTAATCGTAGAACCGTGGAGTCGTGAATCGAATTCGGTTTCACTGCTGACAGATTTGAATAATTTATTAAATTCCTATTTCAGAATATCGAGGTAGATAGAATTCTCCTTCTATACATAGCGATTTTAATTCGATATCTCTTTCGTAAATTTAAATATTAGATAAAATTAGACTCGGTTTAATTACTTCACGATTTGAATACCAAGATCATCGAATCTATTTTCCCCACAAAAATTTTCTTTCTTTCTCCGTTTCTTATTCTTTTTTTTTTTAAATTCGGAGGGAAACGGAAAAATCGCACGGTTTATCGCGCAGAAAGGATAATCAGGGTTGATATTACCAAATCGGAGTCGGTTGCCGTGCAATGTCAATCGCAGGACGTCGCAGGGACGACGTAACCACGGTGGCGTACGAGCTATGTGACTGGCTGCGTTCCAAAAATTGCCGATACACGCGTGGTAAGCAACTCTGGAGGCCGAGGTACAGGGGTGTCGTTGGCTGGTTGGGACGGGCATAAATTCCCAGGCCCGTTTGCTCGGCTCGGCTCGGCGCCCGCTGTTTGCCCGGCCTCTCCCTCTCACGGTTAATTCTCGTTCCAGGCATCCACTGTATCGAATATTGTTCCAGCTATTATCGCAATGAACGCTATGGATCGGAAGTGCAAGCGATTCACCGTGATCACCACCATCGTCTCTCTCCCGGCTCGATTTTCCGCGTCGACGTGTTCCGCCCCCGTTCGCCAACCCCGAAAAATCCAAAACCGATTTTCCGAAACCTCCGCCGATCTAATTCGATTCCCGATCAATCCGTTCGGAGAAACTCGAGTTACGCGCTGGTATAATTTGCGTGGTTACACGCCGTAGGTTTCCGTTTGTTCTACAGGGTGTCCCGTTTCGGTTTAAATCGCTTTCATCGACGTTGTTACTATCGACAAAGACTTTGCCGAGTGTTGCAATTTCTCGGAATCGAAACACCACGAGGTTTAGAAGCGTATTCTTACGGAAATAGGAACAAAGAACGTAGGTGTCTCTGTTACTCGAGGTTTACGACGATTCGAGAAAACAGGAAGCCTTTTGCTAAAACCTCGACCCCTCGTCGCGAAGGTCCTCGAGAGCCAAAATCCGCCGGTGACCTGGCACGTCTAGCACGCCTATGGTTTATTCCGATAGTCGTTGAAATTAGAATACATAAAAGTTCGCTCGCACCGAGGGAAGTCCGCTGTGTAAGTAACCCTGCCGTAGTTTACGGGGTTACGCCTAATCCTGGAATAACAAAAGGGTACTCGTACTCGAGGAAGATCCGCGTCTAAAAACCTCTTAGTTTCTATGAAACCGGCGGTTTTTACGATTCCGGGCTATTATCCTTGGCCATTGTTCCACCGTGGAACGGCGCATTAACTCGTCAACTAACTCTGTTAACAAGCAGCACTCGTAGAACGTAAGGATCAATTAACGTTATTCGAGGGTCGCGCTCGCCACTCCCATAAGACTTTGGTACTAATCGAACAGAGGCTGAACGGTCCTCTCGATTGGCCCTCGCGCGATACACCTTGGCACCGAGCTCTCTCTCTCTCTCTCCTCTCGGTCGTAGGTAGCCTTGCCGGTTGTTTTCGAGCAACAGCCGGGACTTAATTAAGACCGTTTAGCCGGTTTTAATCCGGCTGGCAGCCGGCGTATAATGGTTGCCAGCTCGCCGCGGAAGGGTTAATCTTTTATTAGCCGGAAAGTGACGTTTCCCTTTTTTCCCCGGAGAAGGTTGCACTCCTGCCGAAAGACGGCAGAGAACGCCCGGCTCCTCGCGCGATCATCGCGAGCCATTCACGCCCGTATTTGCACGCGCGCGCGCGGGTCCTGTCCGTTCCCATCCCGCTTTCTATCCCCCTAATTTCTCCTACCACCCTTTGTTTCACTGTCGCGGCCTGTTAATTCGCTATTTACACGCGCGCCCATTAATTCAGCCGCCGCTAGGCGTTTAATATCGTTCCGAAGGTAATCCGCGGGTTATTAAAAAAGCAGCAGTCGAGGAAGCTAAAATTCAGGCATTAAAACCGGAACCCCGGCTCGGCCGGGCCGCTCCGGCTCGCTTCGGCCTCTCTCTGTCCCTTGGAAATAAAAATCCCGCGAATAAGCGTTCATTTGCATGTACGTGCGAGCGAATAAACAGCCGAGGCCCTTCGCGGCCGTGTATTTCCGAGCGTAGGCGGCCCCTGTGAGCAAGTCTGCGCGGATTCGTGTCGCTCTTCCTTTTCTGGGCTAGCCCGGCTCCAAATTAATTCATTCGACGCTTTATACTCGCGCCGTTCGTAGGAACGCGCGACGGAGGCGTGATTTTTCACGAGCTCCTCGCGCGGGCTCCTCCGAAGCGTTTCCAGGCGTTTCCACGCGCTTCGAGGCGTCGCGATCGAGTGCCCTCGAGGAATCGGAGAATCTTCGCGGTCGGTCAGTTCGCCGGAAGAGGAACGGACGCGCGTGAATATTCGGGGAACGTCTGTTTGCTTTCACCTCGACCGACGGGTCTGGTTGACCCGGGTGTAGACCGGGCACGGGACGATAACTCGGGACTCTAGGCGTCGAGACGGCGAAGTCGTTGCGAGCTTTAGGGGCGTCTGGGTACAGGCTAATTGCTACCAGAGATTTATACACGTTCGAACGTGTCCTTTGGAAACGATTCTGCGTTTCGTCAGCCACTCTCCTCGCCCATAAATCCACCTCTGTATCCAGAAAGCCTGTAGCCATCCTCGCTGGTCCTTCTCCGAAAAAACCCGGCTCTCGAAATTTATTAACCGAACCTCCGCTTTTCGAACTTTCCACGGAGCCACGGTCTAACTTTCCCAGCGATTAAAATTCACCCCCGACGACCCGGCCAGGGCCGTAGCTTCTGCGTTTAGTCCCCGAGGGTTTCTCGCGTTTTTCGGGCACCCCGTATGCGATCCAACAGCCGAGGTTGTAATAACGACACGGGTCACGATGCAGCAGTCCAGTCTGGATGGTAATGCGTGTATAAATCAGAGCGATATCAGAGCGGCGGCTTGTTTCACGTGCGCCAACCGAGATGCATTGCACCCATGGCGGGCGGCGCAGGGTGGCAGGGTTGCGGCCGCGGCTGTTTATGGTCGCTGAAGTGAGGAAACCGTGGCCTGGTCAAGCCCAGGCTCCGAGCCTTCGACCACCGACCGGCGTTCAACCTTAATTGAAACCTACGTTCAATTAGACCCGTCTTAACGACCGGCGGCCGTGCCGCGACCGCCTCGTCGACACGCTGTAAAGCTGAATTTTAACGCGTCTCCGCGTACACGCGCGAACTTGCCACGCTTATGGGCCTATCGGCTTCTCAAACTTTTCACCTGTCAACTCCTTATGGTCGCATCTTTCGTTTTCATCCGGTCGAGCTGCACTTAATTTTTTATCTTCTCGCGCAAACTTCGATCGCGCTCTGTGTCGATAATTTCTCGACGATGACAGCGAAAATTTTGATTTATTAGGCACAACGCGCTACTATAGTAGCTTTCGAGGATAGCATCATGTTGGACGGTGCGATACTATAATGACTTTCGTGGATATCACGATTTTCGACGATATACACATTTTTTGCTTTATTTCTCATTTGTTTCGTCTGAACCGCATTAGTTTAGATTATTCATTTAGAACTCTATTCCACTCTATTCCAAATCGTAGTGGAAATCGTCATGAAAGTTTTTGTGCTATTCGCGGTTAGCGTTGACATTAGTTACTTGCTGTTGGTCACCACGAATCTAACAAGACACAAGTATCCTTCCTTCTTTGGCAATTGATCAATTTCTCCCGAAATGTTTTCCGAGAATTACAAAATTACCCGGATATTCAGAAGCCATTGCGTATTTCGGAGACGAGCGGGTGTATACGCGCGTCCGCGTATATTTTCATATTTCACGGAACGAAACGAGCCGTTGTTGTTCTTCCGCGGTGTTTAATCTCCTCCATAGACGTACGCGCAATAAATACACGGAGAAACGGCACTCTTTCAGCCGGCGGTGCCGTTAAACGTCACCGGCGGTTGTCAAAGTCCCATTCGAAACTCGGTTACGGAACGCGGCGCCGGACGGTTTAAAGCGCCTAGCGTGGAATTTGTGGAAACGACGTCGCGGCGCGGAGCGTTCCGCGGAACACACGCCGGTTTTCACCGCGATATCCGCGTGACGTAAGCACGAGGTCACGAATGCGAGCGACGTTGATAGCTGCTGTTCCCTTGCTTCCCGGGAACCCGGTCTTTTCGGGCATCGGCCACGTTCCGCGGACCTTTTCGGGCATTCCTGGAAACCGTCTGCTTCTCCCATCTCGCGCCAACGTTTCGACGTCTTCTCCACCCGGAACTCGAGGAAGCATCGTCGAATTATTAACTCGCGCGCGTCGGAATTCCGCGACAAACGCGGCGTCGTGATCGTATTCGGTTTAACCCATTAACTGGCATGAAAATTTAGCGCGTCTTGCCCTGGGTGCCACGGTTTTATTTTACAGAAAACACGAAGTTACGATCCAATAATTTTAATAGTTTTAATAATAATTTTAATAATAAAAATCGATAATTAATATGTACTCTACGCTATATACATTTTTCATTCATCTTTTCTGTTAGTTTCTAACTCAAATAGCCATTTGTAGGCAATCTAAACTAAGCACCCACTAACGAGATATGTCGTAGCTGACAGCTTTGGTACAGACCCTTACTACGAGATATCTCGCTGTTGACAGTCAATGGGTTAAGGATTTTCGCGAATTCGGGATACAAGCTGGTTACGAGGTCGCTTCTTTTCTCGAGACGCGTTGCGTAATTTTTCGCACGCCGGCTTTCACCGAATTCGCGTGTTCCGGCAAGGACTCGCGAATATTCGCGAAATTCCCGCATACGAGATCGAATCCGCGTTATTCGTGGAAATCGAAGACGATTTTTTCAATTTTCCACCGGATATAATCGACCACTTGTTAGTCGTCGAAACGTCAATATTACGTTGGCAAATATTTCGCGTACGGTTGGTAATAATTAAAACATTCGGGAAAAGTGAAAATCGTGATTTTTCGTCGGCAAACATCCACGCGGATTTGGCGAAAGGGCAAAAAAGCAACCGTGTGTTTTCGATAACCGTAAACGCGAAGAGTCTACGTCGATTATCGAAACCGTTCGACGTCCGGTATTCGCGAAATCGTTCGATTTCCCGCGAATCTGGCCTATCTTGAATCACCGTCATTCGTCGAAGCGTATTTTCGTCGTCGCGGTGCCCGCACCCTGCGCCCCGAAAAATTCTTGGCCGTTTCGCGAACCCACACGGTTCCCCGGAAATTCGGGACGCCAGCTGCGGTGAGATTCCGCGAATTTTCGCCGTCGATAATCCCGGCGCGACGGGCAAAGTCGAGAGCGTGCCTGACCAGCGACCATTGTCAAGCCCTAATTGAAGCGTACATTCAATTAGACGCGCCTTAACGACCGTCGACACACCTGTAGAGCATGCATCCCTCGCTGTATAGCCGTTATCAATCACGATCGCAATCAGGGATCCGTTTTTGCCTTCCTAGAACACGCTGGCCGGCCGACGCGCGCGCGCGCACCACGCCGGATCGACGCGATTATCGTAAATCATACCCCTCCCGATTTTTCCCGGCTGTTTCGCGGCTTAATGGAAATTGCGAGTCCTCCGCGTTAGGCCAGTCGATAGACCCGACGATGTACATTAATTCCGATGGCCACTCGCGATGGCTACTCTTGGCATTCTCCGATGGTCGAGGAACTTTCGTTGGTCCAGCTGGTTGCCGAAGACCGGCGTCTGTTCGATATTTCATCTTGCTCTCCCAAAACTTTTCTTTGATTTCCTTTCATCCTCATGTGGTTAGCTGAGGGTGGTAGGACGTTTCTTTGCGGGTGTTTTATGATTCGTTTCCAGGTGTCCGAATACGGATTTACTGTTCGCGAGTTCAAGGGAAAACATTCTTAATATCTGGCTACAGACACGGACGACGTGTTTCTGATATTTTGGAATTTTTTAATATAAAACGATTGCTACACGAGATTATGATGAGATTCAGGATCAGTCAGATTCACAAATGCGAACTGGAACATTTAGTGCATGAGTTTACATATTCTCCAGAATCCTTAAAATCCGCGGTCGCATTTCTTATAACGATCTTCGTTAAAAACGGTGTGAATAACGGATAAGAAAATGTCCAGAGACTATCCGAATTCCCTCGCCTCGAATACCGTATTTCTCACGATGCACTTCCTCGGTTTTCACCTTCTCGCGGTAACATCGATGCACCGCGAAATTCCTGGATAACGACGGATGTCGCCGGGCCGTTTAACGACGTCGAAAGCGCCGTTTCCGTATCGAAATCGGATTGTGAGAAAGAGGAGAAGGAGAGGGGCGAGCGTGGATGTGTCGCGTTATTAGTGCTGGCCGGGGATTTGCATAAACGCACGTTGCCCGGGAACAGGTTTTACGCTAATTCGCGCTAAGGATACGTTATCGGAATCGGTTCGATTGACGGCCGCTACGTGTAACTAAAGTGGCGGTCTTGCGCCCCCGGACACTTTCCGCGCCCGTCGTTCCGCTCGCTGTTTATGCCAAACAAACCGGCCTGCTTGAATTAATTTAATCGACGATCGAGATTGCACGGAACGGCCGGAGGGAGGAAGACGCTCCGAGAGACCGGCGTCCTTCTCCCATCCCATGCTTTTTCGGCAATTTCCCTTTTCGATCCACCGATCCTCTCCGAGCCCGTTCCCCTTTTTTGCGCAGCTTTTGCGTCCGCTTAATGCGTACTTTCGCACGTACCTACTTCGTAGTAGATTCGCGTTTCTTTTTTTTTTTTCTTTTTTTTCTTTTATTTTTCTTCTTTTTCTTCGGGTTTGTTACAGGTGTGATACTTTTTTTCCCCGCGTCGTTTCAGATTGATTTCATTTTTTTGCCCTCTTTTCTAGCGAAACCGGGTCGGCGAATATTCTGTCCTTGTTGAGGTTTTTCCCCTTTTTTTTTTTTTTCACAGCTTTTATGACACGGTGTATGGTTTTTTCTGTCTCCTTTTATTGCGAACTTTTTTCCCTCGTTTTTGAGTCGGAATTATTCCATACAAATTGCTTTTCCTTTTTGGCGATGGTATTCGAGCGTTTTTGCTCGGAATGAATACCGATTCTTTGCAGCGTTTTGAAAGAATCCGTAGAATCCAGACCAGAGTCGAAATGTTAAAGGAATCTCTCTTTTCATCAATTATTTCTGAAAAAATCAAAGTTTGGATTCCAATTTTAAACTTGACCACTGTTCAGATCTTTCTCTATCTCAGAAACTCGAGAAAATCAATTGTGAAAAATTAACAACCAACCAATATCTCGTAGAATTTTCGAAATCCATATTTTACGCGAATTTTTGCCCCAAAATCGATCATCTTCCCTCTTCCACGCGTGTATATCATTTCTACATCCCCCGAATCGTCCTGTACCTATAACAAAAATTTCGGTCGACGAAATTTTCCCCTCGGAACAACCCCGAAGAAATTGGACGCAAGGAGAGCGGTCCGAAAAATCTGTGGTCCGCCGTGTCGACTCTAATGCCGGTTGGGCAAAAACGAGATCCACGGCGAGGCAGGTAAGGCTTGCACGTGTGTGCACCGGGACAAAAGTAGAAACGGGTGAAAAGGGAGGGAAGAGGGAGGGAGGAAGGGAACAGGAAGAAGGCTACAGGGAGTTAGAGCGAGAGAGGGATCGCGACGAGAGGAAGCAGGAGCGCGGCATCTTCGAGAGACGTTCTCGTCGCGGTTGTACTTCCGGCTGTTGACCCGGTTCTCGGGGTTTCAGGATCGGCCAGTTCTTTCAGGGCCTTTTATCTCTCGCCTTATTATTATTTGCATCCTGCGCCGGGTACGCGGACACAACCTCGTTCGTTTCTTCGAAAGTCTCGTTTCCGTGGCTGCGGTCGCCGCGCCGGAAACACCGGATAGCCGATCTTCGGGGCACCGGCAGGGAATCCTCCCTTTCTCGATTTCCATTGTTCGATGCTTCTCCTCGATCCTCGTGACTGGATCTCGTAACCTCGATCATGGGGCAGTTGCCAGGATTTTCTCGGGGAGGATTATTGCCGGCTCTGAGAATTCGCTTCGGGGATAATTTCCTATCGGGTTCTTTGCTTCTTTCTCCTGCAAATCGCGTTGAAATATATTTGTTTCCCTTGTTTCCACGTTTTAGAACGTAATCGCGAGTTAATATTACATCGATCGGTCGCACGATTGAAAATATCTGCCGCGATGGTTTAATTCTTATGGAGATTGACGAAAAACTTGATTTATAACTCGAGTGTTTGAAAAATATAGAGAGTTATTGGTATTCTTCTATTCTATGGTTAAAAATAGTAAAAGACAGGTTCTTTGCTTCTTTTTCTCTCAAATCGTGATGGAATATTTTTATTCCCCTTGTTCGCGTTTTCTAGAACGTAATTGAGAGTTAATATTACATCGATCGGTCGCACGATTGAAAGTATCTGCCGCGATGGTTTAATTCTTATGGAGATTGACGAAAAACTCGATTTACGAGCGGTTTGAAAAATATAGGTTACTTGGTATTCTTCAATTTTACGATTAAAAATAGTAAAAGTCAGGTCTCTTTCTTCCTGACAACAGTCTCCGGAATTTTTCCTCGCGTCAACTGGAACGGGACACCGGGAACACAACGGAAAGTCGAAAGTGAGGAACGACGCGATGTTTCTTCGGCAAAAGTCCGATATTTCACCGGCTATCGACAGTTTCCGACCGCGGTACAACTTTATTATACCATTAAAGCCGCGAATATTTGAGAAATAAATTTCCCGGGCGTAATATATACGCGATTTAAGAAACGCGATACGATGGAGGCCCGAGATTAATCGCGATCAGGAAAACGATCCTTCTCTTGCGTCGGTTTCGACGCTCGGATGATCATCGATTTTCCCTGGGAAACGACACTGACCCGAATGTTCTCTTGGTGAAATCGTCTTGCGGGCCGTCACGCGTCGCCGTCGGCGATTTCCCGGGGAAATTCGCGGGAAGGGAACGGTGGTTTCCGGCGACGCGGCTGGTCGCTGCTGAGGGCGCGTTTGGATGTTTATTGGCCGGGACTGGAATCGATTCAGTGAGATCCGGCCGGATTACGCCTCGGCCCGTGCCGCCTCTTCCATGGAAATTTATTCCGTGATTTTAATAAAATATTTCGGGTCACCGGGGTCCGCGATAAGCCTCTCTGGCCGCTTTAAACGGCCGAGCCAGCTGCCGGTCGAACTGTTCGACCCTGGCGTCGAACCCTCTTTCGTTAAGTCTCGAATAATTGCCCGCGAGAGATCGTATCCGAGTCTCTCTGCTCTCGGAAAGTATAATTCGCGCTGCTGTTTTATGGATTCGCCGAAAATTTCGAGCGGATCCGCGGCTGTGCGGGATCGGTTTCGAAACGCGGCGTGGAGAATTTCCGCGGTTCGTTATCGGGATAATTTCGCGAAAGGTGTTACACGAGGGAACAACTGTCGGATTTATCGATCGACCGTGTAATGACTTACGACGAACAGAAGGCCTGTTATCCAACGGCAATTACCTCCGAGTACCCATCGTTTTACCGAACGGCAGATAAAGCGACCGACAGATGTGCCCTAGATTCGAGGGTGAGGGCCCCGTCGCGTTAAGATTTCCACCGAAATTGACTCGGCCGAACCGCGCCGAAAATTCGGCGGAAGGGAGAGGGGAAAAACGCATCGGTGCGTAGAGCCACCACCCCTCGTAAATAATTCTGCCTGTTCGGTCATAAAACAACTTCAGCGTCGCGAAATTATTTTCGCCGACGAGAGTTACAAAGTGGCCCAAAAGCGATTCGTGTCCCGAGACACGCGGCTCTCCATTCCGGGTTTCAAATGTAATTTATATCCGGCCTCGACGGTCGTTGTGTGTGCTCGACGGGCAAAAAATGAAAAAAAAAAAAGAGAAAAAAGAAGGGAAAGGGGAAAAAAGGAAGGAAGGAAAAGACAAAAATGGGGGAAGGAAAATAAATAAACGAAAAAAAGGAGAGAAAGAAGAGACGAGGGGAGTGGTAGGAGCCGATGGTGAAGCCTTATGTCGCGGTTGGTCCAGAGAGAACCAGGGCTGGTTCCTCGTCGTTGGGTGCCACTCGAAATTACCCCCTCGATTCTGGCCGACACAAAAGCTCCTCGCATGGACCGGGCTGCACCTCCGAATATCCGATCTCACCAGCGAGAAACTCTTTGTACACAGAGGTCAGAGGCCTGTCTGCGCGTACGCGCGTGCACGCGTATTTACATGCGAGAATAAGGGAGAGAAACGGGCCTGCGCGCGCTCTCTCTCTCTCGCTCTCTCGGATGAATTATGGCGACGGCAGGGAGCTCGAATCATCGGGGTGTGGAACCACGCCGAGGGAGCAACTGTTCACGAGGGAACCTGGATCAACGTTTAATTCGACTGGCCTGCGTGCAATTTTTTCCCCGATTTTGCTGCGCGAATTTTACTCACGCGCGGGGTAAAAAGTTAGGAAGCGAAATACACTATTGCCAAAGATATGAACCGAGCCAATTCAATTCAAAGGCAAATGCGAGATTTTGGAAGAGCGTAAGTTTGAGAAAAATACGTTCCAAATTTTACGCGAGATTTATCCCAATCCTTTTCCTCACGATCGCGAAGCAGGAATCTTAGAGAAGCGACAACAGCTCTCTGCTCTGTTCTCTCCCATCGGGAAAATGGGAAGATAAAGGAAACCACGGACACACCATGGTCCACCCTATTCGAAATTCCGCAAAACTCGAAAACCTCGGCCAGATTCGTCACCTTCTCGCGATATATTGCGTTTATGGCCTACCCGGTTCGAAATCTCGCGAAACTCGAAAATCTCGGATAATATTCGTCGTCTTCTCGCGCAATTCCGCGTCTGGAGCGAGACGCTGTCTGGGTCGGCGCGTGACTGGGCCTCGGAGAAAGAGAAAAAGCGAGGAGCGGAGGTGGCGCAACGAGTCCCATCGAAAGTGTCCGCACAGGAAGCGACGAGCTCCCTCGACGGCGAAAGTGTTTGCTCATTGGAAAGGGAAGCGTTTTTCCAAGTGGCGCGGGGGTATAAAAGCCGCGAGATCAAAGCGGAGTCGGTGGAGCGATACGGCGGCGCACAATGGACGGGTACGCGGCCTCTCCCCGCCAAGGTTCCTCGATTATCGAGGAAATAGCGAAAGCTGTTTATCGCTGTCACCGCGCACTTGGCGCTCGATGAAAGCGCGAGGCGCGCGTGCACGCCCGGCTGAACCCGCGCGAATCCTATTCCTCTCTGTTTCAGCTCGGTTCTCTCGCCTCTCTTTATCCCGAAACGATAAATCCAGCCGCCCGTGGGAAAATCCTGCGCGAGCCCTCCGCCGATACTTATCTCGCGCCGATCCCGACGCTTTTCAATGGCCACGCCGCGGATCTACCGGGCTGACGAGCGTTTCGCTCCTCGATCCACCGAGTAACGACTCCACCTGTCCCGAGCTTGTCGAGTCGTCGCGCTGTCTCGCGTCTTTATCCCGCGTGTCGTCTCGGTGCGCGCGACGCAAGGGGACCTGACGCTTCGCGATCTTCCATCGGATATGATTTCTCGCGAGTTGTGCTTCCAGGTGGAAGTGATGATGTAGACATCGGAAAATTCGCAAGGTGTAGTTCAGTCCTTTCGCGACTAGCACGGATTATAATCGGTGTCCAAAGAGTACTGTTTCGTGGTTAGAATCGATCGTATATGGTGGGGTTAAATTCTTCGAGCGGATATAATTTCTCGCGAGTTGTGTCTCGAGGTTGAAGGAGACACCTTAATATGGTGATATAGACATCGGAAAATTTGCAAGATGTTCAACTCTTTCGCGACTAGCGTTGGTTATAGTCGATGTTCAAAGAGTAATGTTACTGTTGATAATGGGGTTAAAACAACGTATTACAAGCGCACTGCTTAGTTATCAATTTGTCCCAAGGCGTAGCATAGGGTATATTGCGTTTTAACGATGTTACTGGTCCTCTTTACACTCCCATTTACTAGTATCACAGGAAATTAACGACGAGATTGGTATTCATTTCGTCAAGATCATCATCGCGAATACATCGGGTTAATCAGTTCCTGAAAATTTCCCCATTTCGATGCGAGAATTCCAACGTGTCAATTACTCGTCGGAATTTATCAGTTTACCTCGACGGTGTTACAAACCGAACGAAGGTCGATGGTGGAATAAAAAAGCGTGAAAATGCAGGAAGCTTGGAACTGGCCGTAGCAACGGGATTCGATTGGATTGGCGCGAGTCGCAGCTGTTGTTTTCTCGAAACGCGAGCACGAATACCGAGGCAGCTCGATCTCGTAACGGCGTTAATCTTCTTTCGCTGGTATTAATTTATCGCCGGACAAAGGCCGCGGATTACAAGCGGCGGCTTACGCGACCCGCCGGGAAAACATCGGGATTCCGTGCCGATGGTCCGCGGGAAAGATCGCGCTTCTTTTCCTCTCGAGGCCCTCGCCAGGCCGAATCTCCCGCGCCCGATGCTTTTCAAGTGCCCTGCTATTTATATCTGGCACGCGCAATTCCTTAGTGAGATATTACATTGAATTTCCTGCCCCGCAGCTGCGATATACGCGGGTGCAGCCCGTTTGTCCACGTGACGCGACTCCTTTTTTCACCGCAGGCCCAACCAAAGAACCGCCACTCACCCGTTCGTTCAACCCGTCACAGTCCAGTTTCGGGAGCTTTCCGAGGGTTTGATCGAAGCTTCGCGGTAATACCAGGAGCCTCCTCGTGATTCTCTGTCTCTGGGTCTCTGAAATTTAGGTGATCGGTGCGAGATTCGTGGTAATTTCAAAGCTTCTAAATCAGCGATTACAAATAAATGGGGACGAATAAGATAAAATAGAAGTCTCTCTGTACATTTGGTTCTAACGTTTACTAGATCTTTTTCTCGTTTATTTTTACGCTTCGCAAATTAATCGATAGAATCATATTAGGATCCGCGTCGTGATGATACTCTAGATCTCCAATATTTAGGTGATTGGTGCGAAATTCGTGGTAATTTTAAAGCTCTACGGTCACGGTAAAGATCCAAACGTGGATTCAAAATTTTTAATAAACGAGCTATATATTGGTTGTATAAATGAAGAGGAATAGGATAAAGCCGAAGTCTCTGTACACCTGGTTCTAGCGCTTATTAGATTTTCTCTCGTTTATTTTCACACTTCGTAAATTAATTGGCAGAGTTATACCAGGATTCGCCGTGTACCGTCTCTGGATTTTCGAGATCCAGGTGATCGGTGCGAGATTTGCTATAATTTTAAAGCTCCTAAATCAGTGATTATAAATAAATGGGGAAGAATAAGATAAAACCGAAGTCTCTGTACACCTGGTTCTAACGCTTACTGGATCTTTTTCTCGTTTATTTTCACACTTTGCAAATTACTCGACAATTTCATCGACAAATTACGTACCACGTAATACGAAATCGATCTCCAAAGTAACCCTGGAATTGGGATCGAAGAAAATGATTCGGGTTCGGAATTTTCGGGTACCCGTGAAATATCGGTATAGAGAGCTCTCGATTTTATTGTATTTTCCCTCGACTTTAAAGATTCGACTCGGTGTCGAGCCTCCCGAGGGACATCGAGAAACCCGGTTGTAAATCAATAGTCCCAGCGACAAGAGGAAGTGCCGCGTTAATATTTGAGAATATCTCTTATCGAGTCGAAGTTCCGTCCCACAAAACTCGGGCAATCGAAGATAACGCGATACTCGTCCACCCTCGAGCAGAACAGACAAACCCAACCCCGTATCACTGGAAACACCTCGGAGGGCCTTTCGATATCCGTCCAACGATTCTTCTCCCTCGCTCCAGTCCCCTATCGATCTCGGGAATTCCCAAACCCTGCGAAACGACCACCACTCTCGTGGAAAAGATGGCGGACTCGAGAGGTTATCCCATCGAGAGTCGACGCGTCTCGCGACTTTGAATTTCGGCAGTCGAAATCTCGACTCTCGTCTCGCGAGAGGGTAGCCGGATCGCGACGAGGAAATCGCGAGCACGCGTGCAGCGGGGTCCCGATGCATTATGGAGAGGCTTGCAACATTCATCCCGCTGGCTGAGCAGAAATTCCCTCGTTTTAGGGGAAAACGCGCGTGCTCGGGTACCGGTCCCGCGTTCCCCGGTTTTTCCATTGGAATTATTTAGAGGCGACGAGGGTTCCGGCGGTGGGTTATCGGTCGCGACTGAATGGCTCGGCTAATCGAGTGTTGATTCTCGCTACGATTGTGCTACGCGGATGAATGGGCCTCTTTCTGCGATCTGCAGCGGCTTTGTGCGCGAAGAAAATGTTGTCTTTCCTAGCTGGATTTTCGCGATTCGATTCTTCTTACGATTTCTTTTCCTTTCCCTCTTCGTTCATTCTATTATAGTTCGTTCTTGTCGTCTCGTTCGCGTTTGTCTACTGTCACCGATAAAACGAGTCTTTCTCCTTCTTTCATTCCAGAATTATCAGAATCGGAAGACTCGTTTCGGATACTTCACAGCGTTTGATCGTATATTTGACAGTAGACAAGAAGTAAATCTACCAAACTTGGAAATTAATTGACATATATTGCCACGGATGAATTTCATTTGATTCGTGGGACGATGGTTGAGAGGAACTTTAAAATTGCGAATTGAATTATTCCGGAAATTCCAGCTCGGAGAGGATTTCGCAAAGTATAGGGAAGCGGCCGTGACTGGAACGGGAAAGTCGAATCTTCTTTACCGAATACACAGCTAAAATGGTGTGGCGTTTTGCGGTAGGTCGACTTGGCGCCGTTAGTAACGCGTTTAGCGCGAATCGCACGGCGAGGAGGAGTGAGAATCTCTCGTCGATTCGTTTCAATAATCCACGAAATATCGCGGAGTTCCTTTCGATCGGGACTTTCATCGGGTTACCGACATTTACTCGCGGAATTAAAGGATTTGCACACGTTTCTTTCCTCCCTCTAATTTTCGCTATTCATCGAGCATGCCGGATCGATGGTGCTCGCTTTCACCCACCTTTTCCAATTAGGCGCCCGGTTCGATCGGCGTTAAACAGCTCGTACAACCGTGTAGACAGTCTTCGCGAATTATCTCGTAAATTACACGGGATAATAATTTCGCAAACTTCTCTCGATTATTTTATTCCTTTTACGAGTCTCCAATTTCGTCCGATTACTTTTATTCAAATTGCGTCACGAAATTTTATCGTACGATTCAGAAAATGGAGCGTTGAACGAAGATACGTAGAACGAAACTGTTTATGTAGTTTACGAAAATATTTTTCGGGTGATTTGGTATCTCTGAGAAGCGGATAGGGAGAAATGGTTAAATGGAGGATGATCGAGGGATGGGAGTAGGGGTTGATCGAGGTTCGAAGGATGACTGGTGGCGGAAGACGTAAAAATAATAACGAGGAGGTGGCTGTTCCACCGAGCTTCCTCCTTTTCCCGCCCTTTCTCCTTTCTCCTGGCAGCCACTCGGCCGGACTACTAATAGGGAGCCTCTTAATAAGCGAGAGCACTTGCTCGCGCGACTCGATGTAATTTCTAATGAAGTCTGCCCGTTTTCATCGCGCAGAAAGGGCCGAGGAAGGAAAGAAAGCGGGCCCGAAGAAAGGGGAGAGGGTGCGAATGCCGGTAAATAATAATCCCGTTGCTCTAATTGCCACTCGAAACCGCTCGAATCGGCACCTGCGCCCGAAATTCCTGCTCCCTCTTCCTTTTCCTTTTCGTCCGCGTTCTCCCCGCAAGCAGGAGTCTCATTAGGAACGGGAAAAATGGTAAAAGAGCAATCCGACTCGCGTTTTTTCGCGATTCCTTCCCGCTAACCATATTCCGCGTGATTATCTCCTCGCCATAGTTGATTTCGCCGCAGAAAATTCGAGTGCCGCGCCGAGCAGCCTGAAAATGGACACTCTATTCTCAATTTCATGTTTCGATGCGGAACCTTGAAATTAGCGATTCTCCTACGAGAACAGCAGAAATATTTCATTATCTTAACTAATCCTCTATTTGCCCGTAACTTTCCAATCTTTATCTCACGGAACGAGGGAAAAATGGAAAGTCGAAAGTTAATTCGCGAAGTTAGCATATTATTTTCGTTACTCCGCTAGCTTCTACTTCTTCGAGATCTTCAAATTCGATTCTCTTACCGGAGAAACGGGAGAAGTTCTGCAGGGAGAAGTTTTATCCTCCAAGAGACAGGAGAAATGGAAAATCGCAAGTCTCCAAATTCAGCAATCGAATCTTTTTTCGCAAGAATAAGCGCGAAAATGTTATTTCAAACTTTTCGTCGGAGCGTCTATCGCTGGATAAAAAGTAGCGCCCTCGAAAGCACATCCTTTACTCGTTCCGAGAATAGAAGTGGAGATTAGACGATACATACCAGAGATAGTTAAATCGTGTTACGACAGGGGCGATATATCGTCTATCATAGCTAGTCAAGAGCCATAACATCCTCCGCTAAAATAGTCTTTCCTCTAAATATCGATTAATTAAACCCTCTCTCGCTTTAACGAACCCATTGGATCACCGATCTATGCAACTATCCTCTATCTATCCATTCGTTTCGAAACCCGGATACGCGCCACGGTTCTTTCGCGAATTTCGAGCGGAGAGAAACAAAAGGAGAGCAGGCAGCGAAATAAAGCAAAAAATTTGCATACTTCACGCGTTTCAGCATACCAGACGCGCGTCGTATCCGCGAATTTCCGAGCGGTGCATCGCGGTTCGCTGCATTGTTTCCGGAAAATCGCGGCCCAAGGCCGGCCTTCGGCGCGGTTGCGCCACGCCGCGCGGAATCCGCTTGCCTCGCCACGATTACGCGGCCGGTATCATTACGATTCACCGTCCGAAGACGACACGTGCGCGTTTTTACGGCGGTGTCGCGATCGGCAGGTGACTCACCGCGGCGGAGTACTTAGAATTTCATTTGTTGCCCGGCGCATGTGTACCCCGCGGCGGTTTCCATTAAAAACCGTCGGATCAAAAGCTGGGCGGGGAATCGCCTGGCGACGCGTCTCGAAAAGACCCGCGGCGCGCGGTCGTAAGCGTTTTACGGCGTTTTATAAGGCGCAACAAAGAGCCACGCGGCGCAAGAAGCACGCCGGCTCTCTTATTACGCGAGAACAATCGCTTCTTACGCGGGTAATAATAAGTCGCCTGTTTCTGCACACGCGAAAACCCGTTCGCCGGCGTTACGCGTCGGAAGAACTGTCCGGGGAGGGAAAGAGGAGAGAAAAAAAAAAGGAAAAACGGAATAATGGCCACGCGATGTTCGATGCTCGATCGCGAAAAGCGGTCTGCATCACGTCCGCAGGGACGGGTTTGCAGCCCTCTCCAATCGATACCTGCCGCTTTGTGCTCTCCCGTCTCTCTTTCCGTGTCCGTACTCTCTACCTGTGTGTTTGCGAGCAAAAAATTTTATCATAGTCTACTCGTTAATCCGGTCGCAACACGCGGGATTCGCGCGTTTGAAAAAGGAACCGGCGCGAAAACAAGTTTCGTACCTTCGAGAGAATCGCGCGGTTTAACCAAATACCAAACGCAAACGTATATCCCCGCGTCTTTTCTACACGCGTTAAACACATCGATAAAGACGTAGCGAGAAATTTTGGAAACGATAGAAATTTTACATCTCGCGATTCACGTTTCAGAAACTTGGTTCGCGAATTAATTGACCGATGGGCGACGCGTTCTCGGATAAAACGAATATCACAAGGAGCGGAGGGAAAATTTCGAAACCCTGGTATCCCGGAGGTTCTAGTATCCCATGGAAGGTGTACTGGCTGCGTTGGAGGGGACCTACCCCTAGGGGCCCGCGTCCGGCCGGGACATTAAAACCACGGAACACGTGGAACGGAGATAGGCAGGAATCACGGAGTCTCGAATTACCGGCAGCGTATCAGCGTAGGTTACACCTCGGGCCCGGCCTTACCTGAGCAGCGTTACCACGAAACTGGTCCCCGGTGTAAGCGGAGAAAAGAGGGCCCCAGAGGGGGCGGGGAGGAGCACCTGGCAGCCGGGCACAGGTAGCAAGCTGGCCTTTTGTCGTCCTCCGGGCCCTCCCACGTTCCACCGGCCACGGAAACTTCTTCCTTTCGGCCCGATCGCGTTCTTTGTGCCACGGCACGCAGGACGATGAACAGCTGGTGAAAACAGGACCTTCTAGCCGACGATGGCCAGCTGCCGCCTGCATCCTGGCGCCCCGTGCACCACCGCCTCATTGTCCGCGATACGCTCCTGTATCCAAGAAAGGAAATCCTTTCGACGAAGTACAGTTTGCTCAGCTAACGAACGACGACAGATTATCCTGTCGTAACTTTCCCGACGTTTTATCCGTCTTTCGTTTGCCTCGGGACTTTGACGGTTGGTTAGGTGGTTCCACGGTGCCTGGTTTTAGGGTACAGATTGTTTCGGATAATCGTTGCGAAGATGGAGTAGCGAAGGTCGAGTGAAATAAATTTGGAAACGTTTAGTAGGTATTAGAATTGGATAACGAAATAACTCGGGGCAACGAGTATCAAAGTTTTACTGTCGTACCTAGACCTTAGGGTCTAATTCACATGGGCCCCATGGACGGTATGAATTTAGGAAATCGCGAAGGTGGGAGTAGCGAAGAGTTCTTTTGACGAATTGGGATATATTTGGAAACGATTAGTTTGTATTAGAATTATATGACGAAATAATTCAGGACGAGTGTCCTTTAAAGTTTTACGCGTGGTACCTACCCCTAGGGTTTAATCCACACGGTCCCCATGGGCAGTACGAATTTAGAAAATCACTTGGTCTAAGAAAGTCTCACGCGAAGCCAACTGATCTACTCTGTTTCTATCTATTTGAACCAAAGATCGCTTTATTCTTACGACGACGCAATTATTTTTCTCTCAGAAAAAGGAGGCTATAGTCCGCAGCGTGATATTATCCAATCGAATAGTCCCGAGATGATTTCGGACAGGATTTATGCGGAGAGTTTTTCGGAACGAACTGCGATTGTTTCGCGATCGTTCATAAATCCCGAGAGGTTCGTGAAATCGGTTGTTCGCTCGCCGCAAATGGCACCGCATCAGCGAATCGGTTCTCACGTGCGAATTCCTTTCATTCGTTGGAATCGTTTCGCCGTGGCGTCGAGGCGCTCACTTTGATTCCCGTGTCACCGATCTTTCTTCCGTCTAATTGGCCCTGTTTGCGCAAAAATCCGGCCGATACGTCGGGTCACGCGTGTAATCGAAAGCGAGAAATTCGCCTGGGTGTCTTGGCTCAGCTTTGATAGCTCGCGCCGCCGTCAATCTTCTCCTTCTCGATTAAAAGCTACTCCTCGCGATCGAGAAAGGAACGCGATTTTCGTCGTGGCCGACGATTAACGCGTCACTCGTTGTTCCATCTGGTTACACCGGACTTTGGACCAGAGTGCGAGAGAGAGAGGGAGAGAGAAAGAGAAAGAAACCTTACGGACGAGTAAACAGGTGAAATCGAAGGCGAGATCGAGCTAGATCCGTCTGGAAGGAGAAAACGATTCGCGAGTTTGGCGTGGGATCTCTATGGAAAAACTCAGAAAGAATCCTTCCTTTCCTATGCATGTACACGGAAATTTTGGATCCAGGAGTTCGCGATGGATCAGAGAATACAAATCACTCTGTCCTTCGTTAGGCGAAATTTTATTTCGCGAAAAGCAGACATTTGCGATAACGAAAGGCGATATCTCCGCGGATCTCGGTCGATTTTTCCGCCTATGCGGCGATAAGATTAGAGCCCGTAGGCCCAAGTTCAAGGCCGGTTAAACCGTCGGGCGAGAATAAATGGCGCAACGACGGATCGGAAGATCGCGAGGAGAACTATCCGGAGGAGAAAACGCAACCGGTAAGCAGAATGGAATAGAGTGGAACCGGCGCGGAGATAGGATTAATCCGACTCGTTAGCGGGGCGAAAAGCAGAGAGAGGTCCGAGGATCTTGGCTCCCCGGGCGAGAGGCCGCGTTCAGACCCCTGCCGAGACTATTCCGCGATGCGCTGTACATTACGGTATGGAAATGAAGCCCGTGTGCCGGGGCAACCCCTGTAAAATGGCGATGTCGACCCTCCTTTCGCGTCGCGGCGCCTCGTCCACCCTCCGCCCGACACAGACGCGGCTGAAATTAGTTATCGACGCGAGTCCCGAGTCTTCTTAGCCTTCGATCCGCTTCGGAACAGCTGCGTGTCCGGGAATCCAATGCAAATCACTCCCGGATGTGTCCGCTTTCTTTCTTTCGATCCTCGCGAAGGATTCTTCCCGATGAGATTAACCGGGAGGAGCGTTCTTCGCGACGAAGTCAGCCTACCGACGAACAGGATCAGGCCCTAGCTGCTAAGTGACAACCAAACGACCGGCTAATGCCTCCTCGGATCCCCTCGTAAATCCGAAATTTGCTAAACACGGATCACGCTAGACGCGGTTTACTCGAGTCTCCGAGCGCGTCCTCTCCTAATCTCGTGATACGCTAAGCCAGACCAGCCGGTTACACTAGATTAGGCTATATTAGCCAGGTAAACCTGGCCCGCGATGAATCCCAATCGTGCCTAATTCCGACTTATCATCGTTAAAACGCTCGGACTTGGCTTCTCGCTAGTCTAGGGGTCACGCGGATGATCGGTCGAAGAAAGTTTCCGTTGGACCGGTCCGGTAGGATTTCCAGAGGAATTTCTGCGGTTATCTTCTGGTCTCAGGACAACGCATCGAAAGGTCGTTTATCTTGGCCGGCTGGCCGTGTTCGAGGCTTATCAGTGATACGGCTAAGCCTCTCGCCACGTGTGCCGAGGCGCGTCGATGAGTCAGAGACCCGCTTCCTACCCTCGCCGACTCGCTTTTCTTCGACCTGTTTCTCATTTTTCCGCGCCGGCCCCGCGGCCGATCGATGTTACGCGTCTCTCGCTTCGTGACCAACTTTCCTCTCGCCGCCCAGGCTTCTACGTTCGCGCGACGCTCGGCTTTCCTCGAAACCGATTGCAGGATTCGTGCCCGGGAAATTTAGAGGATGACCGTTTAGCGTTAGGTAACGAGAGGGAAGGATAAAACGAGAGTTACACCGCGTTACGCGATCGACGAGTTATCCCGGGGCATGAATCGCTGCTGCGAGATCCACCGAACGCGAGTTCCATCCATGCATTACGCGCAGGATCCGTTTTGCATAGGCCCCGCTAGACGCATGCTCTACACCGGCATCTGCTAGGCGTGAGTTATTTTAGACGCGGAATTCCCTATGCATAGATTATACCGGCTATAAATTATTCCTCCCGTAGGATTGCCGGCCATGCCGAGCGCGTCAGCTTAGCCCTGGCGGGCAGGTTACTCGCCACGAGCGAGCGACCAGCGTCGCGAGTGTACCGGAGAGTCATCGAGCGGACCCGCGCGCAGGATATCGATCGATCGATCGATCGATCGACCGATCGCCAGACGAAACGGCTTCATCCGGCAGGCCTGCCTATAGGCCGTATTCATCGCGGCGACCGCACGTTGATCAATCGTTTCTTCCAACGCCAGGCGTCCTTTGAATATCCGATTAATCCACGTGGGAAAGTCGCGGCGGAAAATCGACCGATCCGCTCGAATCACGGCTAATCACGAGCGGAGCAGGTGTGTAGCTGGCAGCTGATCGTAACGGTACGAGGTTCAGGGTCAATTACTGGACAATGTTCGCGTGAGCCGGCCTCGCCGAGACGCGGAATCACGCCGCCGCCGCCGCGGCGTACAGCGCCGGTGAACCGACGCCACGGAGAATATTAGCCCTGGGTGGGGCTGCATCATCCTCCTTGATATTCCTGCCTCGCCTCCGCCGTCCTCTCCTTAACGATCCTGCTAATGACCGTTTCCGATCGTGTACCGTTCCCGAAACACCGGTCGCCTTCTCTCCGAATTAAACCACAGGCTCGCTCCTTCGATACCGTTCGTTCCGACGAAAAATTGATTTCAACCTGTTAAACGCACCGAGTAAACGCACTCACGCGTAAACTCTCCGTTTGCCTTCGGATAATTCAATTTCTTCCAGCGATTCTTTACGGTTACGTTCGCGTTGTTTTGTATTTCTATACTTTCTCGGATAGGCTAGGTTTAATGGGTTATACTCGGATTTCAGACGGAAGAATAGCTTAGAATTTTTTATTTTTGTCTATTCTCAGGTGTGTAACGTTTATCCTTGTAATTTCTGGATCGAAACGTAGATACGTATAGTAATAGGCAGGGATATAATCGTATAACTTGTAGAAATTCTTTTTAATTCCAAACTACGGAATTAAACAGCTATGGTTTATTCCAATATTTAATCGAGATTCTTTCGTTTGTCTCCGGTTGTTTTTCGAGATCCTTTGGGTACAATAAATCGTCGAGTTTTATTAATCTCATCGTCAGTTCTCACGAGTTCTCAATCCTATTCCTCTATTTCGTCGAAATTGCGCTTGCGTATAGCATTAATATACACGTTCCCGTTATTTCTATTAATTTTCCGTCGCGCAATTTAGTCTTGCGTATTCAATTCTCGTTGTTGTCTCTCCTTCCCGAATATTCATCTGGAACGAGAGAGCTAGGCACGAAGCGAAGAATCGGAACTCGCGTCGAAGCGGTATCGCGGCATTTTTCCAATCAAAATGAAATATATCTAGGCCCTTTCGCGTCCCGGCTAATTTACTCAAAGCTCCATCTGCCCTATTAGTCTCCTTCCGAACCTGTGTACCGGCGATCTTGATGAAGGTAGGCTCACGTGAGCCCTGATGGATCGCGTCGTCGGATATAATTCCTCCTCCGGCTCGAATATGAAACTTCTCCCCGTGGAACCGTCGGCGCGATATTTCTCGCGGCATTACGGCGCCCTGCACGCACCGGAAGCGCCGATAAGCTCGATGGAAACCGCGCCGAATAAACGGGACGAGCGTCGCGCACGCGCCGGGATAAACGCGCTCGTTTCTCCGAGAAACGTCTCACCGTCGTCGCCATTCCGATCTTCCATCAACGTGCCGTACGTATCGGGGTCCTAATGCCCGACAGGTCGTAACGCGTGACTTTGATCGCTCGCAAAAGCTTCACAGGTACTCTTTGGCACGCGCTGGTACGCTCCGCTTCCGCGAACGTAGCGCGACGGCACGTCGAAGCCGAAGCCGAAACCGAATTTATAGCCGGTGAAAACGGTGGCGCGAGGATGGAAATGGCAGGTCGGACGTGTCTCGCTTTTATTCGGAAGGCGAACGCGGCGAGCGGTGATTTCTTGGAAGTCGAAATTCCGGTTCGCGGCGTCGGCTCCCTCGGCACCGCGCCGAGCGGAGGAGCTATCAATCCCAGAATCCGGGGAAATACCGGACGAAGATCGCTCAGAGCGATGCCTCCGACAAAAGCCAACGGAGGTTCCGTAATTAAAATCCGAGGAATTCGTTACGTCATTTTTCCTGAATCGCTGGTCCGCGAGTGCCTCGCGATCTTCGAGGAAAACAGACAGCGTCCCTAATCGCGGAGTTGCGACGCAACGATGAATTTCTGCGAGATAATTGGTCGGTAATAGAAGTGACTCAGGCTTTCTCGTCAGCGAGGCTGAACTCGAGCCGAATCCGCGCACTGGTATCGTCTGGAGACGATCCGCGAGTCGCGCGGAGTGCGAAAGGTCGCAGGGAATCGAGCGGATTTCGCCTTTTCACCGCGTCCGCCGCGAGAGGGGAGCCGTAAAAGTCGGCAGACCGTGCGTGGTGACCTGGACATAGGTTGAATGAGCCAAACCAGTACTCGGTGGGCTCCGATTGGCGGCTATTTCGGAACTTTCAGGCCGCTCAAGTGTGCCGTGCTCCTCTCGGAGCGGCTACCACCACGGTGCCCACATTCCCGCTCTTCTTCCTTCGCTGGAACGCGCCTCGCCCGTGAGAAACTTACAACTTCTCTCTAGTCCGCACCATCCGGGTCCCGCCTGCGTTTATTCCGCTTCACCTGCGCGTAGCTCCTCGACTAAGGCTCCTCGAATAGGTCCCTCGAATAGGTTGGGCCCCGTTCCATTCGCCAGGATGTGGGTTCCCGCTATATCTGAAAACCTGAGCTACGCAGAGGGATGCAGTCGAATGTAAACCTCGAGCGTCTGAAATTCGGCGTTTTGATAATCGAAAGAGTCGAAGGGTATATTCCAAAGCGAATTTTAGAGAAGATAAATAACTAGTAAACGTGAGGCTTGTCGAATAGGACCCTCGATTAGGTTGGGCCCCATTCCATTCGCCAGGGTGCGGATTGCCGCTATATCTGAAAACGCGAGCTAAACAGAGGGACGTAGATGAATGCAGAGCTCGGTGATTTGGTATTCTGCGTCTGGTAATCGAAAGAGTCGAAGAGTGTATTCCAATGCGAATTTCAGAGACGATAAATATCTAATAAATGATATTTATCCAGCGTCGTAAAATTATCGCGAAACTGGACTTGGACGATGTATCGCAGAGGGGAATAGGTTTTCTTTGCAGGTCGAGCTGGACGATTAGAACGGCGAAGGTAGCTCGCGAGCTTTCATATTAGGCGGCGATTATTTAAGGCGCGGGTCGCGCTAAGCGTAGGTTATGCAGACGTGGGTCACTTTGAGCTCAGACCCCTTGATAAACGATACATTTTGCTAATCTCCCGCCATGGCTGGCGTAAGTCATGCCCGGCGTAAGTTACGTGAAACGTAGATGGGGGAGTTCTGATATATTTCGCGTCACTCGTACGCGTCCCGTGCCGAGCTTATCTGAAATTAACTTTCCCAAAGGATTTTAATCGTTCGCCTTCTTTCCGCGGTTTTATCCCCTTTTCCTTTTTTCTCCCCTTTTCCATCCCCTTTTCCCGATCCGCGATTAATCTCGGCGCGGAGGTCGATGTTTCTCGTGCTTTTAATACCGATTAACGGAGGAACGATTAAACCCCCCGATGACGGGGTTAAGGCGTCGGAGAAAAGCCGGGTAGCGTGAATAGGAGAAGGATTGGAATGGAATTAAATAATCGCGGCGATGTAACGGCGATCCGTGGATTCCCGAGGAAGCTTGTTAATAAATCAAGGCAGCCCGGAGCCTCGTAAAACTGCCCTACTGACCCGGCAATCCTTCGGCTCCGCTGAACCACGTTGGAAAATAGTTCGCCGGTAAATCAAGAATCTATTTCTCGCGGAAAATTGCCACACGGCGAGCAGTAAATTCCGTGGCAGCTCGATAAACTAAGTACTCCCCCGGCTTAACGAATCCCAACTTTATAAATCCTTCGGGAACTTCCTTTGAAAAGGGTGCAACGTCTGAATCTGTTTCCAACCGAGTCTGCCTAACTTTCTCCATACCCAGACACCCCGAAATCTGACACACCGAAGAACAACGCAACGAAGCGACGTTCTAAAGAATACCCGATCTTTCTCGCGTCCGAATATTCTTCGAATTATCATCGAACCTAAGATTCGTCGCGTATTCGACGCGACGCTGTAGGAACGCTGAAACGCTGGAACGCTCGCCGCGTCACCGCGAATTTCCTCGCGAAACTTTCGCAATTTCGCCTGTGATTACGGCAAACTGCCTAGCCCGTTGTTTCGCTCGCTTCGATCGCTTCTATCGCCTGGCGAAGACACGCGAGATAGAGACGATACGATCGTCGCTCGAGTTCCCGATTCAGCGACATTTTTACTTCGACCGCGAGATAACGCGTGTCTCGGTATGTCGCTCGATTCTCTCTCCTATTCTCTCTCCTCTCTCCCTCTCTCATCCCGGTATCGCGGACCGACTCGCGATCGTTATCCACGTGTGCGCGTAAACATCGGAATTTGATTTAAAGCTCGGACAGGGAGTTTTGGAAAATAAAGAAACGAGATTAGCTTCTTTCATTTCTCTCTCCCGGTCCTCTCTCCTCTCTCTCCCGCCATTCATCCTCTGTTCCCGATGCGAGATCGGCAGTCACTTTCAAACGTGTGTGACCGTTTTTCGCCGGCCGATGCGTGGATTCGCGCACGCTACTCCGGTCCCTTTGAAAATCCGCGGAAATTTAAATATAGCGGCGTGTAAAAAAAGAAGACAGGGAAACCTGTCGATAGTTCCGGGGATATTGATGGAAAAAATAGAATGGCGGAATGCTGGCTCGTTCCTTCGCCTGCTTTGTCGCGCGGACGCCACCGCCTCTCTCTCTGTTTTCTCTCTCTCTCTTTTTTCCGCGTAGAGATGTCGAGTCGATAAGTCGATTTCCACGAATCGGGGGATTTTCGAGTGGTAAATAGGTTTGGAAGTTGGATAATCGCGCGAAATGGAACGGGAAACGCGGCGCGGCGTCGAAGACAATTTATACCCGCGACTTTTACCTGGAAATCCGACTAGAAAGTAAATGAAAGATAAAACGGGGACAAATCGCGACGCTATTGGCCCGGTGGATAAGCGATATCGGCGTTTTAAGCGCGAGATAATACCCGTTTCCTTTAAACTCGAGCACTTTCCTCGAACCACACGCGTCGATCCACGATTTTTCCCTGTTTTTCGACTCGCGTCAACCTCAAAAGTCTCCCGTCTCTTATCCGATTTCGCGATTTCGATCTTCAACCGCGAATTTCAGCGTAGCAGGAAGCGTGGCGGAGCCCGAAAGCGGCCAGGGAAAAAATGTCATATCGAATCAAGAACTTTCATCGTCGTGCGCCGAGCGTACTTTCATCACGTACCAGCCGCTGCGTTCTTTTAATCCAACCGTCAGAAGCCCGGAGATTTAATGAAATTCCTTAAAAGCAACGCGACCGGCAGCAGAATCATTCGAGGTCGTCGTCCCGATTTCTCGGCCGATCGCTGAAAGCAGAACGAAGTTGACCAAAAAAAAAGGCGAAGAAGAGGGGAAAAAAGGAAAAGACGGAGAAGAAAATGCGAAAGAAACGTAGAGAGAGAGAGAAAGAGGGAAAAGAAGAGAGAAAAAAGGGGACAGACCCCGTTAACGGAATTGCTAACCCATTTCCGCGGCTGAAAAAGGCGCGGGAACCGAATTTCTGGCGAAGGAAGCTGCTCGATATCGATTTATAATCGCGTGGAAAGGCAACGGGAGAAGTTTGTCCGGTGTCGGCTGGATGAATATTTATGGTCGCCGGCGAGAGACACGGATACACGGTGCACCGGTGGAAAAGAGAGCTCGCGAGAACCGGAAGAATGGCCTCGATACATCGATGTTAATAGCCCGGTGAAAAAGTCCGGAGTTTCTATTCGAACTCGGAAAACGTGGCCGTCCTCGGGACGGTGGAAATTCTGGAATTTCCGCCGCGAGGATCCGGACGATCCTGCTGGTTTCGCTCGCGTCCTCGCGGTTAATCGCGGCCGGACAAATGATCCGTAATAAAACTACCGTTGTAACAACGTCGGCCGGGAATGGCCGTCTAAATTATATCGTTACTCGTCGGAGCAGCACGCGTCGAATCGTTTGCTGCTCCTCTTTCGCCTATCGTCGAACGGTACAGAAGGCTAGCCGGGTAATAATCGCTCGAGCCACATCTCGCGGAGGGTAAATGGAATTAATAACAACTGGCCGGCGATAAAGGAAGGAAAAGGATGTCGGGTGTTGATCGCGGCAGCTGGTGCACGCGCCTGCGAAGGCGGCGTCGGCGTCGGCGGAAGGAGCGACACGCGAGGCATCGATCACAGGCAAAGTTCAAACACGCGAGCTCCGGGCCCCGGCCGAACGGTGGAAAAATTGAAAACGCGTTAGCCCGAGAATTCCGCTCTTATCGGAATTTCCGCCCCAGTTGCCGCGAACAAACTTCGAAATTCGAACGATCCGAACGGACGCGTGTCTCTGGCGTCGCGTGGCGCGCCGCGATACGCGCCGCGACCATCGATCCGACCTCTCATCGCATCGTGATTCCGATCTATCCGTTGTTTCCGCTCTTTCTATTAAGGGTACCCTCGATGGAGACGCGAATCCGTCTTCGCAGATTCGCGAACAGCCAGAGAAACGATCTGGAGCACCAGGACGCGTGTCCTTTCGGAAATGTCAGCGACGAGATCGGGTTTATATCTGCAGTCGTGGAAAATAGGGTAAATACGCGTGTTTTATTCACTCCGGCCGAGACGCGGATGTGTGTCAAGGCTAGCGTGTCTGAGATCTTCATCTTCCCGGCGATTATCTGCCCAGCGGTGTTCGGTTTTCGCTTCGGTTCGAGCTGACGCGAGGATCCGATTGGCTGTATCTCGACAGCTCCTCCGCGGATAGGAAAAATAGGACACCTGAATTTTCCTTATCGATCAGCACACCCGGGTCTATGTCAAGGCTAGTCAGGGAATCTCGGTGTAACAGCTAGGCGAGAGAATCGAGCGATCTAAACGGTCAACTGGTCTGCGCGTCGAATGGCATCGTCCGATCTTCTCGGTTCTAAGCGGCCGTCGATTAAACCCGGAGAATTCTCAAAGAAAGCTTTTGGTGCAGTCGCGGAGGCACTTGCCGCAAAGCTGCAGCTCGCAGGAACGAATAATCCTTATCGGTGGAACGACTGGCAAAGAGACCCGGCGCTCTCTGCGCCATTCATAGCTCAACGTCCGCCGACGCGGCCCTTATTCCCGTACACGTTTTCCCTCTTGGTCGTCGGGCATGGTCGTCCATTTTGATCTGCCTCTGGAGCGTCGTTACGCGGTCGATAGGTTCGAGTGCAGCCGTGTCCGGAAGCCGCGTCAGTGGAATCGAACCGGGGTTTCCGCGTGTACGCGTCGCTGCCGATCGATCGCGATAAGAAAGCCGCTCGGGGGTGCAGATTTCGCCGAGACGCGGCTGAGGGAGAGAGAGAGAGAAAGAGAGAGAGATAGATAGACAGGGTCGTGCACGATCGAGCGGAGAAAGGCGGACGAGAAGGAAACGGGAGAACGGACCCTTTCACCGACAAAATGGCCGAGAAGCTGCCGAGTTTCAGTTTCATTTCGAGAGGACGCCGCCCCATCGACCCGTCTGGACTCTCGCCGGCCTTTCGTTTGTCGCCACCCGTCGCCCCCAGACTAGGCTTCCGATTGTTACGGGGGTGTTGCGTCTCGGGAAAGCCTTTCTTTCCCATCGATAAGGGATCGAACCGTCGATCTATCGTCGTTCGTCACGAATCCTCGAAACACGCGGTCTTCCGCGTCGCGAGGGGTGTGGCTGTCGAGATTAGGGGTTGCGGATAGTCTGACGCGTTGCTTTGACGGAAACTGATTGATTCGATAGTCCATACGGTGGTTGAATTATTTAGAAAAGGTACTTATTCGAAAGGAGACGGTATTCAAACGGAATCTCAGGGAATTCGAGAATCAGGTGCACTAGAGATGAGAAAAACGAAGAAAACGAAAGCGATACGTCGTGGAATTAGATTTCTCGCGAAAATCTTCGGGAACTAATGAGACACGTGTTTTACGATCCTCCGCGAAGGTACCATAAACGGATCGAAGGTACCATCGAATCGTATTCGGACGTTTACGTTGGAAGAAATATCGAGTTGTTCGGAGAGTCATTTCGTTTGTTTTTTTTTCTTTTTTCTTCGTGCGGTTGAAGTGTGAAGTTAACCGTGCAAAAATACAATTTGGTCCTCTGTTGGGAACAAATGGAATGACTTTCCGAACAACCTAATAATTAGAATCGGTGGATTCTCTTTTCCTCGAGAGAGACAGATCGCGCAGAGTTCTGTTCTCCGGCAAACTGGAATTCCTCGGGAAGTTTCGGTCATTGTCCAAGATAATCGGGAATTTGCCGCTGATAGCGCGGGTTCGGCGGAGCCGGGCCGGGGCGAGGGGTGGTTTTTAACGGGTTATAATTTTTCGCGGGGGAAAAATTCGGTCGCATTGCGGCCGCGAAGGAATGCAACTTTAATGGCCGAATACGTCGCGTGCGCGGCCGTGACGTTGCGGTGATAAAGGTTAATGGACAGCGAAATATTTCAGCTTCGTTGCATAACGACGCCCATCGTCGTGTCGTTCCTTATTCAAACGGGGCTCGGAATCGAGTCGCTGTCCTGTCGCCAAATTTATTCATTTATTCGTTTATTAAACGCGTCGTACTCGAACGTAATCGCTCGAAAAGAGAAACGGACAATCTTTTCTTATTTTCTCAGGATCTAAGAAGATTCCGGTTTATCTTGGAACGCGCAGACTTACAGATCTAACGACAGTAACCAAGATCGTGTCACTCGAGTCTCTGGAACGGCATAATAATTTATGCGAATAAACAATTTTGTCTGTAACGCTCGACAATGTCTTATGAAACGATTAAATTGTTTAAGGGGGTAGGAGTGGGTGGGGTGGCTAACCCCAACCTCGTTTCAAACCCCCACTCTCTTCGTGTAACGAAAATTTAGATGCTACACGCCCGAGGCCAAACCGACAAATGATTCGAACAGCGTCGCGACGCCCTCTATATAGCCCCCGATCCGACGACCATCGACGAAAATTTCCGAATTTTACCGATTCCATTAATTATTAATTTCTCGCTCTAATAGCCAATAATTTATCAACTTTTTCACTTGTATTATAAATTCGCGATGCGAGAAATTTGTTATTAACAATATTAATTTGTTATTAGCAATAGGTGTAATAATTCCGAAACTTTTTGTAAATTATCGGTAGGTTTTAATATAAATTCGCTGTAACTTCGTGTAATAACCAATAATTTATTTTTTTTTTCGCTTTTATTATGAATTTACGTTACGAACAATTTGTCAGTAACGATATTAATTCGTCGTAGTAATAAATTCTAAAACTATGACTACATTCGCACTTGCACGGTAGAAAGTACTTTTATAGGAAGATTTATTCCCGTTTTAATAGTTAAGCTTAAGTTTATCCCTTAACATCCGTATGTTAAAAAGTCAGTGGTACCTACGTGTCGAATAACAAAACCGTTTCGGATTACAAAAGCTCTCTACTACAGAATTCTTCATCCTCGTCGCTTTAAATAATCCCTATCCCCACGTCCATATTCAAATCGCAAACCATAGTCCCATTGTCAGACACGCGTGTACTTGAGACGTGAAACTTCCATCGAAACACCATACACGATCCAACGCTTCTCGACTTACCTATATTCCCGAAATGAAAATCACCCTTCTTCGAGCTGATCATCGAGACAAAGTCCTTTCGCGTGTCCACCATTTCGCGTGATGCATATTGCTCATTTACGCGGCGTCGTTCGGTTACCTGTCGCGTTGCCAGTGTATCGAGTACCCGACGTCGGTGCAATGGTACTCCGTAGCACGCTCTGCGTCGGAGCGAGAGGGTTAATAAACTAATTTCTACACCGGGCGAATGGTAACGAAGCCGGTGGAACGTTCGGAAAGCCGCGTGAAGCGTACAAATGCGCAGCTGGAAGCGGCGGTGGAAGCGGACAAATGGCGTTTCGGCGCGAGAGGATCGCCGACGGAGGTTCGGCGCGCGAGTATTAAACCGGTGCTCGTTAAACGAAAAGATTGCCGAAGTTGCCGGCGTTCCACGAGCCGAAGTTCAGCTGTGCAAGGGATCGGGGAAATTGCTCTCGTCGGCCATGACCATCAACAGCCTCTAATATTAATGGTATTAGCCTGATGAACTAGGTACGAGCGTTTTCGAAAAGAAACACCGGGTATCAACCCTCCGCGAGGATGTAATGAAATTTTCAGATGCGAGACAGCGATCGCTCGAGCATCTCTTTCCAGGCCTTCCACTTTTATCCCGTCTTATCATTTCTTTTCTTTCTCTCTCTCTCTCTTCTCGGTATTATTTTTATTACGCGCCGTAAAATGTTCCTGGTGATTCCGATATTAGTTCCGAGTACTACGCGCCTCTGTAGCGTTATACTTATACAATTTTCGTGGCGTGCATCCCTTTTTTCTCCCCTTTCCCCGGTTTATTCAGCCGCGGTTATCTTTCCCTAGGTGGTCGTTGTATGGAATTACAGCGAGTAGTTATCTAAAAGTTAATCAAAGTTCCAAAGATTCTTCCCTCGCCAAACTATTATAGCGGCGATAAGTAAGGATCGAAGGGTAGCAATAAAAATTCCGATATTTTTATCCGGCATAATCGATCGCGCGAGATTCATCCTATTCTAGAGTGTTATGTCTGAAAAATTTCCTCAACGAGCCAGTCTATCCCGCACGTCGGATAAATACCGAATTTTTTCCTTTCTTATTATCCTTGCCTATCCTTTTGCATCTTTCATTTTTTTTGGTCAATCGGTGGTCGAAGAGAAGTATAGTTTGGCGAAACTTAGATGTGCGCAGCGTTTGAAAAATCGTCGCGTTTTCCAAAGTGAACGACGAGGCGGCGAATAATAAATCGAAAGCCGAGGCCGCGGAAAGAACGCGAAGGAAAGGTTTTTCCCGTGTAAAATGGTAAACGAATCACGGAGGAATGGTGTTTCCGAGGTCGGGGAAATTTCAGGGGCACAGGATTCGCCGGGGCTTTGCCGGGTTTCGTCGGGATTTGCCGGCGCCGTGCTCGCAAGATTTATGCAAATTTCTCTCGAAGGCTTTCTCTCAGAAATTTCTAACCAGTCGCCGCGTCCTCGAGCGTCTTCCAGCCTCGGCTCTGTCCGTGTTACGTTTCTACGTTTATGTATCACGCTTACGTACACGCTGTTAACATATTCGAGATCAGCCTGTTATTACAAGGCGGCACCGTGCAGCAGACTGTGTTTTTGCCTTTGTAGCGCAAACTAGGGGAATTAAAAAGTGGAACCGAGGAGCTGCCAGCCGATTTAACGCGATACCGTTTATTTCGGAATTCTTAATTACCATTCCGCGATAATCCGCGATTTTTTTTTCCGCTCTCCACCGCTCCGAGCACTCTTCCACGTTCGCGTATTACGAGTAAATGCGACGCGAAATAATTAGCGACACGAGTTTCGCGGAATTAATCGGTGATCGAAGAGACTGCCAATTTCCTACCATTTCGCCAGTGTAATTTCACGTTATTACATGGCGAATCGACGAAACGCAAGACAGAGAATAAATCCGGCGTTTCTCCGCTCTTGGTTTACCACTATTTTCATAATTACCAACGCGAAGACCGTGCGTTCTTATTTTATAATACGATTCACCCTTCGGGCAGCACGATTTTCCTGCGATCATCGTCTGAGAACAGGCTGATAATACAAAGCTCCGTACGTGACCCACATGCGGAGTCATCGGCTACGCGGGTGAGATATTAAGTGACTCACATGCTGGGTCATCGGTCTTGAATGCGTCAAAGCAGATCTAGGTCCGTGGCGCGAGGGAAACATTGGGAAATTGCCGAGGGGAAATGAACAATACTGCTCGTTTGGAGGAAGAAACACGCCACCTATCGCGATGCTCGAGAGAGTTCAGCCGCGGTGATAGATCGTGCGAAAATACCTCGATCCTCTCGAAGAACCTTCGCTAAAATTCCAATTACTCTCGCCAGTCTCGAAATTCACACCCGTGCTTTCATCTTTCACCTCCGTAGACGCTATATTTCTTTTCCTACATTTATCCATCCCATAATAAATTCTCGCAAACGATTTCACATTAACTCGGAGGATTCTTTTTCGGAAATTCGATTTTATCGCTTCAAGGTAAACTCGATTCCAAGTTTCGGTTCTTGGACGTATTCCGAGGTCACGGGAGTCTCGTATTCGAGATGGAGAAATATCTGGAGAGAGAGAAGGAGAGAGAGAGAGTCCTCGAGTGGGCCGAGAAATTTGTTTCACTGGCTGCAGGGTTTGCATCGATTCGGCGTTTCTGAAATTGCCACGGTTTCCGTCGGCAACCGGAAATGATACACTTTCGACGAGCGCCGCGGCGTAGAAAGTGAAAGGACAATGGATCAATTTGTCTTTAGACCCCTGTTAACTATCTCGCGATCGATTTTCCACCGCGGAGAACGTTTTCCTGCCTTCCCTGTTATTCCATCCGCGTTATCGCCTCGATTAGGCCACCTTGCTCCGATTAGGATCCTCGATCGCGTCGCCGATGTCTCCGGCGTAATGTTCATCGTTTCTGGGTAAGCACGTCCGATTACCTACGTGTCGCGATTAGCAAGTGCATCGTCATTTAACTCGGTTGCACTTGAATTTTCATCCACGGTTAACTACGATTGCCCTTAATCTCCCTTTCTTTCATTTTTCCCCCTTTTTCCCATTTTTTCCACGATATAATTAGGCCTCTCGGATCGATTGTGATCCTGCTCGCGCGAGTGTTCGATTTTGCATTCTCACCTTGATAAATTTCGCGAGGAACGATCCGCGAGATAAAACGCAACACGCTCGTGAGCGTATAGATTTAAGCAGCGATTTTTTCCATTGTCCCGCAAATATTTCACGATCCCTCTTTTTTCTTTGTTTCAGGTAAGCATCGCGAACCTTGTAGCATTTCCGGTGAAACGGACGCTGATTCACGGGCTCGCTGGTAACGATACTGGAAAATTCTTGCCTTTAACGCGAGCTCTCGACGACCATGGACACGTGTACGTTTCCCGTTTTTGGCCGGGCTTCAAGCTCGGAAATTTTATCGAGTCACTGGGAAATATGACCATGCGGAAACCCGCCATTTGCCCGTGACTCGTTTGCGCGGCGGAAAAGAAACTCGAATTTTGATAAACCGAGCGCGAAGTTTCGAAATTCCCGGGAATTCTTCGGGATAACGATCTTGGAGCTATCAACTGGAACAAAACGAGGTATATCAAGAGCGAAAAATTTGCTAAATTGTAATCTAGACACGCGTGATTCGTTTTAATACAAAAATAACATCTCGATATGGTGGAAAATCGCGAGCAATCGAAATTACGCGATTCCTTGGTAGTTTTCAATTTAAGACCGCAGCGTCGGTTTTCCGAGCCATCGATTGGAAGTTTCGATCGGCGAGGCGTCGAAACGCTGTCCCATCGCGTGAATACAAACGAGGCATGAATTTCCGCGGAGTTATGGCACCCTCTGGAGATTCGAGTCGGCAGTTTTCGCGTTTCCATCGATCCTCCGCTCGTCCCCGATGTTTCACGCGTAAGACAGATTTATCGCGCTCCGCTCGGCCCGGTCACCGAGCTGCGCCTGGATAATTAATTAGAATAATGATTAGCGCGCGCGGATGGCCGTTAGAAGCGGCGAATTTGCATGTTTGCCAGGGCCACGGACGGCGTATGGAAAGCTTCGATTTTAAATCGACCACAATTAAATGCCGTGGACCCGGCCCTGATCCAATATCGCCCGTGTCCCGCTGCCCGGCGCGCGAAAACAATCGATACCGCGGCATTAACTATTTCGAGTGTTTGCCGAAAACAGGATATTTACCCGCGAAATTCCCCGATACTCCTGTCTCCGCGTTTCCATTCTGCCCTTCGCGTTAAAATTTCGCTCCAACCGTCAGTTATACCTTGTGAAATCTTGCTGCTTCGTTTTCCCATTATTTCAAAGAGTAATTAATAATATTCAGCGTATATTACAGTGTTTTCACGTATATCGCGCATAATTTAAGGTAGTATGTCAAGAATGATCATTGGTATGCCCAATTTTATCAAATGGAACGGTATTTTAGAAATAAATTGCTTGCATGCCAAGTTGCTGATTAACGTACGTGGAAAATCTTTCACCTCGCTTGAAATTTAATGAAGATGTAATTACACGAGTTTACGTATATATTGAAAACCTTTTTTTTTTATCGTAGATAAGATAATACGAGGGTATACTATAAGGATAGGTTAGTTTTCAATCTTCTTTATTTCTTTCTTCGAATTGCGAATATGCTAATACCTTCGCCTGTTATATCGCGTTGAGACTCGTGTTAAACAAATCGGTCCAAACCCGATTATCACGGGCGAAAACCGTGGCTCATAAACAGGTCTCAACGGAAACATCACGGGCCAAGCTCGTGAATCCTTTTCGTCGATGTCTTTTGTCTGGCTGTCAGTCGCGTGTTATTCTCAGCCACGTTCGGACAAAGTGGCCCGTCGCGTAAACGATAAAACAGACACAGGGTTAATTACTCCAGGGAATTTCGTTGCGCAAATAAACGCGAGTTAAGTTTATCTCCAAGCACCGTAAAGTATCAGAATATCTCGTACCTCGACCTGAACAGATTCAGGTCCAAATCCAATTCACCAACCGATTCTCCCATACGATTCCAATCGGCCGTAAGAAAACGAATCGTGAATACGTAAGAAAACGAATTCTCCACGCACCTCTTCGTAACTCTCCAAATTTCCTCGAAACAGGTGTCAACATCGGTGAAAAAATTTTCCCACGCACCTCTCCGTAACTCTCCGAATTTCCGATCGATCATACCCATGAATACGTAAGAAAACGAATTTCCCACGCACCTCTCCGTAACTTTTCGAACTTTTGTGAGATCGGTGGCAACGTCGGTGAAAAAGTTTTTCCACGCACCTGTCCGTAATTCTCCGAATTTCCGATCGACCATGCAAATGAATACGTAAGAAAACGAATGTTCCACGCACTTTTTCCTAACTCTCCGAATTTCCTCGAAACCGGTGGCAACATCGGTGAAAAAATTTTCCCATGCACCTCTTAGTAACTCTCCGAATTTCCGATCGATCGTACCCATGAATACGTAAGAAAACGAATTATCCACGCACCTCTTGGTAACTTTTCGAATTTTTTCGAGACCGGTGTCATCATCGGTGAACAAATTTTTCCACGCGCTTCTCCGTAACTCTCCGAATTTCCGATCGATCATACCCATGAATACGTAAGAAAACGAATTCTCCACGCACCTCTTCGTAACTCTCCAAATTTCCTCGATATTGGTGTCAACATCGGCGAAAAAATTTTCCAAAACCGGTCGCTTGCTTTAACCTTTTCAGAGCCGCGTTCCCGAATCGATTTTTCCGCGAGACCGGTGGAAAGATCGTTGAAAAAATTTTCTGAAACCGGTCGCGTGCTTGGACCTTTTTAGAGCCACGTCCCCCAATCGATTTCCGCTTCCGTAAGTATATCTTTTTTGCCCGAGAAGGCGCAGCGAAGGGTGGCCGCGCACATCCGTCGACCGATCGATCACTCGATACACGCTGTTTAGCCGCGCGATGAAATCGCTCGGCCGTTATATTTTTATCGCGTCGGAGGATCTCTGGCCGGCCGCCGCGGCGCTAGCAGCGGGCCGCGCGATCGATTCGCCCTGGCAGGTGGCGCGCCTGAGTTAGCGTGCGCCGCGGCGCCCGACGCCGCTCCGATTCTGCGACCGAACCGTCACCCGTCCACGCAGCTCGCGATTTCATTAATTCCGCCGCGCCCCGCCAAGATTTATAACCCGCCTGCCCGCCGGAGAAAAACCGCTTACGTTTTTCGAGCGGAAAAAGATCCGCGCGGTCCAGCACGAAGGGAAACGATACAGGGAAAATCAATTAACCGTGTGTCGGTCTCTAGGAAGTGGAGCAACCTCGTAGGTGTATCTAAATCGTTGAACGTTTGCCAAATTTTCCGCAAACTCTCGCGGTTCGCGGAATTTCCTCCTCGAATTTGCGTCTGCGCTTTTTCCGCGGGTCACCGCGTTCCGATCGTTTAGACTTTCTTCTCTTTCTTCCTGTCTTTTTATCCTCTATTTTTCGTAAGTCAGACCGGAGGTTTTCAACGGGTTTTCGCTAGCCACGCAAATTCGCGACACGCGCGATGTATTTTTTAACGCCGCTGACGTGACTTCGCGTTATTTTAAATTCCGTTTCTACCGTGAACGCGGGTCGTTTCGAATTCTCTTTCCAATTATCGCCCGCGTCGCTTTGAAGGACGATTTTTTTTCTCCAATCTTCGCGTTTTCAAGGAAATTCCGTTATTCCTCCCCCAGTTGTTAAGGTCGTCGCGGTGACTAGTTCTTGGACGATATCCATTTTAATCAGCGTCGTCCGTGTTCCGTCGCTCGGACGACTATTCGGTTTCCTAGGGAACTTAAGTGTGTTCTTCGCCTTGAAAACTCGCGTTTATCGCCGGATGAATAAACGACGATAAATCCCGGGGTTAATTTTCGAGAATGAACTTTCGCGAACGCGTGTTCCGTGGCTGTGCTTTCACCTCGGCGAGTTGCTGATTTATGCCCCGCGAGCCTTTGATGCGCCAGACGTAAATCTTTACCTCTCGGTTAAGGATAGAGCTTTAATATCGCGTTGAGGTATACAAGATCGGCAGAGGAGGCCGGAGTTATTAGCAATATGGAGAGCCGAGGCATCGTAAATCGCGGGACGCGTCGTGTCGCGGCGCAGGCCCGCGACTTTCGTCGAATCCGCGCGGCGATTAGCTCGCGGACATTTATCGCCGCGGTTTATGGCAACTCCGCTCGTGCACGCGTAAAATTTATATTAATCCGGCCTGACGTACCTGTTGAACGCGATATCGATAAGAATTATACGTACGGTTATTTTCACGCTGCTTTCAATCACCGATCTACCTCGCGCCACTGTCTTTCCCGTTATTCCCTATATGTCACGTATATTTCTCCTCTCGATAGTTTCCCATTTTTAGTCTACCTCTGCTAGCTACTAAATTCTCTGTTTTAGTAGAACTAAATTGGTCGCAAATTTTAAATTGCGATTTTAATCGTTTCATGGAACGCGGAGAATCGGAAGGCATTCGAGTGAATGTTATTAGCACGTTCATTTTCACAGATTTTTTGGCAAGAGACGAATAGTACGAGACGGAATTGAATTATACTTTTATTTTCACTTTAATTGACAAGACGAATTTCAACGCCAGTGACTTGAATATAGCTGACATAGATAGTAGTAATTTTAGTAGTATTCTGAAACATATGGCATATATTCCAGTAATCTCAGAAATGAAAATTCTGAGAAAAGTCTCATTGACTACATTGGTAGTTCTATTCTTAAGCGAGTTATTCGTAAATATTAGAAGATCCATCTTTAGCTCGATCTTCATCTTTTCATCAATCCAACAATATCAAATTATATAATATTAAACATCTCGCTACCCTTTCTTCCAACTCTGGTGAACCTTCGCCACTTGCAGGATTCCCAACACAGAAATAGGACCCATCCTTTTAAAATTAACCCTCTCCTTCTTTCTCTTCATCGTCTCACCCCATTTCCACGATCGTAATCGCGTTTCGAATCAATTAGACACTTTAACACCCGTGTCCCGCAACTTGGCAAAAAATTCTCACTACCCCGTGTTCTCGATGCCGCAGACCCGGAGCGAAACACGTAGGAAATAAAAAAAGGTAGAAAATACGTATAGTTGGCGTTATCTGGCAATTCGGTATCGCGCAATTTCCTCGGGAGTGGATCGCGTGGCGGGAAACGAGGCGGGAAAAGAATCGAGATGAATCGAGGGGTGGCGCGATCGAACCCGGGGCTTCTTTCAGGCGCGCATGTCGTCTCTGCCTAAACGGGGTGTCCTTGTCGTCATGGTAACCTTTATGGGGAGGGAGAGGCTGCGAACGCTGGGTTCGCGCGGTCGAGGGAGAAAGACACCTAGAGAGAGAGAGAGAGAGCGAGAGACACAGGGTGGGACGAAGCATCCCGGTTGTCGTCATCATCATTTGTCATCGGTTGGAAACGACGAAATTCGGCCCGGAACGCCGTGTCTGCCGTTTTGCACGCGACATTTTTCATCGTTCCTCCGCTTCTCCGAACGCGTCCCCTGCCACCCTCTCGCCTCCTTCTTTCCAACCCTCCTCGGCCCCTAAGCGGACGCTGTTTTCGCAGTTTCGAGACAGCGATTCGTTCCGCGTTTCGCAGCTGAAATTTTCGACTGTGTAATTGGGTGGGAGGCTGCGAGGCCGAGAGCAAGATTCTCTCTCCCTCTCTCTCTCTTTGGTGCCCGTTTCGGACGATCCCGTAACGCTGTTCGACACGCTGTCGCGGTTCCCCGTCTGTCCGATGGCCAGAACTTCTTTGGTCGTTCCTCCGATTATTTATTGGCTCGTATCTGTCCCGCAATCCGGATTCCGATGCGAAAACTTCAGACTTCTCCGCGCATAATCTCCTTTCTATGGCCCTTCTTTTTGCATACGACCCTCGAGTCCTTTAGGTATATCATCGAGATGTCGAATTTCGACAAGGAATTCGAATATTCCGCCTTTGTCGTATCCTGCATCTCGAGGATAACGGCTCGTCGATGTTCTGTTTCGGCATTACCGGTTTTCCAGGCGCGATTCTATTTTTCTATCCCATCGACCGGTGTTTCAGGGGGCATTTCCGCGCGTGGGAAGCCCTCGAAATCGAAAGTTTCATTTCGGGAGGGAAAAAATAAAAAAACGTTATAAATATCCGCGAATTTGCCCGCGCGTTGTTTCATTTTTTTCCGTTCAATCGAACCTACGCGATTCTCTGCGACCCAGCTTTTTCGAATCGGAACTGTATTTTTGTTTCACGGAAATACAAACCCGTTTCGAAAAGTGAAATTACGCGTATCGTGCTAAACCGGGAAATAAAATTGTACGTGGATGTAACTCGAATTACTAGTCGTTTAAACGAGAGGAATAAAGAATACTCGCCGCGTAAAGAGGAGTAAAGTCGAATTTATTCGCGAATTTCGTGTTTTGTCCGTGAGGACAAAATTTATCTAAGTGGATAAAGTTAAAAAGTTAAAGTAAACTAAATTTATAATTAACGAGCGGGTACTGGGAATAGTTAATCGGAGCGGGAATCTTGGCGCGAACGTCTGCGTGACAGATACGCCGGTTCTCGGTGGAAGTTGCCCCACTGGCATCGATCTCGGGGACTTGCCGGTTCTCGAGCAGAAACGAAATCCTCGACGATCCCCTTTCGTTCGGAACGTGGCACGAGCAGTTTGCGCCGACGATCGACCGAGTAATTAGCGAGCACGCGGTAAACAAAGTTTTCATTTCCGCTCGGCGGCCCGTCAATGGAGAGAAACGCAGTCGAAACTCGCCGGGAATCCGGGCCAAATACCGCAGCGACATTTTCCACGTGCCCGTTTTTCCGCCGCCCCCGTTTCCGGTCCGTTCCCTTTGTCTCGTCCCCGAGCTTTTCGATCGCCCGGCCGAACTCTCGCGCCTCCGCTCGCGCAAAAACCTCGTCACGGTTCGCCGCGTTTCCCCATCGATCGCAACAGGTGCAAAATTTCGACAAACTTCGCTAATTTTCTTCGCTTCGAGGTTTCCGCGGATTTTGCCAAGCATCGCAGACTTGAAGGGGGTAAAAAATTTCACGTCTCAGGGATTTTGATCGGTGGGAGCGTGATCGGGGGTTAATCGATTTCTCCAGGTAGCTTGTTGATCGATCATCGCGATAAATCGTAGCTGGTTTATTATTTTAAACGTAATACTCGTACACGCATGCAGAGGAAGTTCGACGTTAGTTGCGCGAATTAAAATTATGCAAATTTTTAGGATGTATAGAAATTTGGAGCACGCCAAAGTACGTTAAATATAACTTTAGTCCGATGCGAGGGTAATACTCGTTTATGGGGTTCAGCGGGAAAAATCGTCGATGAGCTAGACTCGTTCAGATAAAATGCGTAAAGGGTTAACGACCGGTTGTTTGGTTGCCATGGTTCTAATATCGAGATACGGAATCTAATTCCAATCGGGTTCGATTTGTCGCTCTTATCTCGGACTTAAACCTATCATTCGTAACTTTCCTATTGCGGTTGACACAGATTTTGATACACCTCGATGTAAAATACTGCAGAACAGGGAACAAACGAGAGGAAAGTAGTATAGATGAGCCATAATCGAGAATTCGCGAAGAGAAGAATATGAATACACATTTTATTACTAATTTTTACACGCTGCGCTAATATCGTCGATTAAATTTTCATTGTATCGTTATTCCTAGAAAAATCCTCGATTTCATGCATCTACGCCGAATAGCAAATCTTTAGCACCACCAACGTTTATCGTACCTCTATAAAAAGTACGAAATACTGGAAAATAGGGGTGGTGCTTCTCGGTGTATATCAAATTCGTGAAATAAACACGGGAGATTGGGGAAATTTCGAGGATTCCGAGCACAGGATCGCGCTAAATCATCCGGCAAACCCCAGCCACGTTTCCACCCCCTCGCCGAAGAATCTCACCCTCCGTCAGAGAAGCCCATTACCAAAAAGAAACGCCATCGATCCCGTTCGACCCGGGAACACCCAGTTTTCCCCGGGAACGGTAACTCAGGCGCGTGTACCGCGTCCCCGTCGTCTCGATAAATCAGCCGTTTCGATTTCGTCGTCAATTTCCCGCGAGCGTGTGGTGAACGGCGAGCGATCGCGCGCGATATCTCCGGGATATCTGCGGGATATCGAGCCGCGGACAGAGAGCCGTCGAGATATCTCGAATCCGTCTGGCCGCCACTTGGAGCGTAGACAATCGATAACCGAAGCCGACGTTAATCTTGCCCCGATAATTAGGTGCCGCAGCGTTTCTCCGATATTGACTCGCAGACGCCTCGATAGTTTACACGCGTTCACGGCCGGTTTCGCAACGTCGTCGCCGACACGCTCTCCGAATCGATTCCCTCGCCTTTCTCCCTCTCTCTCTCTCTCCCTCTCTCCTTGGACACGATCTCGACGTCGCCGCGATTTCGCCACCCTTTCGCCAAACCCGACGCTCTTCCTTCGACGCCCGCCATAGCGATCGCTCTTTCCCTCCCGCGATTAACAGGCGCCGCGACGATGTCGCTGTTACGCGAGACGACCGTGGGATTTCGGTTCCTTCTCTCCTCTAGTCGTAATTTAAGAATCGCGACCTTTTCCACCTGTCTATACGAAGGATTAAGGCGATTAAGGCTTGAAACGTCATCGATTTCTTCTCGCTTCTCCGCGATACGGAACATATTCCCTGAGGAGCAGAGTGACCAGAGATCGATCCGGATATCGCGCTGATCAGCGAGGTTAAGCAACCGTGGTCTCGCGAATCTCGCTTGCGGATCAAAGCGAGTTGAAGCACCGACCGACTGCCTTTCCAGTAGAAAGAGTAGCAGAGCTCGCCTCGCGCGACCACGAAGAAGTGCCCCGACATAATTCCATTAGCCGTTCTCTTCGAGCACAGCCGCGTCTTTCGCGAGTAAAGGGGCGCGAAGTGAACGGTGTGTTCCCCGATCGATGGATCGAAAGAGGGAAAAAAGGGGAGGAAAAAGGAAGAGAGAAAGCAGACGGAGGAAGGTACCGGTGCGGACGGGGACAGAGAGAAAAGTAGCGGCGATTCCAGCTTGTAAAGTGGGTCGACTAATTACGAGGCGAGGATCGAAGCGTGCCTTTGTCGGTCCGGCAAGGGCACCACCGCGACGCGTCAGGGGGACACAGGGGGTCGTGGAAACAGCCACCGTCTCCTTTCTCTCTCTCCCCGTTTTCTCGTCGCGACGCTACCCCCCTGAGTCTTCTGTCTCCGTATTCGTCAGCGTCGTTGCGAAACCGAGTTATAGAATGCGAGTTGGCGTATTAAAATCTCGAGGAATCGTAGATACAGCGTTGGATTTGCGTTTCTTCTTTCCAGATTTTGCATTATGCGAATTTTACCGCGACGCGCCAGGGAGTAGGGGGTTGATGAAGCAAAAGAGCACCCGTCTCTTTTCTCCTTTTTCCCGTTTTCTCGTCGCGACGTTACTCCAAGACCGAGTTAGAAAATTCGAGAGTACAGAATGCGAGTTGCGGTATTAAAATCTCGAGGAATCGAAGATATAGCGTTGGAATTGCGTTTCTTCTTTCCAGATTCCGAGTTTTACCGCAACGAGTAAGCTTTGCAGCGCGAACTGATTCGGTCCTCTGTATATAACGCGTTAATCGATGCACGATGCGACAGATGCCGCGTCTGTGTTGGTTACGGATGTCCTATATCGGGAAAAATGAGAATATTTCGCTTATTATATCGCGAGCCGTCGAGAGGCGACCACGGTACGCGTCGCGATCCTCGAAACATCGAGAGCTTTCGAGAGACGACCAGTCGCGCGAATATTCGACAGCCAGTCGCAAATCGCGCGGATCTACGTGCCGTGGATCACGGTTCTGCAAAGATCAGGATCGTCGAGAACGATGAATCGAAGCGAAGACAAAAGACGATCGGGCATCCAAATGTAAAATGCGGACTTTCGATTGCCAAGTCAGTCAATCTAGAGTGTGCGCCTCTTTAAAAGTGGTTATGACGCAAGTAGAACGTAGTCGATGGAAAAATGCTGGAAGAATATTTATCTAGATGTTTATTCGACGGAATACAGTCGAAATTATCTTGCATTGGGTCACGCAGGTCACAGGCGTCTTTTGAAAAAAAGATGGAAGGGATGATCGTCCTTTACATCGCTAGGACGCAGAGTTTCACTTTTAACATTCGGTTACTTCAACCTGAACGAACAATTAACCTAATAACATATTTTATCGTTATATAATCGGTCGGTATCTTTACGAACGTAATCGAAAGATCTCGCGTAAAGTCTCGAAAAAGAATCTAGATTAGGTTCGAGTCGAAAGAGTTTCGCATTGGAGGAATGAACGACGATTTACAATTTTTGACCGAGTTTCGAAAAGGGTGGTTCCGTTTCGCGAAGAGATTCGTAGATTGTTTTAATTTCCTTTTTGCCAGGTTAAAGGACACAGGCTGTTGACAGCAGCGGTTTTTTCGCGTTTGCCCGGGTGTCTTTTGGTTTGTTAATCCTGGAGGCTTTAAGCCGAACTCGTTGTCCGCTAACCCTTTTAATCTTACCGGGGAAGGAAGTCCCCGTAAAAACTTGCTCTCTTCCCGCGGTCGGCGTCTCCGCTTTTTACCTGCGCCAATCTGCAGTCTTCCCTAAACCAGGCAACTCTCCGGCCGAAAAAACCCACTCGCCTTTTTCTCCGACTTCCTACACGTATCTTGCAAAATTTCATTCCACGCTTCTGCAAACTTCAAACCTACTTCCTCCGCCCTTCGCCGTACTTCCCCCGACAAAAGGCGCATCCCCCCGTCTCGCGAATTTCTCCGACTTTCTCACGGAAAATCTCCTCGGGCCTCTGCCGTCGTACCCGCGTTTCCGAATTTTCAACCATCCGACAATTTTTTCCTCCACTCCTTCCATCGGTAGTTTCGAATTCGCGAAAATTCTCGCTTATTCTTCTATCGATAGTTTCGAATTCGCGAGAATCCTCCTTTTCTTCCATCGACAGTTTAAAATCCGCGAGAATTCTTTTATTCTTCCATCGATAGTTTAAAATTTCCGAGAATTTTCTTATTCTTCTATCGGTAGTTTGCAATTTGTGCGAATTCTTCTATTCTTCCATCGATAGTTTCGAATTCGCGAGAATCCTCTTATTTCCTTCGAAAGCGTCCCGTGAAATCGCTCGAATTATACGATACTTTAATTTCTTTACGTTTTATACGTTTTATTCCCCGCGAGATGGTCGGGGTGATATTTTTAAATCAACGGGAATTACGAGTTCGTTTTATTCCCTCGCAGCTGGTTTATTTTACGCGTTTGATTCCTTCTCGAATATCATCGAACACTTTTGCCCGGCGCGGAGGGATCGGGGAACGGTTTTCTGTAACGAGTTTAATGGCGTCGTTTCGACGGGTGCTCGGTTTTTCCGCGCGCCGCGGCGCGGCCTCTGGCGACGCACAGCCACAGGCTTTCTCCCCTCGTCGATTCGATCGAGCCACGCATTATGCACCGTGCACGCCCGCAGGATATGCTAATTGCACGCTGGTTAATAGTACATCGCGGATGCGTGCCGGGCGACGCGTTTCCACGCCGGCGAGCGGCGTCGCATCGCTCGCGGAATCGTGCATGCATCGACGCTTGCCTTCCATCGCGCGCGGGTTGTTTGGTTTTTAAGGGCTCCGACCCCGAGGGTTTCCCTCGATATTATTAATTTCCCCTTATTTTTCCCTCCTTATCGCCCGCGGCGCTTTCCTGCGATTTATTCTCTCTAATGGGGCCCCGTCATTCCGTAAAGCGGCCAGGCGTTCGGTGTGAACCTAATTTTCGCGATCGTTTCGCTGGTTTATTACGCGCGTTTAAAAATTACCTCGTGGCGTCCGCCAATCGAATCTCGACGTTTCGTTGCTCTTTTTAACGAAAGTATTTAACTAAGTCCTTCGACTCCATCGCGAATTCCCGCTTTGTTCGTTTTAGAGAGTCGAGATCCGAGCGGAGAGCTCGAAGCTGCTTTAAATCGCGGCGCGAGAAGTGACGAACGAATACGTGTCGGAATAATCAAATTCCGATTGATCAAGGACGGCAATTGTATTAATAACAGTTGATTAATGCGGTATTTTGACGAAGGAATGTCATCGTCTTCGCTATATAACTGGCTCGCGCGATAGTGAATCACTGTAAACATCTTTAATAACAAGGAGACCGAATGTACTCGTTTCATTCTCCGTCTCCGTTAACGATCGATAGTCCGGTATTTTTTTTTCAACTCTCTGGCTCTGGCGATTTTTTTCGAAGCCTCCGATTTTGTACAGTCGCTGTTTAATTTTGATTCGCACGCGCCATTTGCCCGTCAAATCGATCCACTCGAACCAGTGCTAGAAATCTATTTCGCACGCGACTTGTCAAACACCGATTCCCATCATGCCGAAATTTCGAAAGATACAAGCAGCGGAGATAATCATTGTCGAATATCTCTCGGATAGTTTGATTTGCCGTAAACGCTAGCGATTTCTTAAATTCGCGAATTCTCGCTTATTCGGAAACGAATTGCGAATTCTCGCGAATTTGGAAACAAAGCGCGAATTCAAAAACGAATTACGAATTCGCGCGGTGGATAAATAAAGATACAAGCCGATTCGCCGCGCGGAAGCGGCGACTTCTCGCGCCGCGACGCCGATCGTCGCACCGTGACTGATTCGTACGCGGTGTAACGCAGTTTCCCCGGCATCGTGCGTTTTATTCGCTCCTGGCGCCGGTGGAACGGAGCATCGAGCGATCTTGTTGGTTTAGCGGCTGTCCCGTGCTTCGTTAACGATTTCGTTCCTCGCTCGACCATATCTCGAATCGTGCCAGCCTTTCGGCCGCTCCGCGTCGCCGTTCCGCGTCGTTCCGCGTTCCTTTGGTCGGCGTCGCCGGGACGGAAAAAATCGCCGCGGCGAAATCGAAGGGAGATTAAATCGGTGCACCGTGGCTTTCGTCGCACTCGTGCTTCTGTTTTTATTCCGCACCGCTTTCGTCCCGCGAACACGCAGAAATTGGCGAATTTTTTCCCACTGCGCCAAGTTATTAAATTCCTCCAACACCTGCCACGCGGTGCTTTTAAATCTCTGCTATTTGACTGATTAGAAGCGACGCTTTTTTCGCGTTACCGAAAATTATTTATTATTTATTAAAAAAGCTGTATCAAAAATTATATAATTTCTAGCCTAAACGTCCTTTCGATTCGCTATTTAACTGTTCTCATTCAAATTCTCATGTGTCGCTCGTTTAATCAGCTGTATTAAAATGTACCTTTCTATACCTAATCCATGTAGGCGTAGAAACTTCCGGAAGCTTCGAGATATAAACAATCACGAATTTAAAGCACCGTGGGAAAAATCTCTCCGACGAAGAAGCGATGGTACGAGGCTCGGTGGTCAGGAACGCGGGCAAAAACGTAAACATTCACAGAGCAGAGGCGTGGTTCGTAGATAGGGCCGTGAATGTAAACATTGGAAGGCTCGGACAGGCTCGTGGTCAATTTTCCACGTTGTCTTTGTCTCTCAGTTGCGTGTTATCCTTCGCAGTGTTCGCACGAGGTGCCTCGACATCCGTTCGACCTCGGTGTTCCTGGCACGCGCCATCGGGTTTTACATTGTAAGGCAACTTATTATTGTAATCGAATAGTTAACTAACTCAGGTCACTACAAATTTTGACAATCGCATATTTATTCTTTAGATAGACAAGTGTAGGCTAGGGTTTATAGCCGATTGACGCGATAGCGAGCGGTGATAAAAGATTGTCGCGAAGTCGATGATAAATCTCGATTATTATTTAGGAAAGGAGATCGTAGATGTATAGCTATAAACAATATTCATAGTTGTACGTAATAGGAGCAATAGTTTTTTAGGTAAATCTCGGAAACCGAGACTTCGCGATTAAATAGGAAAATATGTAAGAAAAGTCTTACGAAATGTCGGTTCTCTGGATAAAAATGGATATAAATATCCTTCTCTTTATCAGTGAAACATACAAAGTATATTTAAGCATAATATATCTAAGCGATGAACCCAAAATACTATAGTATCGAAGTGATAAATCGATTCGCTCTTTGTAAAATTTTCCGGCCACGCGATTTCATCACAGTGATCAGTCCTTCAGACGTCATTCAGTCCTGTTTTATTCTGGTACATTCTTCTAAGCACTCACACTAGAAGGCACTCATACATATCATATTTACATCCTATATTCACGATTATAAACAAAGGAATCTCACTGGCTCAACCACACTCGCAGATTCTTAGACATGTTTAAAGATCTTTCCTTTCCTAAACAATTCTCCAAATTTCTACTGATCGTCGCTGTTTCTCTTTCGTTTCTTTACCAATTATATATCTCGTCTGTTATTCTAAATAATATACGTTTACAATCTTACGAATATATTTTCGAGTAGATAAAAAAAATCCGAGTGTTCCAAACGAAGTAGAAGATTCGCAAAAAAATCACGGTACACAGCAAGTTCTCGAGGAACGGAGGTTTCGATAGGAGCGATCTAGGATCAGTGGATATCGATGGTAGAGAAAAACGGTGTACCTGGAGAGGAGTCGGGGAACCGCATTAATCTGCCGGTTCCCATCGGGCTTCGGATTTGCGTTTACGTCACCGCTGATGCTCCGGTTACGTCGACCGGCGCAGGCAGCGTGACAACGTGACCTTAAAGTCGCTTCCCGTCGGAGAAAAGTGGGTCCTCCGGTCTCTGGGCGTGGAAAATGGATTCGAACTGTCTCTAGGCCGCGACCGTGTTCCATTCCGGCGGATAATTCCCGAATTAACTCCTCTCGTTAGCCCGACACCAGCCGAATTCGCGCGACCAGGAATATTTACCAAACGAAATCGTCGCGAAACTCTCGGATTCTCCCGATTAAACGAAATTTCTCGCCGGGAAAATTAGTTTTCTTGGAAAGGAATCGCGGTGACGTAGGTTTTACCTCCCGTTCGGGGTGTCGTCGCGCGTATTGATCGAGCGTGTGTGTGTGTGTATGTGTTTGATAAAGTCAGCCGCGAAGTGGACGTCGAAGCGGCGAGAAAAAATAATCAAGCGCCGACAGATTATGGCTCGTTAAAACGGAATGGACTAATTAAGAGCGATAGGAGACACGGACAATGTTGCGGTGATTATTTATAATGGCCTAGATATCCTTGCGGTGTTTCTGGGACACAGGAACCAGCTATTTCTCGCGTAGCCATTTTTACTTATCCCCGATCGTCTCGTCTATTCCGGAATTTCGTTTGCGAATCGAAACGACTGCGATCGCAGGATCGCAGGATGCCTCGGGTTTCCTTTGATACCGAGAAAAATACTCGCTGCAGAATAGGAAACGAGTTCTAGGATCCGCGGAGAATTAGGTTTCCAGGTAACTACGTTATTTCCAGCGCGTATCCTGTTTCATTATTTAATCCCATCGCGATTCTTCGTACTCTAAAAACGAACGAGGTGGACGAAATAGACCCCGATTTTAATCTCGCCTTTAAGTTTCCCCGATTATCTTACTTTTCCTTTCGTGCACCAGTTTCGTGAAGCAGTTCAATTCGAAATTCTACCCTGCTGCATTTGCGACGAGATAAAAAGAGGTTGCATCGTCTATTTTTGCATTTGGAACTGCGATAAAAGCTATCCTCAGTAGGATTTTCCAATAATCGTCGGGTATAATATTTATTTATGTATTTATTTAGCGGTAGAGGAACATTCGTATCCAAACGATGTCGTAAAGGGAAGAAAAATAGGTATAGCGTATATATAACGTATATACAATGATTATTGATATATATTAAAAATTCCGAAACGTCTCTGCTTTATACAGGTCAGTGTGAATCCAGCAGAGGGATGTTCATTTCCATTATCATGGGGTATTCCTTTCCATCACCTATGTTTTTTTTTTCTTTTCAGTTCATTGCCACCCTCTTCATCCCGTGATCACAACATCGTACGATTGTAAAAATTCTTATTGCAATAAATACACCTTCTTTTCCTTGTAAAACAATTATATTTCTTATCCCGTACTTTTATTTATATCGCGTAGAGTTACGTCGTTTGTTAAGTCCATAAACCCAGTGTTAATTTCAAGGAGTATTATTTCCGACTGATAAGATACCAAGAGAATATTTAAAAAGTATCGAAAAAAGAAAAAAGGAAAAATTGGAAGGAGCTGAACGGCACTTTGGAGCTCTCGCGGAGAATTTGCCGCCCTAAACATCCGCCCCTAAATACCCGGGCGGTGCATATGGCGCGGAAGGGTTAGGCAGGAATTTTCGTGGAAATTCGCCAGGGCGGAAGGCGAGAGAGGGCGTCTCGTAGCCGGGAACGAAATTTTCCGGTATGTGGGTTAATTGGTTTTTGCATCGCGACGTCTGTGCGTCTGCGGCAATTTACGCGAGTCGCGATCGATGGAAATTCCGTGGAAGACGCCTCGAAGGGAAGGTCGATTCCTCGGTGGATCCTCGATCGATCGAGATCTCGCTGCGAGCTGTTTCGGCCGTGCCGGGACCACCGGTTTCCCGATGGAATATTTATTTGACCGAGGAAGGCTTCCCCGAGGCCGGGGAAACGAAGATTCGATGAAGTCGCGGTGGTGAGGGAAGATGGATGTCCCGAGACGAGGTCGCGGCTCGATCTCGCGCGGATTTTCTTCTTCCAGCGTGCAGGTCCGCCGATCATCCTTAAATCTCCCGGAATTTCTTTGTATTCCGAACCCGACCAAATGACAGCGCGCCATCTTCCTCCGCAATGTCTTCCAGGAGGTGTATCTCTCGAGGGAAGAAAATAATCCGATTTGTAAATTAAATTGAATTTCATCGGGCAAGCTCGTGTCGTCGAATTGATTTTCTTCGGTGTTTCCTCGGTGCCTTCGAATTGAATCGCAAATTAAATTGGAGTTTTGTTGGAACAGGTTGCTACTGTGCGTGGAATTTTTTTCGTTAATGTAGCAGAGATAGATTCGCTTTAGATCTTCTCTATCATTTTCACCTGCGTGTTTCAAGCTTGCGGAGAAAAAAATATCCGTAAACTCGGTGATGAAGTCAATTTCTATTTTTCGTTTAGATTTTAAAGAAAACGAGAGTGGGACGTGCATTTTAATTTCAAAACATGGGTTAATGCAGCATTGTAGCAATCTCTATAATTTTTACCTACGTGTTTCAAGCTTCGAGGAAAACATATCCGAAAACCTAGCGACGAGACAAATTTCTATTCTTCGTTTCGTGGAATTGATCGATTTGCCAACCGAGGCATACTGTTTTAAAGAAAACAGAAACTTAGGTTGCACGAAATTACAGAGTGGGATATATATTTTAATTCGTCATGTTTTAAGTCATCGAAGTGCATCTTCTTTTCAAAACAAAGTGGATGTTTGCAGTTGGTTGCAGCATCGAGAAGTGTACAGGAACGTCTGTGTACATCTTCGTTGAGAATACTAAACCATTTGAACCTTTCAACCGCTAATTCATTAATCACTCGGAAAAACAGGTGACTCGATTTACCGGGCGACGAACACTTTGCAATAGCGAGTAACTGGTCTTCGGTAAACAGCTTAAATAAGCGAACCACGTGTCACTATGAATATCCTCGAGGTCTCGATAGTAATAGACTATCGTCATGCATAAACGATCGGCGTCCTAGCAAACTTGTTGCAACCATCCACAGACTGCTCCCATAACTGCAAAATCAACCCCCAGGGTAGCCCAGTTATTTCGACACCGGCTGGCGAAATGAATATTACATAACCACGCCGAAAACAATGTTACGCGCGTCAATTCGCAACCGTGGAATTATGAGAATTATTATCGCGAAAAAGTGACAAGATATTTTCGAATATCCCGACTTGATCTTTCTTCTTTTGCGATTTTTATTAGCGAGTTACCGATACAATTCTCCCTCGAGTCCCTAATTCTCATCTTTTATACTTGATCAATCTTTTATCCTAGATCAACGTAATCCGGAGGAGAGATGGGTTAGATGTACTACTGGGTCCAAAAGGAAACTCGTCGGTACAGTGACGATTTCTCCTTTCCGTATTTCCGGACTCTGCTACGTCCAATACAATACCGCGAATTCTCGCCTGGTCCTTTGTTTACGCGATCGCGGAAATCAAACAAGCCGTCGCCTCATCTGAGGTCAGAATCCTCTGCTGTATCGTGCTCGCTACACACACCGGTTTGTTAGTCCTTCCAGCGCGTGTAAACTCCCACTGTTGCATCCCGAATACTCTAACTCTCGAAGTTTCGCGGGGTCTAAGGCCCGATACGCTATTGCCACACTGTCGAACGCGATAGTGATTTTACTCGATCCACGCAGGCTGGTTAGATTTTTAAGTAATCGAGGTGAATGACCATGTCGCGATAGTGAGTTGAATCTTGTGCGAATATCTTGGTGTCAGTGGTTCTATAAATTCAGGTGTTTTTCTTTCTATTATTTTATTTTCTCTACTATTCGCAAGTTGCGTCTAGGTAACCAAACGTCTGTGAATCATAGTATATTAGTAATAAAGAGGTGAAACAGTGTTCCATTTGATTCGGAAGGTTCGATCTTGGTCTTGAAATTGTTTTTAAGACACGCATGGTTAATTTGCATCTTATAAGAGATTCCGCGATACAACGTAGAATTGGAATTAGAGAACCACTTCGCTCACCCTTTTCTTCGTAAGAATTTTTTGACCGCTAAAGAACGAGTCTACTCGAAACCACGCTACCAACGGCAACCAACCGAAAGTTTTGGGAAATTCGGAAACCCGGTTGATTTCCCAGTCCGATCTCTCGGCCTCCCTTAGCGCGGTGGTCGAATAAAAGAGTGCCGGACGTAAATTATTAAATTAAACGAAACAGGGTCAGAGGGGAGGACGGGTGGCACAGCCGGCAGCTGCTTTCCTCGACGCGGACCGCTAAATTTCACCCTTTTGCTCTTTTTCCCGGATTTTTTCATCCCCCAGCCGGCCTATCGATCGGCGGTCTGCGCTGTGCGCTCGCTATCGGCCAGACAGAGAGCCCGAAAGCGAAAGCGAACGGGACCGAGGCTCGCATCGAGCAGCGATAACGGAATTAAAAAATTTTCGAACGGGCCGCGTCGATTTATTTCCGATTCAGCGAATCGTTTTCCGCGGTTTTTCGAAAAATCCACGCCCGCGCCGGACGCCGGCCAAGTTATTAATAGGAATATCGTTTCCGACCGGCCATCCATCCACGGTTACAACGCCGCAGAAGCACCATACGCGGCTGCACGTTCCACGATAATGCCGAGCGACCATTCGAAAAACAACCCCCGCCCCCTTTCAACCGCGTACCCTCGAATCGTTTTCGGATATATAGCTGGACGGCGGTTTTTTTTGTCCCGCGCGGCCACCGGTAGCTGAACGATCTTTGTTTTGCGAAATTTTTGTTTCGCCATCGATAGGGGACGCGGTCGAGGTTTGCTTTCATTTTTTTTTTTCTTTCATTTTCTCTCCTCTCTCTCTCTTTCCCCTCTCCACTTTCTTTTTTCCTTTTATTTTTCGGGCGGGGTTCTTTCGGTTTCGCTTTTTGTTTTTATTTTCGGCCAGAGTACGGGCTCGACGAGAGGGTTTTGCACCCCGAATTCAATCGAGATTCATCGGTAATCGAATTTGGAGTTCCACCGTGCGTGACTTTTGATCTGCTTCCGCCCCGATATCGAGTTCAAATTTCCGTTTGTTTTCCCGTTCGCGGCTTTTTTACTACGCGATGGCTACCATCTGCTGGATCTATGCACGATAGCGGGCATGCAGACGCGTTTCAGATAGGAAAACGCGTTACTCTCGCGATTAACTCGTGGATTCGACCGGAATCTTCGGTAACTCGGAGGAAACGACGAAACCTGGAATTTTCCGCGTTTCTCGACACCACTGTAGCGTAGTAGAGATAGAATAATCACTCTGTGGATAAAATATAAACGAATTAACCACTATTTTACTCTCCCTTCACCTCTCGCGTCTTCGCTGTCTTCGAAAAATTATTCCAAGCAGATTAATTTTTTCCCAAACTTTTTACCAACTCCATCCTACAGTCCGGGCCTTTCTCTGTAAAATAAAACTCGATTCACGTTCCTACGATTTTTCTCTCCCCCGATATGCCGGTTTTAACCCATTTGCATCGTTAACCGGAATAATCCGCGCCCGAAACCAGTAACTCATCTATTTTTAAATTTATTTACCGTGCGGCTACCTACAAAAATAAATCAAATGATTTCACTTTAGATACAAACAAGAGTTCGTTTATTGCGCTTAATTTCAATCAAAAGCTTGAAAGACTCTCTTTAGGGCGAAGATGCAAATGGGTTAAAGACCGAAAGGCTGAAAATCGTATTCCGACGTAGCCTACATTTCTTTACGCGATTGAAACAATCGGAATCGCAGCATCTGCCACGCGAGCGTCTCGTCCGGCGTCGTAATCTCATCTAGACATCTGGTCCTGATACGAGGCGACCCTCGCGGCGTTATCAGCCTGTGAAAATTCCCGCGGAGGACCCTCGAACCGGATCGAACGATCGGACAGGGCCCTCGTCGGCTGTTCAGCGTTCCACCTATCCGAACCGCGTTTAACCAATGGCTCCTCTCGACGAAGGGTCTTCTCGAGGAGCGGGCCACCCCGTGGCCAGGAGGGTCCCGATTACGGGCAGGGTGCTCACGAGCTGAATCCGTCCCTGGCCGAAAAGGGAGACGCTGCGTATCGAAGAAAGGAGCAACCACGGGTCGAAATTGGCCGATCACTCGCGACGTAATAACTCGTTGCGAGCAGGGGTGGTTCCTCCGGATCGATGGCTAGAAGGGGTGGCTCTGCCCGGTTAATTCTTCGCTCCCGTTTACCTTTTAATTTGCCCTTCGAGGAGAAGAATCGGACCTCACCAGCTGTTCCTCTTCTTCTCGCGTTCCTCAAGGGGTGGTGGTCGCGTTCGTGCAACTTTCGCGAATAATTAACGACCCTCCCGGTAGCGTCTCGAACGTCTAGGCACGATCGGGATTGGATCGATCCTCCATTCCGATGATTCGTCCATCCGACAGTCTAATTTCGGGGTATCGTCGCGATTTACAGAGAATTTTCGAAGAAGCGACGGCAAAGCCGGAGGGGGTGAACACTCCCACGCTTTTAGGAGTAATTGTACGCCTCTTGCGAGAAAATTAGTAGCCAGTCGGAAGAAGAGTCTCTTGGAATCGATTACATAAGGGGATTCTGCTCGAATAGTTGTTAGTCGAACGAGGCGGGCCGAATTTATGCTGATCGAAAAGTCTGCTGCGTTCTTTCGCGATGGATAATGCAGACAGTGGAATTTTTTGGAGAAACTGCATTTCTCGAGTGTACTCTGTTCTTTATTACAGTTTTATTCTATGCTGACACGTCCAGTTACACGTTTGTCGTTGTGTCATTCGCTATTCAATTACTAATTCCACGTAGTAATGTTTAGAAAAATTATACTATCTCATGTTCATGCTCCTAATTAACTATTGCAAAACTTTCTGTTGGATCCAAACTTTTCTGAAATACTTTTTGCCGCTCCTTGACGCCTCAGTGCGTCAACCAAAGTAATTTCCAAGAACGTTGGTAACCGGACAATGTTTTCTCCCCGAATTTCGTCTGGAAACGCGTTTAATCCCGAGTATCGCGGGATTTCACGGAAATCCGAGAAAGTCAGACCGGCGAGAGCGGAGAAACGATCGCCGTTAAATCAGACTCGGCTTAGCGATCTCATCGCGACGCGGAGACGCGAGAAAGGGGGAAAATTGCGACGCAGCAGAGAAAAGGGGGAGGATTCGCCTGGAATCTCTCGCAGCAAATTTCCATTATCTCCGCGAATTAACGCTCGGACAAATCAGGCTGGACGGAGCGGCGTCTAATCCGCGCGGCGGTTTCTTTCGAGAGTCGAAGCACGCGCCGTTCCGACGCCCCGACGCCGGGGTGCCTGGTGGTGGAGGAGGAAAAGCGCAACGTGGAGGATCGAGGATGCGGCAGAAGGTGGCCTGGCAAGAAGAAACCGGCCGCAAAGCGGCTTATCATCGCGTTATCGATTTTGGCCGAGACGCTGCCAGCTGGAGCTTCCGCTGGCTCCGCTTGTTTTTCACCCTCCGACTCACCTTTCCTCCCGATAAATAGCTGGGACGTGCACGGCTCAGTAAGCCCCGTTTAAACCAGTTTTAAACTCCGATTTTCAGCTCGCGAGGATGACACGCGCTCTCCTTTTCCGCTCCGATTTCCCAGTTCGCGAAGGAAACGCGAAATATGTACCTCGGTAGAGTCAATGGGTGTCTGTTTTATTTCTTTATCCCACGATCAGTCGATACTACTTGCGCTAGATACTTCTAGGGACTAAATGTACCTCGTTTGTTCTCTAAATTCGAAACACCGAGTTATTTCTTTATCACCAACGTTCCATGACTAGCGGATACCAGGGAGCAATTATCTAAATTGCATCACGAGACGAATTTTTTTAAGGTTCACTATCGTTGCGAGACATCGGAACTCATCTCTAAAAAATGCGGAATCAATAGCGGAATACGTCGCAGAAATCAATCACCACCCGAATCCATAAAATTCACAAACACGCGAGACAGAATGCAGTCTAAATCGAACCATGAAGTAAAACACGCGCGAGTTTCCCTGTTATACTAGAATAGAAACTTACAAAACCTCGATGAGGAACTAGCTTACGTTTGTCAAAAGACGTAAACGCAGCTTGATTAATTCTTCTCACAGAAAAGTCGGAAGAAACGGCAGTAAAGTCGTCGGGAAGGTCGAAATTGTCACCGGAACTGAAATTCATTAGCATAGCAACTGGGCTCTCGATCATCCAACCTTTTTGTTTATTAGCAAAGTGTCTCGCGATTTCTGCCGTCGAAGAAAAGAGAGAATCTTGGACGCGATTCGAGTAGGGGATGAAAAATTGCGACAATTTCCGTCGCGATGTACCAAAGGCTGGACTTATCCAAACTGTCTCGCGATTAATCCGATCGAGTCGTGCATTTCTGATTATTAAAACGAAATCGAAGCCCTGTCTCTGGAATAAATTCCACGCGGAGGATCGAACCTGTTATCGACACTTGGATCGATCGCGTTAGAGTGTCGCGCTGCTAATCTAATCTCGGCAGCGCCGCAAAGTCCACCTGGGTGTTACGAATGTTTCGATAGAAGTTACCGGTGGAAGGACAATACTGCGCGTGACGCGGCGTCGATTCCGCGTGCAAAAGTATCGACAAAATGGCCGCGATCCTGGGGAATTGTCTCCGGCGGGTAATAGGGTTTTAGCGATCAAACACATCGGAACACGTCCGGGCCAGCATCTTGTCACCACTGTCCCTCCCTTCGACGCTCCGTAGTCGAATGTTATCGACAGCTCGAAGGGATGGTATGCTTGATCGTCCTGTGCCCTATAGGCTTCGATCGCTTCGACGCCGATGAAACGCTCGTGAGAGAGACCAGAGTCGTTCTTGGGCCCAATCGAGTCATTTGCAACCTCGAAGACTCACGTTCTCCGCCATTTTTCGAAAGCTCCGAATATTTTGGATTAATCCGATCACGCCATCGGCAACCCCGAAGACACGCGTTTTCTGCCATTTTTCCAAACCTTCGAATATCTCGGATTAATCCAGTCGAACTAGAGGATCGGATAAGCGCGACGGGGGTGGATATACGAGCCAGGGAACGCGTTTCAGAGACTGCGTGGTCAACGGACTTCGAATTGTTCCTCATCGATCCAGCTTTGTGACTACGATTGACAGACGTGCGCGGGAATATTTTATAAACGCACGTGCGTGATTCCGTATACTTTCGGCTACCCCTCGAGCCGTTAACCTCTGACTTCAGTTCGCGATACTTCGAAGTGGGTTTCGAAGTCGAAGAATCGATCGAAATCGTTTGATTCCGCACACTTCTGGCTAACCCCCGAGTCGTTAACTCCTAGTTCGAGTTCACGATACCGTGAAGTGTGTTTCGAAGTCGAAAAGCGATCCGAGGAGCCCGTGAAGAATCGATCGAAATCGGTAACTAAATTTTCCCTGATTTTTCCCTAATATCGGGTTCCCTCGGCCCAGGGTACCTCGACGTGCTGTTCCATTCGCGATGCTCGCGCTCCCTAATTCACCCTGCCGCGTGGAAACAATCCCGAACCAGGATTTTCCCCATTGGCAACGCGAGTTGGGCTATTGTTGGTTCGAACGGATGTTTCGGGCCTGTATCGATGCTCGGCCACGTAGGGAACGATCTCCTTTGGCAACCGAGCAGGCGGGCTGTGATGCGATCGCAGCGGCGTGCATCGTGGAATTTCATATGGCGAGAACGGACGCGGGGGTGCTCCTTTCACGAAAGTCCGCTCATAAATCATCGTCAGGTACGCTGACAAGTTTGTACAGGCCTTATACGCGGCCGGGGCCGGTTGTTTATCGTCTGTGTATGCCCAGTGCAAACTCGTCCCCTTTGGACGAGCGGGGCGCATTCACTGCAAACCGACAACCCTCTGCCCGTCGTCGTTACGCTGCCTAATGGCGACGCTGTCCCCGTTGTCGTGGCACGGCAACGCGTATCGCGTGTGTAACCGTTAATTGGAACCTTTATGCCGGCCACTGATACGCGATCCCCGCGATCTCTCTCTCCCTCTCTCCCTCTCTCCGTCACCCTCTTGGCGCGTTCTGCCCGCCGGCGCTTATGATCCACCGATTACCGCTTGCTTCCGTTCGGGTAATTGGATAACGGAGGGTGGCTTCCGTATCGGTCCGATTTGCCCGCGGAATCCACCATTCCGCTGTATTTGCTCCCGAATCGCCTCGTTCCGGGCCCTTTTGCGCCACCCCGAGGTTAATTCGCGACACAGGCCCGTCCAAGCTTCGGGATCTATGCAAGAGAGTTTAGAATACGATTTCACGCTGATCGGTGAAAGAATCACGAATCATTCGCGTGTTAGAACTCTGCGAGACGCGTGTGAGAAACGAGAAACGTCTAGCTCCGGTTCTCTCGGTAATTAGCTGGATGTATTATCAGGGTTGGCGAATTCCGTCGCGTCGAAGGAGGAGTAACAAAGGTGAAACTGGGAAGCAACGCGATCCGCGACTAAATATTTCGAGACGGCAAGCTCCGATCTTATTCCCGGAGAGAAGAGAAGGCGTTCCAGTTCCCGGCGTGCTCCACTTCCATCAGGCCGGCTGACGGCGAACGAAACGGGCACGTTAGAATAATGTTTCCTTTGAAACACCTTGGCGAATCCTCAGCGGCGAGAGACAAAGATCCGGTGTCTGGAACGGAGAGCCGTTCCACCGGGGAACCGGCAGACCTTCGTTCTTCCAGGCTGCTGGATCCGCTCCGAACCAGCCAGACTTGAAATTCCCCCGGCGGGGAGAGACCCGCGCGATACCGCTTCTCGACGCTTCGGCTCCTCCTTCCTCCTCTTCTCTCCGCGCCTCTCTTTCTCGAGCTTCCTAATAACTGCAAGTGGCTCGGAACGCGAACGAATTTCCAAATTGCGATCGTTTCGCCAGCCTAGTTATCTCTCGCGAGTGCTGCAAATTCCCAATTTCCCCTATACTCTTCCGTGAGCGAACAGAAGAGATTTATCCGCCAGACTCGCGTTAAACCTTTCCGAGTCTAATTGACAGTTCTCGAACGTTTGATCAAACATCAGTCTGCTTCTTCTCGTGCATAAATTATGACTATCGGAGCTTTAATTCGGTTTGATAAGTTTGATAGACGGATAAAGAGTTATCGAGTCTTTCTGGCTAGAAACACAGTCACGGTCCAAGTTGGAAGCGAATCGGCAAATGACACGTTTCAGCCTCGGTGGTTGCGCGTCCTCTTTGAAACTCCGACGATAATTTCCATTTAAGGTTCGGCTTGTGCGACGCAGCGTCGCTTTGTCATCGGATCCCTGACAGAGCTGATCGAAATACCGACGAGCCTCGGGACAGAGGCGCGTCGGAAAGCAACAGGGTCGGTATCGGAGCGGTATCGAAGCGGTATCAAACCGTCGGTTGCGTAGGTTACAATAATCTATACGTCGCACGCCAAATTGATCTCGCGTGCGTGGCTCGCTGGGCGTGTCCAGGTGGGCTTCCAGGCTAATTACATCAAGGTATAACATGCTGCAATTACCATTGCTCCTGTAAACTGATTAATTTACAACTTCGCCCCGCGCATACGGGGCCACGTCTGCTTCCGCTCTTTCGCTGTTTTCGTCCGCGATGGTTATTACCGGTCGAGGCTAATTAGCCGGGCTCGTTTAGGGCCCGATAGAGCGAGCATAGGGAAAAGCGGCGAGGTTTCTTTCTATCCGGGACGCGTCGTTAGGCCAGCGACCAAAGCCATGAATCTCCGAGCCGAGTCCTCTTCCTCGTGTCTCGTTACAGCCGAGCAAGAAACGGGTTACTTCCGCGCGTGGGAGGACGCTCGCGCGTGTACACGTGCGTGCGAAGACGCGACGGAAGGGGGAGAACACGTGCGTGGCGAAGACACACACGCATAGTCGCGATCCTCGGCTAAACAGAACGACCTGTTGCGTGGATTTTTAGCGCTTTCCAGTCCGCCTCCGGCCACGGAGGCCGCCGCTTTTCCGCTTCGACCTCGCGTCTCCAGCTTTCTCCCGCCACCCTCTACCCTCTCCCCTTTTCCCTATCTTTTTCCCCGAGAATCGCCTTCTCTCCCCCTATTCTCTCTCGACTGTAGAATTTTCGACCGCGATTTGCAATTTTTCTCGCCGTGGTGGCGAACTACGCTTCGCGTTCTTTCGAACGTTAATCGAAGCGGTAAGGGCACTGTCAAAATCTGGTAGCTTTGACGGTAATCCAGTTAGAGAGTACAAAGTCAACGCAGGAAACTGGAAATCATCGAGGTATCGATATTCCCCGATGGAAATCTCGAATAACCCACGCCGCATAATTACCGAAATTGATACCTCCGGCTATCTTCGCGCGATAGGAGCGTGTTCGAGCCCGACGAGGCCCTGCACGACCACCATTGTTACGGATATTTCTTCCAAAGTCCACCTGCGAGCCGCAATTTCGCTAATTGCCGCTACCAACCCCTCCGAATCTGCGAACCCACCCTTCGTCGATTGTAATCGCCAAATAAAACACGCTGGAAGAGGTCCCAACATTCTTTTCTTTCTCTCACCGAATCTTCGAGAAAGGAAATCCTGCTGGGAAAAATAGGAGAAACCTCGTTGCTTTTCCTTCGTCTGGAAAGCTCTCGTTGCTCATTTTCCAAGACTGGACCGCGATGGTGGAGCCGGCGGCGCGTTTATCGCCTGGCGTTTTCG